>JAXQQM020061232.1:0-48125 GCA_034641835.2 Pinus albicaulis | reverse complement strand
AAATCACGACTTTGCTCAAGATATGCACAAACTCGAACATAGGGATTTATAATTGGGTGGGGCTCTCCAAACGATTGAGCTAGGGTTTCTAGCTCCTTTTCAACGGCACCGCTCTGCTTCGAAATACTTCTCCATCGCTCCTTGTTCAAGCTCAGATGCTTGCCATTGCACCTATTGATCCACCCTTAATGGATCCGTCAAGGGGGGGGGCTCACGCAGCCTCCCCCAATGCCAACGCCGCTACAAATGAGAAGCCCTCTTCTGACACAGCACAACAATCCCCTAGCACTGCACAGTTCTCTTCCAATGTCAAAGGATAGACGGATAATGCCGCGGACTGCCAAACTCCTGGGAAAACGCCGGAAGTGCAAATAGACAAAAAATTGGATTCGCTGGATGGAAAGACTCTGCCCAAAATGACCTCTGCCACCTGCAGGCCGATAGCTGCAGAACACCCCAAGATCGAGCTCCCAAGCCACTGTATCAATGCCCAGATCCAGTACATGAAGGATCACGTGCTAATTGGAAAATTTGTGGGTTTTTGGCCAACCGAAAAAGCCTTGCATGGTTGGATTAGCTCCAAATGGAAGCCGAAAGGTCAGGTTATGCTCCAACTTGGGCCCAAAGGCTTTTTCACTGCCATATTCAACTACATTGAAGACATAAATTTCATTTTGGACAGGGGCCCCTATTTCTTCAACTCTTCAGGCCTCTACCTACGAGACTGGATCAAGCGTTTCAATTCGGACAAAGAAGACTTCAACTGGGCACCAGTCTGGATTAGGCTATACTCATTACCTCTGGAATATTGGGACGAAGAATCCTTAAGAGATATTGGTAATGGCCTTGGAGAGTTTATAAATATTGCAGAAGAAACCAAGCTCAGGCATTACACCTCATATGCTCGAATCTGTGTCTTCATGCATCTGGAAAAATCCCTTCCAGAATCGGTAAGCCTCTTCCACGATGACTTTGAATGGTTGCAATCTATTGATTATGAACATGTGCCTTTCAGATGCCGAAAATGCCACGCATATGGCCATCTCTTCTGCGATTGCCCTCTCAACACCCTCCCCAGTAAACCCTCTGATGTTTCTACCAGCCCTGATGCCGATGGCTTCACCAAAGTCCAAAATCGCAGGCGTCACAACAAGAAAACCCCCTTTGTGCCGCCCAAACCCTCCTCTCAAGCTTCGGATATCCCTTCTACCAGCAACAGCTTCAAAATCCTTGCTAACCATTCTTAGCAAGGGCTTGAAAACCCTGGAATGACCGTCAATCCCCATATCCAGCCAATCACGAAGCCAACCTCAGACTCTCCTACTCCCTCTGAGTGCACCAAGATTCCTCTTGAATCTTTCCTTCTGCCTCCTAAGCCTTCATCTGTTTCCAAGCTGGTTTCTGGGCCTACCAATAACATGGAAGTCGATGACTCCGGGGCGGACACCAGCCAGGTAAACCTAATGGAGGAGGAATCTGAAGGTGTAGATATTGGAGACTTGGACATCTTTACTCTGGAGCAAGCCTGCAGGAAAAAAGATTTTGATACAATCTCTGAGAAACAGATCAAAAATCTGGCAGTAGCCCTCACCCGCACTCAACAGCATCAAAAATCCTTGGGAATCCAATTAGGTAGCCCATGGGATGGAAAGAAACTCTTCAAGGACTCCAAAAAAATGGGAAGGAAAACTAATCTACAAAGGACTATCCTCATTGGGGAGATGCTTTTGGAATCTGGTAGGTACCCCAAACTTACCAAGTTCTTTCAACCCCTTGAAGGCAGTTCCCAATGAAGCTCATCTCCTGGAACATAAGGGGATTAAACAGCCCCACAAAGTACCGAATGATCAAGAACATGATACAAATGGAAATACCACAAGTCTTCTTCATGCAAGAAACTAAATGCACCAGTAACACACTCGACCCCATTCTCTCTAGGGCCTGGCCGGGTTGCCACTCTATTGCTGTAGATGCCTCTAGAGCCTCAAGAGGACTAGCCATCGCCTGGGATCCGTAGGCTGTTTCAATAAGTGATGCACATGCAGCACACAACTTGATACAAGCAGCATTCCACATACTTGGAACCAACCTGCATGGACATCTTTCAAATGTTTATTTTCCTCAGGATGTCTTGAGGAAAATAGCTCTACTTAACATGATAGATCAGCTCAACTCCAACAGGACTCATCCTCTCTGGATTGTGGGCGGAGGCTTTAATATGATCGCTAACTTGGACGAGAAAAATGGAGGACGCACAAAGCTAGAGTCGTACTGCGCACATTTCAAAAGTTTCATACAACAGATTGGCTGATAGACCTTCCCTTCGCTAATGGCACTCATACCTAGAATAATAAACGATCTGGCTCATAGCAGATTGCCTCCAAATTGGATCGTTTCCTCCTATCAGATAATGCCATCCATATCGGGGGAGACTTTCGGGCATCTATCTTGCCCTTTTTGGGATCTGACCATTGGCCCATCTCTCTCCAATGGACCAGACCAGGGGACGCCAACAAAAGACCTTTCCACTTCGAAGCCTTTTGGCCCACTCACCCAGGCTTCAAGGAAATGTTCAAGTCAGCTTGGCAGGCCTTCACTCCTCCAACGGGCTCTAAGATGTTCCAATTTCAGCAACATCTCAAGGATCTTAAGAACCACATCAAATGTTTGAATCATTCCACCTTTGGGAATATCTTCCACCAGCAAAAGATCCTTGAGAGGGAAATGGCAGAGCTCCAGCTTCGCATCATCCAAGAGGGATGCACTGAGCTGCTGGCTTCGAAAGAACAAATTCTCCTCAAAAAAATGGATGAAAGAAGGCACCAAGAAGAGATACTCTGGAAGCAAAAATCTAGAATACGATGGCTAAAGGAAGGGGAACAAAACACCAAGTTCTTTCATCGTTCTACCATTCAATGTAGGATTCATAATAATATAAGCTTTCTCCAAAACTAGAGAGGAGAAATATTGGAAGAACATCAGGCCATAGAAGAGGAACTTGTTGCTCACTTCAAATCGGTGCTTCAGGAGGATCAAGTTGACAGATAGCAAGCCATTAATAAAGTTCTGCAACACATTCCAAAACTCATAAAGGACGAACATAATCAGCTGTTACTTCGTCTGGTCACTCTCCTAGAAGTGGAACAGGCAGTTGCTCAATGCAAAGAGGGAAAGGCTCCAGGACCAGATGGCTTCACCTCTAACTTCTTTCATCACTTCTGGGACCTGATAAAAAATGATGTCTGGAAATTGGTCAAGGAGTCCAGAACTATGCACTGGCTTCTCCCATCCCTCAATTCCACCTTCATAGCCCTCATCCCTAAAGAGGATCAGGCAGCTACTCCTGAAAAATTCAGACCAATTTCCCTCTGCAATGTAATCTACAAAATAATTTCCAAGGTCATAGCCAACAGACTCAAGCCACTGCTTCCTTTGCTCATCTCTCCAAAGAAAACAGGGTACGTGGAGGGACGCCAAATCCTAGATGGCATAATTCTCATGCATGAAGTCATCCACTCTCTTAAACAAAGCAAAAAGCCAGGTATGCTCTTAAAGATAGATTTATCAAAAGCCTTTGACAAGCTCAACTGGAGTTATATACATCAAATGCTAGCAGCATACGGTTTCAGCCCCACCTGGATTAGATGGGTCATGAGTCTAATCTCATCCTCCTTCTACTCCATTCTTGTCAATGGTTTCCCCTCTCATCTCTTCTCCCCTTCCCGTGGCATTCATCAAGGAGACCCTCTCTCTCCTTTCCTCTTTCTCCTAATGGTCGAAGGTCTGGGTCGTTTTATCAAACATGCTCTTCTTTCTCAGTGGATCCGAGGTATTTCTATCCATGGAGCCTTAGCCATCACCCACCAACAATTTGTTGATGACAATACACTCTTCGGACATCCTTCAGTTCAGGAGGCCTCCTCCTTCAAAGCCATCCTTGATACGTTTGCAGAAGCCTCTGGCACTTCGGTCAATGCCTCCAAATCCCAAATCTTTTTCTTCAACACTGCACTTCCCATCCAAAACTGCATTGCCAGGATCCTTGGGTTCACCATCGCTAAGCTTCCTGCTAAACACCTGGGTGCTCCTTTGATTGACTCTGCCCTCAAGCATTCCTCCTGGCATTCCCTCCTTGACAAACTTGAAGCCAGATTATCCTCCTGAACTTTTCGTTCCCTCAACTTGGCCAGTAGAATTATACTTGTCAAGTCGGTCTTATAGTCCATGCCTCTCTACCTATTCTCTGTGCTAGCCGCCCCTACATGGGTGCTCAAACAAATCAAGTCCCTTCAGCGCAACTTCCTCTGGGGTGCCTCCGAACAGGAAAGAAAATGGGCTTTGGTTAAGTGGACGATAGTTTGCAAGCCTAAAAATGCTGGTGGGCTGGGGCTGTGTGACCCTCATCATAGCAACGCTATCATGGGAGCCAAGATCTGGTGGCAATGGTTAGCTACGCCTCACAGCCCTTGGACAAAGATCTGGACAGCCAAATACACCAACCATAGATCGACAGCAGATCTTATCCGGCCAGGGGTGTGGTCATCTGGCCACTTCCTCCCCCAGGCGTGTTAGTCATCAATATTTTTCACCTGTTGTTGATGACTAGATTCCTAGCTGAGTTTTCTAGAAGCTGATCTCCATATGTCAATTTGTCATCTAGAAAACCCCCAAACAAATTTTTCCCTCCTACCTTTTCAATTAGCCCATGACGAGATAAAACCTCATTGTCAAGCCCTATCTAGCCTCAGTCATACTAGCTTGTCCATCAGCTCCAAATAAAAAAATCCAAATCTGTCCAGGAAGTCCCCCCTAAGTTAGATAGTGGCGCTTTAGGCATTTCCCCTTGGAAAACTATCCTAAAAGCCAAAGAACCTCTATCTACTATCAACTAGTCCTAATAGACCTTCCTATTCTGCAAATAAAGTTTGGTTACACCGTTAAGTCGCGCCACTAACAAGCCTTGAAGTCTCAGTAATGCATGTGCCATAGGTCAAACTGATATTAGGTAGTTTTACAGTATTTCAATGGATATTTCAAAGAGAAAAGTGATGGGAAGTAAGGCAGTGATGAAAAGGAACATTATGGTAGCCAACACAGCAATAAGCATGAGGGTGATGAAGCACAAAACAAGGAAGGGAAAAGAGTATGTGGACAATAAGTGAAGAAAGCAAAGTGATGGGTACAAATAAGGAAACCCTCAAGCAAGCACTGATGAGGGCAAGAAAATACAAAACATGGATCATGAAGGGCATTCTCCAAAGCATGTGCTAGCTGCCTCTCCTAGGCAAGGGGCCATGACTTCTTCACCAAAGCTAGAATGCCAAACAACAAAGAACAAAACCAAGAAAAGCTCAAAACTGCCCAAAGAGGGCGCCCGGTGAGAAAAAAGGAAAAAGACACCTCTAGGCTTGGAATTTTGGCCCGAGCTTCTAGACATGTTTCTAAAAATCCTTGAGGGACTTGCTCACCAAAATTGAGCAAATTTTGACATGTTCTTGTTTTTTGACATTTTTGGGCCTAATTGCATAAAATCATGGGCGTCGCCATTTTAGTTTGGAGCATCCTCAACTCTTGAGAGTGGTACCATTAAATGCATTAAATTTAGGGGCATCTACTCAGGAATTTTCAGAGCATTTTAAGTTGTTTTGGTCCCCCAAAGATACAAAAAACACTCACTTTTTCGACAATCTGCCCACATATCAGCAAGGCCTATTTTTTGGGTTTTTCCACTCAGTCCAGTATTTGACAGAATTATAGGCATCATTTTAGGAAAATTCAAGTTGTTCCAAAAATTAGACATCTAGATCTTTCCAACGAGCCATCATGGGCCTCGTTTCGACATCGGGAAGACCCTCAAAGGTCATCCGAAAGATAGGCAATTTTCTGCTAATGCGCCCTTAGTGCTTTTTGACCAAAAAAGGAAGATTTCTGAAGTAGCCTTTCAAAATGTGCGTTAAGCTATTTTGGGACTGTTGATCATGTCAGCCCCCTATTGAGTTTTGACAATAAATCTCGCTTAAACCCTTCAAACCCCCTCTTTTTGGCCTAAAAATTATTTTTTCTACCTATCGTTACTTTTGTCTAGCCTCAAAATTGCATAAAAAGGGCCAAAAACCCACATCCGAAAATATATAAGGCCCAGCCCCTTCGGTCCTAGCCCCCTTTATCTCTTCCTCCACGTGACCAGGGCACTAGACCAAGCGTTAGCCCAGAGAGCACTTATCGCAATCGGGGTTTCACATGCGCCCTTATCTTTTGTAAACGCAAAAGTTTCGATGCGATGGTGAACTTGTCTGTCGGCCTTTGAAATAATCTCAACGATCAATCTGTGTAAGATCCGATGATTAGCATTGTTTCGCAATGCTCTGCCGCCTCTCCGTTCGCCTCTCCCCCATCTCATCACAACCGTCCATCTAACCCGCCGATCAACGGTCTGTATTCTCTCCGCCTGGTGGTCCCCGCGCCCAGAAGCACTATTCATAAACCCGTCGGTTTTCATCACACCGCCTTTCGGAGGTGGGCGGTATTTCTAATTTCAGAGCGATGCCATTCATCGCGTGACGCGTGTCTCGTGCACTATTTCAAAACTGCCTGTTCATCGCGCGTTATAGTTCTGCAACGGACGTGGCGCGATATGCACGTGAGCCGTCCGATCTAGAGCGGCCCATCCGACGGCGATCGCTCCTCGAAGCTGTGCGGAAGTTAACCCAAGATATCCGTAGCTCGGGCCTGTCGTCCATCGCCCTCCAATACGTTTTCAGCCTTCGATCTCCTCCTGAGATCGGACAGTCCATATTGCTTGTCCACCCGCCATCGACACATGTCCTCCGCCATGTCATTATTCCATGTGTGTTCATCACACGCCCATCCCATATACATATTCCATTCTAAAGCCGATTTCTAAGGTTTTACGTGTAATTTTTTGCATTCCGTCAACCTGCAACCAGAGCATTTCTCCTTCATTCCGCTGTGTTTTTCCGCCATTACCATTCCACCATTTCACCATGCTACACTGCCATCCTCACTACCCCCGCTACATCCACTTGCCTGTGCATTTGTTTTTTTTTACGATTTTGTGTATTTTGTAGGGTACGAACGGCGGTAAACCACCATGATTCATAGTTTTGATTACAGTAGTAGAGAACACCGAAAAGGACCATTTTTCAGAGGCTAGAATTATGGATTAAGGGTCTGGGAAGCTGTTACGACATGACCGCCATTAAAGAAGCAGGGTTAAACTCTTTCAAACCCTCCAATGTAATTCAAGCGCAGATTTCGCGATCAGAAACATTAATATTGCACACAAAGAGTATCAGTGAATGGAAAAGAGTTAAAGGCGTGTACTTGAATATTTTGGAGCCTTAACCTAACCATTTGAAGGCAAAGTACCAGATCGAAGACCATGTAGATCACTTAGAAGGTCTATGCACAGAAAACAATACCCTCAAGGTTTCATTTCAGCAGAATTTTCTTTCTAGGGAAGGATGGACTGCCCATGTGGTTTTTATTTCTATACCGTGTTCCTGAAGAGACTTCCACCTAGTGCATTTATCTCAGAAAGTAGGCCACAGAGTACATATAGCATTACAGAGTCATCAAGCAGTATGGGCATGCACGTTTCCGCCATCCTATCTTTATGAGGAAAATTAAATGTTCATCGTCCACTTTCTTTACAGTGTTTTTCTTTTTTCTCCCATAAAACCCCCAAAAAACAGATTATTGAGGGTTCCAGATTTATCAGAAAATTATACAGTGAGAGGATTTTTGTATACATTTTTGTTGAACTCTTGTATGAAGGCTCAGAGCCCATTGGGTCTCAGTGAGGAGGAGTTCCATCTGTAAAAAGGATTCTGGTCTTTGGAATTTCACAGTTTGTAACTTCTCTCATATGTGCTATTTTAATAGATCATTTCATTTCATCCACCTTTCCTGTATCATGTTTCTGGAATGTGAGCGGCTCACTGATTTTTGGTATGGATTTATCCTAGTTGATACCCATGCTCGAATTAGTCAAGCGCTTTAAATATGGCTCAGGCATGATATTCTGTTTCATTATTCACTCAAACCATATTTCTGCTATATTAGTTTCTTTGGAAGGTTATTTTTAAATTGGTAAGCCCATTACATGGTGATATTGTGTATCTGAATATCATCTCAATGACAGCTAGTATTCTCTTAATCTTTCATACACAGCCACACCTTCTGATAATTTATTTCTGTGAAATATTTCTAAACCGGCCCTCTTTACAGTAAATTGTCTCTGAATTGTCTGATGCCTTTGTGTTAGAAATTTGCGCCTTGCCGCTGCAATATCTCTTTTCCTGTGTCAAGTTTCTGAAAGTTTTGGTCCCATTTAAATTAACCTTCTTGTTTACAAGAGATAGCATGAGAGCCTTTTGTTGATAACTCCCCATGTTATATTACACGCTCCTTGCTATATAAGATGTCCTAGGCACTGGTCTTTCACAACTCAAGGCTGTCTCTAGGAACGACAACAGGGACATTGTCAATCATAAAAAGTCAAATTTATTCCCTTTTTTATCATTTTAAGATATTTTGTTGGATATTTTTGTGCCTTGGGCTTTGCAAAGCCTCAAGGACAAGTTTAGATATTTATTTTGAACCAATGGCTAGCTATTTGTCTTGGTTGGTTTTCCTCCTCTTTGTCTTATATATTCCAAGAGGATTCATTGTAATAGAAGGTTGAACTTGATGATAGAAGAAATATATGGTCATATAAGCTTTGGAAGAAATACTTGTCTCATGCTTTTGGATAGTCTTTTGGATGTTCTTGGATGATGAAAGAGGATTGTTGTTGGATTCCATGACTTGGTAGAATGGTATAGTGTCTCTCTCTTTGTTTTGTTTCCTAGTTTTCATTCATGAATCCATGTTTCTTGCTTGCTATAGAACAATAGAGAACAAATTTGAGACATGCCCTTGGAGGCACCTCAAATTTCCTGTTTCTTCATAGTTTCCATGTTTTCTTCATCCTTAGTCACATTAAGGAATTCTTGATTGCTCTTTAATAACTTAAGGATATTGTTGCTTATTTCATTCATGGTTTTATGCATGCTAAGTATGATTTACGGTACGCCCTGCTTACTCATGGCTAGCCATAGCTCCATCCATGAAATTTCTCTTTGACTGATTATATTGTCATTTGTTGAACCAAGGAGGTCTTGTTCTGATCTTGCCCTTTGTCTAAGACTATGTAATCTTGTTTTCAAAGTGCCCAATAACTTGAAGTATTGTGTTTAGGCGTTCCGGTATAGTGATTTAAGTTGTTTTTCTGTCTTAAGTGTATTTCCCTAAAGTCTGATAGCCATTTTCCAAAGTTAGAGAGTTATATATCTCTATGCATGGCTTGAATGTTTATTTCTATGTATTGATTAGCTTATAGTTACATTTCTCATGATTAATGGTTTTCCCTACCATGTTTATGTCAGATATTAAACTAGTTATGCTTGAAATCCTTTGTTGTTCACAAACTTTATGTCCATCTTACTCCATTTTGCCCAAAGATCCTTTCTACATAGAATCAAATCGACCCTTCAACAACCTTGTATCACCGTCTGATAGCTTTCTTGACCTCTTCGACCCCGTAGCCCAGTTGATCTGACATATTTTTACCTATCTTATATCTTTGATCAATTTCATCCCTCACAACCTAAAAACCAAAAGCAAAAAACCTACTTCATAACTAGCCTAAAATCAGAACACAATAAGCAAACACACATATATCCCTTACACAAATAAAGAGAGCCCTCTCTGAGTCTAGGAACTAGGAAGGCTAGGTCCTTGGGCTCCAAACATTGGTTTGATGTTACACTATCATTTGGCTTGCCAATCAACCAAATCACGGGACCCTAACATAATGGCGATCACAGTGGGACTCTGAGTACATGACAGTCTAGAGAGCTCTTATAGACTCTTTAGTCCTTCAACATTAAACTCAGACCATTAGCCTATATAATCATCTAGAGTAAACTCTTTGTTTCACCATCTTAGCAAAATAATGATTCAGTTATAGGAAACTCTTCCAGACCTCATAGGCTTCATAAAAACTTAGAAAACCCCAAAACATTCCCAGATTGGCTTTTCCCTAGTTATTGGTGGTGGACCATAGCTACATCTCTGCAAAAAACAACCAAGTTACACCTGGCGACTCCACTAGCCTCCAGTAGGCCTATTACTCCACTAGTCCTTATAAAATCTCCTGGGAATGCATTAAGAAATCCCAATCATGCTAATGGTGGACAGCACAGTTCAAGTCCTCCACCTGGCAACTCCACAGCCTTCATTAGACCAAAAGACTCCACTGGTAGAGAAATTTAGACTGATTTAAAAGACACAGTGACCCTATCTGATTGACAAAGATGGATCCAAGGACACAAAGGAGATATGCTCCAATGAGCAGAGAACATATCCTTGGATTCCCACACAAAATGCCTAAAGACGTAAATTGGATAGAAAACCTACCTATATTTCTAGATGAAAAGTTTGATGACCCATTGTTACATCTCATTAATTTTCATATACATGTATGGAGGTTAAAGGTTGAATGGCATGAGGACTGCCTCATGAAAATGTTCATGGGTACATTAGAAGGAAAGGCAAGAGAATGGTATGAAGGCCTAGAACCTGGAATCTTGTTTTCTTTGAAGGATTTCCACAAAGTATTTTGTAAACACTATATAGGGCATTTTACATCTCTATCATTGGCTGAAAATTGTTGTGATCAATCTGAAGACCTCATACAACACCTTGTAAGCATTGATGAAAACTTAGGAGATTGGCATCCTGAGGATTATTTAGAGGAGATCCATAATTTTCTTACCCAAAATAACCATCAAGATGACCAAGAAGAGTTGATCCCATATGAAATCCATCAAAAAATAAGAGAGGATCCACAAGAGCTCTTTGAAAAGGTTGAAACAAATAACAATCCATCTGCCCTTCCTTGTAAAATACAAGAGGACATTCAGCCACAAGATCAACTTCCACAAAAAATGGAAAGAAATTGTTGCCCAATCCAAAGAAAACATAAAATACCTCCTCCTTTAACTGAAGAGGAAATAGATCAGATGTTATCCACTACTGCCTTACCTACTAAGGAAATTGCTCATAAAGAAACAATAGAACAAATTGTTGTTGAGGTTGAAATACTTCCTCAAAAAGACATTCATCCTTGTGAGCATTCACAAAAGGAAGAGAGACATCATAGTTCCACCTAGAAAAAGAGACAAACACCACTCCTTTCAACAAAATAAGAAACCAATGAAATCCTAAGCATACAACCAGCATCCAAACCTTTTTGTGAAGAAGATATGTATGTGTTTTCTATTACTAACTTATCTACTAATGTATTTTCTCATACTAAAAGTACAGAACAAATTGATGTTGATACTACAATATCTTCTCAAGAAGACCTAGTGCTAAAGAATAGTCCTACTCATCAGGATAATGGCTCACAAACAGGAATCATCTCACTAAATCAGGGTGTACCAAGATTGCTTGAAGGTAAAATAACATTAATTTCTGAAGTTGCCAAATTAGATAATCATAAAGAGGGAGAAGGGATTCTTTCTCAAAAGAATCCCAAGGTTAGTCAAGTAAAGGAGGGAGTAATCCTAAATGAGGTCTATTATTCAAATCCTCTAGGCTAGCTATTATTCGAAGACCCCTTTGCTGTTTCCCTAGAGACCTTTAAAGAAGGAGTAGTGTGTTCTACCATGAACAATTTGCTACAAAGTATGAGGAAAAACTTAAGCACTACTGCCCAAAAACAAATGAAGTGGAAGTGGCCTTTTGATTTCTTCAGCATCATGAAAAAACTGAAACAAAGTCCCTCATGGAATCATCTACTTGACTGGTTATATTGGAAAGAAGAGTTCACCAAATGAATGTATGTTGTGTATAGTTTAGATTAGGATAGATAAATAGCTGTGAAAAATAAGCTCAGCCTTGTGAGCACATTTTCAGTTTTATATTGTTTGAAGAAAAAGTGAAAAATCATAAAATACAAAAACAATAAAAAGTAGAAAAAGAGGGCAGTTTCTAAAAGAAATGGTATAGCCCCATACAAAAAAAAAAGTCATTCTGAAAGCGCGCAAGTTTAAATGCCGCTACTAGTGCTCAAATGTCTTGTTCAGTTATCTAGCCTAATCATAGTTGAACATGTTTTAAATTTATTTGTTGATAAGTTAGTGAGTGGAAAAGATGGTCAACATTGTGTAAGCTTGACTTATCAAAGAGAGTAGATTAGGAAAAGACACTGGTTCCACATGCTAAAAACAGAACCAAAGAGGAAAGCAGGGATGAAAACAAATTGTGTATCCTAGCCTTGTTTTCCTAGTTTTCATTTTATGCAAAATAATATTTGTGTGCAGCTTGTCTTTCGTGCCACAAGTACATGACAAATCAGACTGTCTAATCCTGATTTGATAATTTTTCAATTTCATGTTGTAGATTAGAGAATAAAATCCTGTCAAACAGCTTAACCTTGACAGTTGATCTAGCATAGGTAAAGAAACAAAGGATTTCATCAGTTTAATCTGAACTCCCGACAGATATAAGTATAGAACTAGATAGGTTCATTTTTCAATATATATATATATATATTGTCAAAAGGTTGCTAGTCCAAATGCACCCAAAGGAAGAAAAAATGTTAGGAAAGATAGTGTGGCAGGTAGAAATATCATTGATGCTAATCATGCTGTCAATTTTAAGAAATGGCATCAAGAAAGAATGAAATTTATGCCAATGGATAAGGCATTGGTCTTCATAAGCCAAAGATCTACAATTTTGGACATGTCCTGAAGAGGAGCTGCCCTCCCTAAATGGAGCCACTGTTAGTCATTAATATTTTTCACCTATTGTTGATGACTAAATTCCTAGCTGAGTTTTCTAGAAGCTGGTATCCATATGTCAATTTGTCATCTAGAAAACCCCCAAACAAATTTTTCCCTCCTACCTTTTCAATCAGCCCATGACGAAATAAAACCTCATTGTCAAGCCCTATCTAGCCTCAGTCATACTAGCTTGTCCATTAGCTCCAAAGAAAACAATCCAAATCTGTCCAGGAAGTCCCCTCTAAGTTAGGTAGTGGCGCTTTAGGCATTTCTCCCTTAGCAAACAATCCTAAAAGCCAAATAACCTCTATCTACTATCAACCAGTCCTAACAGACCTTCCTATTCTACAAAAAAAAATTTGGTTACACCCTTAAGTCGTGCCACTAACAAGCCTTGAAGTCTCAGCAATGCATGTGCCATAGGTCAAACTGATATTAGTTAGTTTTACAGTGTTTCAATGGATATTTTAAAGAGAAAAATGATGGGCAGTAAGGCAATGATGAAAAGGAACATTATGGCAGCCAACACAGCAATAAGCATGAGGGTGATGAAGCACAAAACAGTGAAGGGAAAGAGCATGAAAGTCATGAAGAAAGCAGTGACAAAGGAAAACATGGCAACCCTCAAGAAAGCACTGATGAGGGAAAGAAAATACAAAACATGGATCATGAAGGGCATTCTCCAAAGCATGTGCTAGCTACCTCTCCTAGGCAAGGGGCCATGACTTCTTCACCAAAGGTAGAATGCCAAACAACAAAGAAGAAAACCAAGAAAAGCTCAAAACTGCCCAAGGAGGGCGCCCAGTGAGAAAAAAAGGAAAAAGACACCTCTAGGCTTGGAATTTTGGCCCGAGCTTCTAGACATGTTTCTAAAAATCCTTGAGGGACTTGCTCACCAAAATTGAGCAAATTTTGACATGTTCTTGTTTTTTGACATTTTTGGGCCTAATTGCATAAAATCATAGGCACCGCCATTTTGGTTTGGAGCATCCTCAACTCTTGAGAGTGATACCATTGGATGCATTAAATTTAGGGTCATCTACTCAAGAATTTTCAGAGCATTTGAAGTTGTTTTGATCCCCCAAAGATACAAAAAACACTCACTTTTTCGACAATCTACCCACATATCAACAAGGCCTATTGTTTGGGTTTTTCCACTTAGTTTAGTATTTGACAGACTTCTAGGAATAATTTTTGGAAAATTCAAGTTGTTCCAGAAAGTAGACATCCATATCTTTCCAACGAGCCATCACGGGCCTCAGTTCGACATCGGGAAGACCCTCAAAAGTCATCCGAAAGACATGCAATTTTCTGTTGATGTGCCCTTAGTGCTTTTTGACCAAAAAAGGAAGATTTTTGAAGTAGCCTTTCAAAATGTGCGTTAAGCTATTTTGGGACATTTTCAGTCATAAAAAGTCAAATTTATTCCCGTTTTTAGCATTTTAAGATATTTTGTTGGATATTTTTGTGCCTTGGGCTTTGCAAAGCCTCAAGGACAAGTTTATATATTTATTTTGAACCAATGGCTAGCTTGTTGCCTTGGTTGGTTTTCCTCCTCTTTGGCCTATATATTACAAGAGGATTCATTGTAATAGAAGGCTTAACTTGATGATAGAAGCAATATATGGTCATATAAGCTTTGGAAGAAATACGTGTCTCATGCTTTTGGATAGTCTCTTGGATGTTCTTGGATGATGAAAGAGGATTGTTGTTGGATTCCATGACTTGGTAGAATGGTATAGTGTCTCTCTCTTTGTTTTGTTTTCTAGTTTTCATTCATAAATCCATGTTCTTGCTTGCTATAGGATAGTAGAGAACAAATTTGAGACATGCCCTTGGAGGCACCTCAAATTTCCTGTTTCTTCATAGCTTCCATGTTTTCTTCATTCTTAGTCACATTAAAGAATTCTTGATTTCTCTTTAATAACTTAAGGATATTGTTGCTTGTTTCATTCATGGTTTTATGCATGCTAAGTATGATTTACGGTACGCCCTGCTTACTCATGGCTAGCCATAGCTCCATCCATGAAATTTCTCTTTGACTGATTATATTGTCATTTGTTGAACCAAGGAGGTCTTGTTCTGATCTTGCCCTTTGTCTAAGACTATGTAATCTTGTTTTCAAAGTGCCCAATAACTTGAAGCACTGTGTTTAGGTGTTCCGGCATAGTGGTTTAAGTTGTTTGTCTGTCTTAAGTGTATTTCCCCAAAGTCTGATAGCCATTTCCCAAAGGTAGAGAGTGATATATCTCTATGCATGGCTTGAATGTTTATTTATATGTATCGATTAGCTTATAGTTACATTTCTCATGATTAATGGTTTTCCCTACCATGTTTATGTCAGCTATTAAACTAGTTATGCTTGAAATCCTTTGTTGTTCCCAAACTTGATGTTCATTTTATTCCATTTTTCCCAAAGATCCTTTCTACCTTGAATCAAATCGGCCCTTCAACAGCCTTGTATCACCGTCTGATATCTTTCTAGACCTTTTCGACCCCATAGCCCAGTTGATCTGACATCTTTTTACCTATCTTATATCTTTGATCAGTTTCATCCCTCACAACCTAAAAACCAAAAACCTACTTCATAACTAGCCTAAAATCAGAACACAATAAGCAAACACACAGATATCCCTTACACATATAGAGAGAGCCCTCTCTAAGTCCAAGAAGGCTAGGTCCTTGGGCTCCAAAGATTGGTTTGATGTTACACTGTCATTTGGCTTGCCAATCAGCCAAATCACGGGACCCTAACAAGGTGCGCGGCCTCTAATTTTATGTCGCCCCCTCTATCCCATCTCATTGCCTCTGCTTCCCTACACAACCCAACTACTGCTCATTTTCACTTCCAGTGTAGCACCAATCGCCCTATGGTTGTGGCGACAGTCACAGTTTCCTTTAGAGAAATTCCTGAGGTAATTCCTGGCCCCTCCTCGCCCGCGCGCCCAAGTAATTTTCCCAGCCCCTCTGACCTCGTGCAACCTCCTCAAGCCTCAGACAGGGGTGCTTCTCACAAGGCGGGTGATTGCAGCTCGAGCCATCTTCAAGACAGAAGCAAGCAGGAAGGCGATAGCGGTGCAGGTGCGGCAGCAGCTCAGTGTGGCCCCTTTCCAAACGATGATGATGGATATTGGTGCAGAATTGAAGAAGAGCCCCCCTCGGATGATTATGGCCTCTAGTTCCACTAGCACTGTCCAAGTAATTTTCTCCAAATCTATTGTTATTTTTGTTGTTTTTGGATGTATTAGTCTATATCATGATGTAGATGGTTTCCTCCTTAGAGGCAGCATTACAAACCTTTCATGGGTTGGTTTCCCCATGCGGGCAGCTCATTTTTTGTTATTTTGCTGGACCTGTGACGCCACTGCTGGCCTGCACTATTGAGGCCACAGCCTAGTTGTACTATATGTTTCACTAATAGATTTAATTTTACTTAGAAAAAAAAAATATATGCACAAACTCAAGGGGGATTACAAGAAATTGCAATCATTTTTCTATTGAGAAATCAATATTCTTGTAGATTAGGGTTGATTCCTCTTACTTGATAATTACTTGTGAGTATTTGTTGGTTTTTATTACTTTACTATGTATTATTCGTCAAGAAATTACCAAAACATAAAATGCGTGAAGATCACAAGAGGCAAAGAACACAAGATATAGGCTCCAAGCCAGGGAAAAACCCATCAAGGGGAAAACCGAAAAAAACTTATCTTCTTATAGATTCAGATCGAAGTGATACATTCAAGACCCAAGACCAAGACCTCCACAAGAAACCAAGTCAACCTTCCTTTAGATATTCTCTAGTCAAACCAAGTCAACAAGAATCAAAACTAATCAAACCTCTTCAAAATATAAATTTTTGACCTGCAACTTCGTAGATCTTCCCCAACACTTTCGCAGAACATAATTCCCAGCAACTTCATAGAAATAGAATTTCGGCCTATAATTCACAGATTAGCCCCAAAAAAATTTCATGTATGGAAAAAGACAAGAAAAAAATTGAATTCTTCTTCTTTCTATTGATTTCTCTCTCTTCCTTGGCCTTCGCACTTCTTTTATTCTCTCTTGCTCGGAGATCAAACTTTTGTGAGTGAGTGTGCAAATGAGGACGGAGTCTCTTCCTTTTATAGTCAATTTCTAGGAGGTTGAATTAGGCCTCTTCTAGGCTGACTTGATAAGTCAATGCCAACTTGGTCTTGTGGGACAAAATGACTCTTTTAAACTCAAGAATAATATTTTTCATATGTTGCAAATTGTCCAAATGGTACTTCGACACATGACAAAAGTTCTTCTTGACTCAAATAACCCTTAGAAGCATGAAGAACATGTTTTGACTAGAAATAATAATAATAATAAATTTCTTTTTCTTTTTCATGAAATATACATTGATATAAGTACAAAGGTAATTATGAATATTGGACCTAGTTACAATTTTCAACACTCCCTCTTAACTAGGGAGGTATTCATAATTACACAACGAGATGCAAGGATACTCAAATTGAAATATTCTCATAAGAAGAGTTCGGATTGATAATCCATCATCAAACATCAACATCATAACCAGCATAAGAATTTGCAATAAAGCAAGGCCTTGACTAACAAGCTCTAACTCTCCACTAGATTAGAGCACAATGTTGGGAGGCATACATATGGACACCAACATCACAACCTATCAAGGAAAATACCCCATCCATATTTTCACTAGGTATGTCCTTCTAGGATTATTATTATCTTGGATTCCCAATCCTTAAATAATATTGGTCCTCTATGACTACTCTTATATTGGATTCCCTACCTCATCCTCAAAGAGTATTGATCCTTGGGACTACTTCTATCTTGGATTCCCAATCCTAAACAAGTATCGGTCCCTGAAGCTTATCCAATCCTCCACTCTCCCTAACAGTGCTTTCCCTAGACTTAAGATTGTTAGTCCTGGTCTAGTTATGGACACATAGAGAATATGGTGTCCCTCATCACTCCCTCTCATGAGGGAGGAGATATCTAAAAGTACAATCTTGTCTCTTTATCACTCAAGCTTCTTATTAGTGTTATTTTTTGCAGCATCGAATGGTATAGTCTCAAAATTTGTGGAGAGGCTAAAACACGAGTTCCCCAAAATGCATAAATTTTTTCTGGAAATTACACCGAGAGAAAGCTCAATTAAATTAATTGACCATCATTTATTTTTTTCAATTAATAGGAATTAATTGAGAAAGGTGATAATTCTCTAGAAACTCACATTGATCAACTCAGGAATGATATCATCCATCGATAATGATTTAATTGTGGTCGTTGAAGACTCAACTAGAGATTATAAGAGGAGGTCGATGGGGTTGAGGAGAAACACACTTGGAGAGTGAATTCCTTGGAAGAGGTCGAGTTTCCCAGTTGCGGTGATTCAACAGAGAGAAATTCAAGCCAAATAGAGGAAAAAAAGTCATTGAGTGGCAGAGACAGTGAGTCCAGAGGAGGAATTCTAGTTCTAGAGAGTGAGTAGCAAGTGAAAAAAAGTATTCCATACTGAGGTCGCACAGGGTTTACGTAGAAGCTTCAGCAGAACAGTTTGACTTAACTGGATAAGGAGTCAGTTCAACTTCCAGAGGTCATGAAAGTCTTCCATAGGGCCGAAGAGTCACTTCCGGCAGTAGAGATAGGCATAACAACTTGATTAGAGGCAGAACAGAGCTACACTTGTGAGAGTCTGCGCAGCATTGCCATAGAAGGGCCTGCACAAGGGTTGGATGACCAAATTTATGAAGGAGCCAAGTGCCGAGATTGCAGGTGGAGAGAGAGAAAATCTCTCTAATTATTTTTTTATATATTTGTTGATTGGATAGCCAGTTGGGAATCCAAAAGATTGTACTCATAATTTCACTGCTACATAATAATAAAACCCTTAACTGTTGCACTATTTTTCCCACATTGGGTTTTTCCTGGGACATTTGTCCAAAAATAATTGTGCCATTTTTATGTGTCTATGCTAGTATTTCTCAGTTTCCGGGATTTTATTTTCTGCAACTTTTTTAAGGTGAAATTTTGTAGTGTGATTTATTCGTTATTTTTCATAGAAAATAAATTGCATAATTAATTTACAATTCGAAGAATAAATTTCTAGTTGTTGCAATTAGACTTGTAAATTTTCAAATGGTATCAAAGTGTATTTGAAGGATCAAAGGCTCAGAGATGAAGAGGGATATATTCGTTGTTCAGAGGGAGAAGCAATACAAATTTCCCAGGGGCTGAACAATTCCTAGCCAGGCAGTGCGAATTGCTAGACAAGGGGTCGAATTTCTAGTTGCAGAGTGCGAGAAGGGTCAAATTTCTAGTTGCAGAGTACGAGAAGGGTCGATTTTTCCAGGAAGTGATTCGAGCAGGCAGAGGAAGTAACAGCTAAGTATTTTCGTAGAGCATACTCTTATTTTCGGCACAGAGGGTTTGCAGCAATTGATAGAGAAAATTTAGTGTCTGGTGTAAGATAAATTGCATAGAAAGAGGGAGTTTCCCTCATAAGGTTTCTAATTTCAAAAAACCAAAATTTCTCGTGCCAGTAGGCAGTAGCAGCTAGCAGGTTTTCTCACTCCATGAGGGAGTGTGAGTAGTAGTGCTAGCAGCCAAGCAAGTGAAAGAGAGATATTTGCATCCGAGATTGAGGTTTTGCAAATATGGCTTCAGCAAGACTCTGAGATCAGGATAGATTAGAGGGTGCATCAAACTATTGTCTCTGGAAGGCCAAGATGGAATTCCTACTAAATGATTTTTTTCTAAAATAATACAAAGAAAACGTTGTTACTGTACCTAAAAATATAGATCAACTAGAAAATTACAATAAGGGGATGGCCAAGGTGAAGCGGTCGATTCTTGATGGAGTTTAAGATCATATAGTCCCACATGTTGTGGTAAAGAATACAGCTAAAGAAATGTGGGATGTTCTCGTAAGACTATATCATAATCCTTCCGAGCAGTGGAAGACGTTCCTGAAGGAAAATTTGAGGAACGTTTGAATGCAAAAGGGTGAAGTAATCACCTCCTATCTCACCAAAATTTAGGATATCTAAGATGAACTTGAAACCGTATGAGAGTCGCCTCCACCTACAAAACTTTTGCATTTATCCCTCAACAGTGTCACCGAGGAGTAGGATACCTTCATCTAGGCCATTATGGAACGAGATCAGTTGCCTCGGTGGGACCAGATGTGGGCAGATCTCACACAAGAGGAGATAAGGTGAGATCTAGTAAATATCTCCATCAGTGGTAGTAGCGGAAAAGGATCAAAAGGTTTGAAGGAGGAAGAAAATGTGGCCCTTGCATCAAAAGGGAAAGATAAAGGTCCTAGTCAAGGACAAGGCTCGCAGGGAGAGAAGACGAAGGAGAATCTATCCAATATCAAGTATTTTAGGTGTGGAGAGTGTTATAGGTCAATTTGGGCACCATTCCCAATGACCTGGTTAAATAGACATCATCTCCAGGACCAATGATCAAGGGTCTATCATTCCCTATCATCTCAATTGCTATATGCCCTAAGACAAGAAACAAGACAAATCAAGCAAGACTTTCATCAAGAAAAGGTTTCCATGGTTTGAATCTTATTATATAGAATATGAGAGCTCACCAACACAGGATATAAGGGGCCTAAGTGCGTTGCATATGCAGGTAGCCCCATGCAAGGCTGCTCTGCAAAGCACTTCCCGACATTCACAGGTGTGTTGGTCACATTAGGAGTGAAATTCTCATTGTTCTGGAATCTCCACTTGGCCAGTGCCTTCTAGAAGAGTTCACATGTGTCAAGCTTTGGATCCAAGTGTCCATTTGACATCTACATGAATGGAAACATGTCTTGCCTATTTTTGGAAAGCTATCAATTGCAAAACAACCTACAGTTCGTCTATAAATTGAACACAGATCTAAGTGTTTGAGAAGGAAGAATTTGAGTAGAGAAATGCTGGAGAATTTTCAATTGAGAGCTTGGTTTGTAAAGCTACTGCTGGAGAGATTTATGTTGTGATGAGACTTGGGAAATTTGCTGGAAGGTCACTTCAAATCAGTCACTAGGTTGTAACCTCTCCTTCTATCATCAATAAAGAGTACTTCTTATTTTTCCCTACATGCATCTATATTAACTTTGATTTTCCATATTGTAAGATCTTGGTTGATGAATGTAGTTTATGCTTTACTGATTTAGCTAACTAGCTTGAATAGATATCTATATTATTGCATCTTCTGATGTTTCAGTGTTCTTTCTTGCAGAAAGCATTCAGCTCACAAACCGCTTGAATTTGAAGCTGCAACAAAAGCAATAGAAGGATCCATTTGGAAGCGAATGAACAAGTAAGCCTCTAATCCTCTCTGTGTATCTATTCTGAATTAGGAGAAATGGTAGTATAGTCTTTCACCTATTGTTCTAGACTAGCACCTGTCTAGGGAATCATAGTTTATCCGTAGATTAAAATTTGTGCCCAGCAACGAGTTTGGCCATTATAGTACCTAGTGTGAGTCGGAGTAATAAGGACAAGAAGGAGAAGTAGGAGTAGGCAGAAGCATCTGTTGAGATTGATAATATTTCCTCTAGGCTAGAGGAATATTTCACCATGTATGTAGTTATACCTCCAGGAGAGAGGTGTGGGGGTGTATATTTTTAGTCCCAAAGTTGCAGAGATATGGGCAGGGTCCAGCGCAAGAGAATACCCTTTCTATGGGGGGGGGGAATATTTAGTAGTAGGAGGATCAGTGTTTGTTGGTGTAGTCAACTCCAGAGTGATAGTTGCAAACTAGTTGAAGTCAGATATTAAGGAGCACAAAGAATTATTGATAGCATTGCAAGAGGCCGGGTGAAAAATCAACAACATCGTAGGTTTTACAATGGATAGTGCAGAAGCTAGTAGCAGTCAGAGACTCAGTGGACAGTTGCAACACAAAGAAACAGATTATTTTGGATACTTCTTAGTTGTAGCAGAAGCAACAATAATGAGAGGGAGGGTTAGTTGGGTTGCAGTGCAAATGCAGAGTTGGAAGCAGTACAGGTTGTACAGTGCAGTGTCAGCAATAGAATAGATGTAACATGGTTCAGCTATAGCCAGTAGCAGATGAATCAGAGCTAGCACAGTGTTTGATGGAAAATAGAAAGCAGTTATAGTTGTCACACATTAGCAGCATGTATGGAGGATGTGTTGAATAATGTAACTAGTGTCGGTATTAATAATTGTACTTTTCAAAAGAAATTGTATTATTAAACAAAATGACTTATTAAAGCATGGGTTTCATGCTTCGGTCAATGTTTTCTAGTTCAAAGCCTCCATTGAAGGCTTCTAGGTTTTTTCTTGAGTCAATAGTGTGAAAATTCTACTGCAGTGTATTGGTTTATTTCCTCCTACTTGATTTAATTAATACAAGTTATTTCCAGAAATTAGATTCAGAAAATACCAAAAATAAGCACAACTACAACCTACACATGCAGATCATTTACTAAATAATCACTCATGCAACAAAGTGACACATGGATTTTTGGACACAAGTCCTCGAAAAAACCCAAAGCAGGAAAACCGGTGCAGCAGATATGACAGTTTATTATTAAATATTTTTTAGTACAGAAAATATGGGTTCCAATCTTGGAAAACCTGACAGAGAATAAAATATATCAAATCTACAACTAACCTAGAGATCTAGTGCCAAATATCTGACTGATCCACACCCTCAAACGGGATTTACAGGACTCAGCCCAGATCTGACCCTAGAAACCCTTAGCACTGCTTTTGAAGCCCTATCGTTGCCCTAGAGGGCCTACGTCAGCCTCTACGTGACCCTAGGAGGGTCTGCATCACCCTTGGAGGGTCTACGTTTCCCCTGTGTTGCCTCTGCTAGGCCAACGTTAGCCCTGTGTGGCCCTAGCTGCTTCTATGTTGCCCCTGCTGGACTGTGTGGCTCTGAAGCCCCTCTATGTTTTCCTTGTTTTTGCTCCTCTTGCCTCTTGTTCTCTCTTGACCTTGGAATCATAACATTCCCTTGGCCAATACTACCCCTCACTGCAATAAATTCCCCCAGAAATTCTTAGCAAACTTGCCCTATAATTCCAAATCTATTCCTCAGTTCTACCAAAATTGTGTGTCTTCAACTAACCTCAAGCCTCTCTCTTATAATTTTTTGTTGAACCCTTTAACGGCTGAGATTAAATCATCCATAAATGGCTGAGATTAAAATACTACTTGATCCATGTGACTTAAGACAATTTCAGCACATGTGTCAATTATTTTGTTTTCCTAGTTAGATTTAGGAAATCCATTAAAAATAATTAATTATTTGAATAACTTCAACACCACTTGAAATTTCTCAAATCCATTTATGGGTCTTGTAGATCAAGTGTACTCTAGTCCCTCCACAAAATTTGGGGGCTAGACCACAACTAATGCTACCAAATACACAAAATCTCAACACTCCCTGTTAGTATCAAGAGTGTGCTCTAGCAATACATCACACAATGTATCACAAGATCTTGAGTATTGGATCTGTGTTGTTGATGCTTGGCATGTTGCCCTCCATCTTCTGCACTATTTCTCTCTGTACTACTACCCATGCCACTGCCACTGACACTGCCACATCTATACTGCAGCTCCCTCTCAAATTGATGCATCATGTTTCCCATAGCACTGCCACTGCTAACTGTTGTACTGCAACTCAGTTGCTAAGAAGTAAGCAACTGAAAGATTTTTCCCAACTGTTTGACAGACAAGTCAAGTTTCCCTCTACCACTAAAGCTCCCTGGATTTTGAATCATGTTGTCCTCCTGGAGACATTGTCATGTTGCAACACTTCACTGCGTGAGCCCAGCTTCTCTGCGTTGTTGAAGTCCCATCAACCTATATGTGTTGTTGCCTCCACGTTGCGGCTGACTCTACATCACGTTGCTCACTCTTCAGCTCTTTATCTCCCTCTTTCTCTTCAATATGGTTATCTGCAACCATATCCTAACTCATCCCGCTACTGTCTTAAGGTTCCCATAGCTCGTATGTGATCCAAGAGTAGGGCTGACTCAAGGATCCCACCACTCTATCTATGGATACTCTATATATACATATCACCCCACCTCTTCTCTCGAGGTGCATGAGCACTCATGGTTGCATCATCATCAAAGCCATCGTCATTTTCTGTTGCAGCCTTGGAATCAGAAGCTCCTTTGTCCTTCTTCTTAGGACAACTGTTGGCGAAATCACCAAGATCACCACATTTAAATCACCGGACCTTGGAAAGGTCCTTCTTCTTCTTCCTTTGCTTCTTTTCCCTTGATGAAAGGGCTACATCCTCCTCCTCTTCTTTCTTCACTCTGGTTTATCTGGTTCCTCCACTGATAGACTGCTTCTTGGTGATCCTCCTTATCTCCTCCTGGTGGAGAATATCCCACATATCTGCCCATGATGGTAATGTTACCCTTCCCCTAATGCTTTGGACAAACGTTTCCCATTGTTCAGAGACAGCATTCATGGTCATACTCACTAGGAGCCCTTCATATAGATTAGCACCCATGCAAATTAGCTGGTCTCGGATAGCTTGAAGTCTGAAGAGGAATGGTTTTATCTCTTCACCCTTCATCATTTGGAACATCTGCATCTGATTCTCAAGAAGCATTCTTCTTTGCACATAGCCACCATGGTACATCGTTTCCAAGGCTGACCACATGTCATTTTTTGTATTCTTACCAGAAATATGAGGAATCACATGATCCTTGACTCCGTATATGATCAAACGCTTTGTCAGCGCTTGATTTTCTTCATACTTCTTGATTAGATCTGCATCGGTTGGTACAACAAGCGCTTTCTCTGCATGATCTTTGAGACCATACTCATCCAGAACTGAGAGGATTCTGGCCTTCCAGATAACATAGTTGGACATGTCGTCCAACCTATCTTGATCCCTCAGTCCATATCGAGCCATCTTTTCTCAGATCTGACAAAAACAATACTTCTCCCTCTGGATCTGGGTTTCCTGGAGACTAGAAACCCTCTAGTAGCTGCTTCCACTGAAGACTGATTTCCCTCCTAGAAATACTCCACCAAAATACAAACGGACAGTATTCTATGATCTTCCTGATCAAATCTCAGATCTGATTGGCTCAGATCTGCTGAATGATTGTCTTCCTTTTGCCTTTGTTGCCTTATCTAGGCACAATTTTGCACCAGCAGAATATCTACCCCACCAGCACTACTGAATATCTGAAGCACTACTTCCAGAACTTAGCTGAATTCTTCTGCAACAACAGAAGTGACTGGACAGTGTCTACCTAGCTGGCCCAACGCAATCCCAGCGTTGCTTAGAAGTGGACTGTGTAACTCCAGACTGGGTGACGTAGTCCTTACGTTGCCTTGGGAAGGTTCTGTGTAAGCCTAGAGGCCTTCTGCAGCTTCAACGTTATCTCCTGGATCTGCTTTCTCCTATTGTCAAGATGCCCTTTCTAGATATGATGCTTCTTCTGCCACCCTGCAGAAAGAATACTTCTTCAATTGATTGCTGGAGATTCAGCTTGATCTGCTATCGCTCTGATACCATGTGAAAATTCTACTGTAGTGTATTGGTTTATTTCCTCCTACTTGATTTAATTAATACAAGTTATTTCTAGAAATTAGATTTAGAAAATATCGAAAATAAACACAACTACAGCCTACACATGCATATCATTTACTGAATAATACACTCATGCAGCAAAGTGACACATGGATTTTTGGACATAAGTCCCCAGAAAAAACCCAAAGTGGGAAAACTAGTGCAGCATATATGAGGGTTTATTATTAAGTAACTCTGAGTATAGAAAATATGGGTTCCAAGCTTGGAAAATCAGACAGGGAATAAAAGATATCAAATCTACAACTAACTTAAAGATCTAGTGCCAAATATCTAACTGATCCACACCCTCGAACGGGATTTACAGGACTCGGCCTTGATCTAACCCTAGAAACCCTCGACACTGCTTATGAAGAGCTAGCGTTGCCCTAGAGGGCCTATGTCAGCCTCTGCATGGCCCTAGGAGGTCCTGTGTCACCCTTGGAGGGTCTATGTTGCTCCTATGTTGCCTCTGCTAGGCCAGTGTCAGCCCTGTGTGGCCCTAGCTACCTCTACACTGCCTTTGCACTGCCCCTGCTGGATTGCATGGCTCTGAAGCCCCTCTACACTATCCTTGTTGCTACTCCTCTTACCTCTTGCTATCTCTTGACCCTGGAATCAGAACATTCCCTTGTCCAATACTACCCCTCACTGTAGGAAATTCCCCAAGAAATTCTTAGCAAACCCACCTTAGAATTCCAGATCTATTCCTTAGTTCTACCAAAATTGTGCGTCTTCAACTGACCCTCAAGCCTTTCTCTTATCCTTTTTCGTTGAACCCTTCAAAGGCTGAGATTAAATCATCCATCAATGGCTGAGATTAAAAGACTGCTTGATCCATGTGACTTAAGACAATTTCATCACGTGTTAATTAATTCACTTTAATTTTTTTTTTTCCTAAATTAGACTTAGGAAATCCATTAAAAATAGTGAATTATTTGAATAACTTTAACACCACTTGAAATTTCTCAAATCCATTTATGGGTCTTTTAGATCAAGTGTACTCCAATCCCTCCACAAAATTTTGGGGGCTAGAGCACAACTGATGCTACCCCAAATACACAAAATCTCAACAAATAGAGTCATTTTCAATGTTATTAGACCCTTCTTAGGCTTTTGTATTATGTAAAAAGAATTGTTTTTTAGTCAAATAGGTTATTTGTCACCTCAACAACCAAGTTGACCTTGTCGCCATGAAGTTGGCCTACATTAGGGAAATTCGACCCAGTATAAAGTATATACATAGAGAGGTAGTTCGACATAATTGTCTCACTCACTCACTCAAGAAGTTCGATATACAAGGAAGAGAATTAGAAAAGAGAGTGAAATAGTTGAAGAAGGACAAAAGAAGTTGGAAAGACCTAAAATGAGTTTGTGGGCTATCTATCTCTCACACATGTGAATTTTCTGGTCAGTTCTTGGGGTCGAAATTTTGAATCTACTACAGGTCCTAAGTTTTGAAGCTAATGGCCAAAAATTTGTAGACGGAGGCCAAATTCTATATTGAAGTTGCAACTGTGAAGTTGGTGGCAAGGATCATCTACAAGAGGGAAGGTCTAACTTGGTGGTTGGAGGTCTTTTTCTAGGTCTAAAGGGTATTGTATTGTCTAATCTTGATTTGAATCTACTAGTCAAAGAGTTGGACTCGGTTTTCCCCTTGAAGGGGTTTTTCCCTAGCTGAGTGCCTACATCTTGTGTCTCTTATTCTTGTGGTCTTCATACATATATAATTTGGTAATTGCTTGATGAAAGATAATATAATAAAGAAGTAAAAGAATCCAACATAATTCACAAGTAATTATCAAGAAATAGGAATCAAACCCTAATTCCTATAAGCATTGATTTCCCAACATGGTTTCAGAGCTAAGGTGGAAGAAGCTTGAATATCACTTTGTTGGATATCATTTAAAGAAGGGAAAAGAAGTCTTGGAAGAAAATTTTACTCCCTCGATGGAAAGTTATTTTAATATGGGTCTCAATATCATGAAATTTGCATGAAGTTGAATTGGAAGGGACATCTACAATCTATCTAGGAGAGTCAAGAGTGAAAGATTTTTAGTTGCACATACAGGTACACTTGATGATGACAATGCATGGATCATTGATAGTGGATCCTCAAGACATATGATGGGAGAAAGTGGACAACTCCACACTCTATTAAGGGAACCATCATCACATGCAATGGATCTAGGAGACAACAACAGGTGTGCAGTCAAGGGCCTTGGATCTACATCATTGAAGCTAGAAAGTGGAGCAAAGCTACACCTCAACAACATCCTTTATGTCCCAAGTTTTAAAAAGAATTAGGATTTCTATTTCTTATTTAGAAGATAAAGTAGATAGGGTTTCTTTTGTATATGGTAAAATTTTGGTTTGGGGATAGGAAATTATTTAAAAGGCAAAGGTTATTGGAGTTTGTGAAGGAAGACTATATAAAGTTATAACATCATCTCCTCAATCCTAATTCACATGGAGACCAACCTTATCAAACTTTTGTAGAAATTTCTAAATCTTAATTCTTATGCAGAAATTATTTATGTTAATCTGGTTAAACTTCTCCTACTTATACAAGTTATCAAATAAATAAATTCAAGTCAACATAAAAGAAAAACACATAATAGATCTCTACCAATTCAGATCTAGAATAAGCACATGCACACATAGACAAAGTGACACAGTTATTTTTGGACAAACTATCCTCGGAAAAACCAAATGTGGGAAAACCGGTCTCTAGCTGCTGGAGGGCTCTATTATTAAGATTTTTTTCTGAATACACAACTCTGGTTTCCAGATCTGGAAAACCCTACAGAGAAAACTCTAGATTTGCAGCACCTAGCTATCTAAGACCAACAATACTGACTGATCCACACCCTCAAATGGGATTTACAGAACTCAGCTAGATCTAGGCCTAAAAACCCCAGATCTGCCCCTAAAAGACATTGTGTCAACCTCTGAAGGCCTCCAAATGCTCAGTGTTGTCACTAGAAGGGACTGTGATGTCCTTATTGTTGCTACTACTGCTGCTGCTACCGTCTGCTGCCATCTGCTGCTGTCGTATGCTGCTACTATTGATGCCTTCCTTTGCATTGTCTTTCCTGATCTCTTCTCTGCCTCTTGTGTATTCTAGACCCTGGGATCAGATCATCCCCTTGGTCTAAATTCCTCTCTCTACAACTGAAACACTTGAGAATTCTTAGCAACCCTGCCCTAGAATATTAGCTTAGCTTCAGTGCTCTGTCTCTGTGTGTCTTTACAAATGACCCCAAGCCTTTCCTTTATACTTTTCTTGTTGGGAAACCAACGGCCAAGATTAAATCTTTAATCAATGGCAAAGATTAAAAGAAATCTTGATCCGTGTGACTTAAAACAGTTTCATCACATGTTTAATTAAATTCACTTTAATTATTTTATTTTCCTAAGTTTTAACTTAGGAAATACATTAAAATAATTAATTAATTTAATATCTCCTAAACCAGATGAAATTTCCCAAATCCATTTATGGGTCTTATAGATCAGGTGAACTCTAGTCCTTCCTCAAAATTTGCGACCTAAAGCACAACTAATGCTACCCCAAATACAAAAAATCTCAACACTCCCTCCTAGCATCAAGGGTGTGCTCTAGCAATACATCACACTTATGCATTACATGATTTTGGGCACTGGTTTTGTGTTGCTGAAGCTTGGCCTCATACCACTCAACGCTGCACTACTATTGTCTTTCTATATTGTTGCCCATGACTCTGCCACTGCCACTACAACCACTGTACTACAACTCCCTCTCAATATTTTGCATCTGTGCTGCTTATAGCACTACCACTGCTGATCTGTTGCACTGAAACTTCATCACTCATCACTGAAGCTCCATAGGCTACAGATCTGTGCTGGCATCTAAAGAACGATGCACAGCTACAGCTCCGACTGCGTAATCAGACTCCCTCTGCACTATTGAAGTCACAATAGCTCCTTGTGCTAAAATATATCACACTGCTACTGCACTGTGTTGTCCCTATGAAGCTCTCTACGCTGCTGCAACTCTGCACTGCATAAGCAACACTTCTCTGCACTACTCCTCCCACCCTCCAAATCTGCCTCTACCTCTGCCTCATCTGTGATCTATGCACCCACTGCTCCACTTGTCCCGCTACTGTCTTAAGGCTGTCGTATCTCGCTTGTGATCCAAAAGATGAGCTGCTCAAGGATCCCGCCTTACTTCCATGTAGCTCCTCTACATTTCCATGTCACCACACCTCCATGGTTTATGAACACTCATGGCTACATCATCTCCAGACCCATCATATGCCACCGCTACTTTGGAAGAAGATGCTTCCTTGTCCTTCTTCTTTTCTAGACAATGGCTGGAAAAATGTCCCATTTCGCCACACTCGAAGCACTTTATCTTAGAAATATCCTTCTTCTTCTTCAGCTACTTCTTCGATGCCAAGGTTGCATCTTCCTCCTCTTCCTTCTTAACCTTACTCAACGCAGGGCTATGCTAATTCTTGGTGAACTTTCGTAGTTCTTCTTGCCGCAGGATCGACCACAAGTTGTCCCAATCTGGGAGGTTCGCTCTGCCCAAGATACTTTGGACAAAGGTTTCCCACTCATCTGTGACTACATTGAGGGTAGTCTTGACTATCACTGCATCATCTACGGTTGCACCCATTGCAGTCTATTGATCCCTGATTGACTGCAATCTGAAGAGGAAATTATCAATGTCTTCTCCCTTGGTCATCATGAATGACCTCATTTGCGCCTCCAACAGCATCTTTCTTTGGACTGGTTTTCCCTCATATAGGGAATTCAAGGCCTTCCACATCTCATTAGTTGTCCTCTTCTCAGCTATGTGTGGCACAATATGATCCCTGATATTGTCCATTATCAACCGCTTGGCATGCCCAGCAGCTTCTATATGCTTCCTTAGGAGATCTGCATCTGTCGACGTAGCCAAGGTCTAGTTTGCATGATCTCTTATACCATATGCCTCTAGGACAATCAGGATCCTAGATTTCTGTACCAAAAATTTTGAGAGGCCCTCTAGCCTATCCTGATCACGCAATCCATGAGGATCCATCTACTCAGAATGTATCGAAGCTCCTCTTCTCTATGTTATAGATCTTGGATCTAGGGTCCTTTTCGAACTAGGAACCCTCTTCTCCCTCTGACACTTGATTTCCCTCCTTGGAAATCTACCAAATCAACTATGATTTAGCTTCTTCTTTGATCCTCTGACCAAAATGAAAGTTTCCTTTGGCAAGAAACTCTCTAAGAAGCTGATCTCTTCCCAAACTTTGTCACTTGTGCTAAGGTTAAAAATCTGAAAACTTCAGAAGTTTAACCCCACCAGCTCTTCTGAATTTCTACAACTTTTCTGTAGACTTTTTCTGGATCTAACAAATTCAGATGTGAATCACATTGGCTGGCTTCAAACCCAACCAACGATGTTTTTGAGCTTCCTCTACGCAATAATTGCATGGGCTTGCTAGGACACAGCGTTGAACAGCATCACCCTTCCCTCTGCATGATTCTGCTCCTAAAAACTGCGTTGTCCTTTCATTTTTTCTTTTCTGCTGCCTTTCAAGCTGCTTTCTGCAACTAGATTCTTCAGATTCTTCAGCTAGTGACCCTTCTAGATCTACAATTGCTCTGATACCATGTAGAAATTTCTAAATCTTAATTCTTATGCAGAAATTATTCTTGTTAATCCGATTAAGCTTCTCCTACTTATACAAGTTATCAACTAAATAAATTCAAGTCAACATCAAAGAAAAACACATAAAATATCTCTACCAATTCAGATCTAGAATAAGCACATGCACACATAGACAAAGTGACACAGTTATTTCTGGACAAACTGTCCGCGAAAAAACCCAATGTGGGAAAACCGGTCTCTAGTTGTCGGACGGCTCTATTATTAAGAATATTTCTGAATACACAACTCTGGGTTCCAGATCTGGAAAACCCTACAGAGAAAACTCTAGATCTGCAGCACCTGGCTGATCTAAGACCAACAATACTGACTGATCCACACCCTCAAATGGGATTTACATAACTCAGGCAGATTTAGGCCTAAAAACCCCAGATCTGCCCCTGAAATACACTGTGTCAACCTCTGAAGGCCTCCAAATGCTCAGTGTTGTCAATGGAAGGGACTGTGTTGTCCTTGCTATTGTTGTTGCTGCCGTCTACTGCTGCTACTACCGTCTCATGTTGTCGTCTGCTGCTGCTGCTGCTGTCGTCTGCTGCTATGTTCCTCTGTGCTTTCTTTCCTGATCTCTTCTCTGTCTCTTGTGTATTCTAGACCCCAGGATCAGATCATCCCCTTGGTCTAAATTCCCCTCTCTGCAACTGAAACACTTGAGAATTCTTAGCAACCCCGCCCTAGAATCTCAGCTTAGCTTCAGTGCTCTGCCTTTGTGTGTCTTACAAATGACCCCAAGCCTTTTCTTTATACTTTTCTCGTTGACAAATCAACGGCCAAGATTAAATCTTTAATCAATGGCTAAGATTAAAAGAAAGCTTGATCCGTGTGACTTAAGACAATTTCATCACATGTTTAATTAAATTCACTTTAATTATTTTATTTTCCTAAGTTTTGACTTAGGAAATACATTAAAATAATTAATTAATTTAATATCTCCTAAACCAGATGAAATTTCCCAAATCCATTTCTGGTTTTTGTAGATCAAGTGAACTCTAGTCATTCTTCAAAATTTGGGACCTAGAGCACAACTGATGCTACCCCAAATACACAAAATCTCAACAACTTTGGCATAGAAGATATGGGAATATTAATTACAAGATAGTACCCTTTCTTATTTAAATGGTAAAGGGCATCCCCAACATCAAGGAAGATCATGAAGGAGTATGTAAGGGATGTGTTTTGGGAAAGAATACTAAGAAACCTTTTACAAGTAGTGATACAAGGTCTAAGGGGATATTAAACCTCATTCATTTCAATGTATTTGGGCCAATTTCTAATAAATATCTTGGAGGTAATATTTAATATATGACCTTCATTGATGATCTCTCTAGAAAAACATGGCTCTATCTTCTCAAGACAAAGGACGAAGTATTTGAAAAGTTCAAGGAATTTAGATCTAAATTTGAGACCTTAACCGAAAGAAAGATAAAGACTTTGAGATCCAACAATGGAGGGGAATACACTTCAAAAGAGTTGATTTCATATTGTAAAGAAGCGGGTATTAAGAGGGAGCTCATTTTTCCCTACAACCCCGATCAGAATGGAGTTTTAAAAATGAAATATAGAACCATTGAAGAATGCATAAGGACTATGATATATGTTCAAGATCTACAAAAACTTCTATGGGGAGAGGCAGATATAATAGAAGTATATATACAAAATATAATCCCTCATAGAATCCTTGATAATATGACACTGGAAGAAGCATTCACAGGGAAGAAGTCATTTTTAGACCATCTTTGAATCTTTGGGTGTCCCGCATACATCAATGTTCCAATATACAAGTGAAAGAAGTTAAGCTCTACAAGTATAAAAGGTACCTTCGTTGGTTATAGCCTTTCGTCAAAGGCTTATAGAATCTACATCAAGGAAGGAAGACAAATTGAATTTAGCATGGATGTTATATTTGATGAAAACTATTCTTACAAAATATCCAAGGATACACCAATCGAGTCTAATGAAGAAGATATACCGCTATTTGAAGAAGAAGACAAAACCAAGAAGAAGAATAAGAAGGACCAAGTGAGTTTATTCAACCTATAATCATTCCTGAAACAAAGAAGAGGCCAAATTGGTTAAAAGCTACACTTGAAGATGTTGAATGACATGGAGAAATTAAAGGATCTTTTAGAGAAATAAAAATACCAAATAGATATTTAGGATATGCAGCATACATGACAAAATTAATAAAAGTGGAACCAACTACCTTTGAATAAGTTGTTCATCAAGAAGAATGGAAGAGAGTGATGCAGGAAGAATATTAATCAATCACGAAGAATGGGGTTTGGGAAATTGTTCTTATACCAAGTGACAAATCGGTTGTAACATCCAAATGGATTTAGAACATCAAACATGTCATTGATGGAAGCATAGACAAATACAAAGCTAGATTCATCGCAATGGGTTTCTCACAAAAGGAAGGAATAGACTATGAAGAAACCTTTTCTCCTACTACCAGGTATACTACTATAAGGTCTTGGTTTCGCTAGCTGCTAAAATGGGATAGAATATCCATCAAATAGATGTCAAAACAACATTTCTAAAAGGAAACATTGATGAAGAAGTATACATTGAACAACCGAAAGGCTTTGAAATAAATATAAAGGATACACATGTTTGCAAACTCAAGAAATCTCTATATAGCTTGAAGCAAGCTCCTAGGGCCTGGTATGCAAGAATGGATGCATATCTCTTAAGGATTGGGTTTGTTAAAAGTTATGTCAATGCAAATCTCTACATCAAGATAGTGAAGAATGAACCTGTCATTAAACTACTATATGTGGATGATTTGTTTATTGCGGGTGTGGAGTGCAGAATTCTAGAATGTAAGAAAATGTTGGAACATAATTTGAAATGAAATATTTGGTACTCATGCATTATAACTTGAGCTTGGAAGTCTAGCAGAAACCTAGTGAGATATATCTTGGTCAAGATAAGTACATAATTAAAATGTTACAAAAGTTTGGTATGATGGACTCCAAGCCTATGACCACTCCCATGTTCTATAATCTCAGGAAGTTGAGAAGCTTCGACACTAGTCTCATCGATCCTACTAGTTATCATAAGTTGGTGGGTTCTCTGATGTACTTGGTAAATACGAGACTTGATATATGTTTTGTTGTAAATTTTCTTAGTCAATTTCAGTTGGAGCCTCATCACTACCATTGGATAGTTGCTAAGCATATCTTGAGATACCTACATGGAAAAAGACATCACTGCCTAAAGTATGATGGAAAGGAAGTCAAGTTAACAGGTTTTACCAATTTCGATTAGGGTGGCAGTGAGACTGATGGAAGAAGTATTATCAGTGGATATTTTAGTTTGGTATCTGCAATGATATCATGGATGAGTAGAAAACAAGATCATGTTGCATTAATTAGTGTTGAAGAATAATATGTTGCTTCATGTGAAGTTGGAAAAGAAGTTGTTTGGTTAAGAAAACTCTCATATTTGTTTGGAAAACCTCTAGATCCTACGGTGATAAATTGTGATAATCAAAGCAGCGTCAAGATGTTTGAAGACCATGTATTCATGCAAGGATGAAGCATATCAACAATAAGTACCACTACATTAGGGGTTTGGTACAAGATGGGGTCGTGAAGCTACAATATATTCTGACACATGAATAGGTAGTTGATGTGTTGATGAAATCTCTTATGAATAAGAAGTTGGAATATTTTAGAAGCATGCTTGGATTGGTTGATGTTACAGATTTAGTTTATAGGGAGAGATGAATCATCTTATGGAAAGATGCTTGGGAGGACATCTGGTCGGCCTATGTGTTGATGTCTATATCCCGAAGTAGGGAGAGTGGCATTGGTCATAGAGCTCTGACCTTGGATACGTACCTAGATCCATGGGTTGATGATAGAGCTTAAAATCTTGATGGTACCTAGAGTGGCTAAAGCTTGAGTTCACCTTAGTCCCACTTGATTAGGGTACCCTGATCAGGTATCTAATTGTAGTACTATGTGTTAGAACGCTTCATATTTCATATCAGTTTGAGATCTTCCATGTACCTTTATATATGTAATTATGAATACCTCCCTAGTTAAGAGGGAGTGTTGAAGAATGTAATTAGTGTCGATCTTTATAATTGTACTTGTCAAAAGAAATTGTATTATAAAAGAAAATGAATTATTAAAGCATGGGTTTCATTCTTGGGTCAATGTTTTCTAGGTCAAAGCCTCCATTGAAGGCTTATAGGTTTTGTCTTGAGTCAATAGAGTCATTTTCATTTTTATTAGACCCTTCTTGGACTTTTGTATTATGTAAAAAGAATTAATTTTGAGTCAAAAAGGTTACTTGCCACCTCCACACCAAGTTGGCCATGTCCCCATGAAGTCGGCCTAAATTAGGGAAATTGGACCCAGCAGAAAGGATATATATAAAGAGGTATTTCAACCTAATTATATCACCCACTCAACAAGTTTGATCTACAACTTAGAAGAGAAGAAGAAAAGAGATCAAAGCAGTTGAAGAAGCACAAAAGAAGCTTGAAAGACTTAAAATGATTTCTTGGTCTATATCTCTTACACGTGCAAAGTTTCTAGGTAGTTGCTGGGGTCGAAATTTTGAATCTACTACAAGTCTGAAGTTCTAAAGTTGGGGGCCAAAAATATATTGCGGGGGGGCGAAATTTTGAATTGAAGTTGCAACTGTGAATTTGGTGCTTGAAGACTTTGGCAAGGATCATCTACAATAGGGAAGGGTTGACTTGGTGGTTGGAGTAGTTCTTTTTTCTAGTTCTAACAGGTCTTTTATTGTCTCATCTTAATTTGAATCTACTAGTGGAAGAGTTGGACTGGGTTTTCCCCTTGAAGGGTTTTTCCCTGGCTTAGTTCCTACATCTTGTGTCTCTTGTTCTTGTGCTCTCCATACATATATAATTTGGTAATTTCTTGATGAAAGATAATATAATAAATAAGTAAAATAAGCCAACATAATTCACAAGTAATTATCAAGAAAGAGGAAACGAACCCTAATTCCTATAAGCATTGATTTTTCAACAGGATGATATATAGACAGGGTGTTGTAGAAGTGCAGCACTGGAACACCTTCCTCGATAAGAGGGAGTGTTAGTTTTTGTAGCATCAGATGGTGTTCTAGTCTCAAACTTTGTGGAGAGGCTAAAACACATGAGTTATCCAAAACCCCAAAAAAACGTTTCTAGAAATTCCACCTAGAGATAGCTAAATTAAATTAATTGACCATCATTTGAAGTTTTGCTAAGTCTAACCTAGGAAAATTGGTTAATTAATAGGAATTAACTGAGAAAGGTGAGAATTCTCTAGAAACTCATACGAATCAACTCAAGAATGATCTCATCCACTGATAATGATTTAATTGTGGTCATTAAAGGCATTATAAGAGGAGGTCGATGGGGTTGAGGAGAAACATGATTGGAGAGCGAATTCCTTGGCAAAGGTCGAGTTTCCCAGTCGTAGTGATTCAACAGAGAAAAATTTGAGCCAAAGAGGGGACACAAATTCAATTAGGGGTAGATATAGTGAGTCTAGAGTAGGAATTATAGTTAAAAAGAATCAGCAGCAAGTGACATAAGTATTCCACACTTAGGTTGTGCAAGGTCTGCATAGAAGCTTGAGCAGAGCAGTTCGATTTAGTTGGAGAGGGAGTCATTTAAGCTTCTAGAGACCAGGAAAGTCTTCCAAAGGGTTGAAGAGTCACTTCCAACAACAAAGAAAAGTAGGACAAATTGATTAGATGCAGAACAGAGCCACACGTATGAGGGTTTGCGCAAGGGTTGGATGGCCAGATTTCTAAAGGAGCCAAGTGTCGGGATCTAGGTGGAGAGAGAGAAAAAATATTTCTAATTATTTTTTTCAGATATTTGATGATTGGATAGCTAGTCGGGCACCCAAAATATTTTACTCAGAGTTTCACAACTGCATAATAATAAAACCCTCAATTGTTGCACTAGTTTTCCCACATTGGGTTTTTCTGAGGACATTTGTCCAAAAATAATTGTTGTCATTTTTATGTGTGTGTGCTAGCATTTTTTCGTTTCTAGCATTTTATTTTCCACAATTTTTTTATTGTAAAAAAATTCAGTGTGATTTATTCGTTATTTTCCATATCAAGTAAATTGCATAATTAATTTACACTTAGAAGAATAAATTTCCAGTTGCTGCAATTAGATTTGTTTCACAATTAAGAAGAAATTTCATCAATATATTAACTACCTATCCGTCTGTGGATATGTATTGTAGCTTCACAATCCCATCCTACACCAAGCTTCAAATATTACAATATTTATTATTGATATGTTTTTTCCTTGCATGAAAATTTGGGTCTTTGGTCATCCTTATATAACATTGGTTGTCACAATGTATAATGGTAGGGTCCAACAGTCCTTCAAACAAGTTTGATAGTAGCTTTCTAATCCATACAACTTCTCTACCAACTTTACTTACTACAATATATTCAACTTCAACACTACTTGATGCAAAATAATCTTGTTTCCTACTCATGCACAAGATCATAGAAGATCACAAGCTAAAACATCCACCAGAATTGCTCTTTCCATCTACATCGTTGCCTCCCTAATCTGAATCTGTATAACCCAATAATTATATCTCATTACTAGCATGTCTCAGACAGTGTTGTATAGTCCTATGAAGATATCTCAAAATATGTTTAGTTGTTATCCAATGATCATGCATTGGCTCCATCTGGAATTGACTAAGAACATTTACTACAAAACATATGTCAGGTCGGGTGTTCACAATGTACATCAAGGATCCAATCAACTGTCGATAAGATATTGGATCAATAATGCATGAATCTGAACTCCTCTACTTCTTCAAATTAGTGATCATTGGAGTTGTCATCAATTTACTTTCCATCATACCAAACTTCTCCACAATATTGATCACATATTTCCCTTGACTAAGATAGATCTCACCAAGTTTTTTCCATACTTCTAATCCCAAGTTGTAATATATTAGCCCAAGGTCCTTGTTATCAAATTAAACTAATAATTGTTTCTTGCATTCTTGAATATGATGTTCCACACCTGTAATTAGTAAGTCATTCACATATAGTAGTATGATCACAAGTTCATTCTTTACCACCTTAATACAAATATTAGGATCTGCATAACTCTTGACAACACCAAGTCTTAGTAGATATGCAGCCAATTGGTGTACCAAGCTCTGGGTGCTTGCTTTAAGCCATATAGATCCATCTTCAATCTGCAAACGTGTGTTTCCTTATCATGGACTTCGAATCCAAAGGGTTGCTCAATGCAAACTTCTTCATCAATTGTTCCATTCAAAAAGGATTTTTTAACATTCATTTGATGAATGTCCCATCCCGTAGTAGCAGCAAGAGAGATAAGTGATCTAATGGTTGTAAATCTAGTTGTTCGAGCAAGATTTTCTTCATAATCGATTCTTTTTTTTTCATAAAAGCCTCTTGCCACAAACCTTGCTTTATATTTGTCAATGCTTCTATTAATTACATGTTTGATCTTGTATACCCATTTGGAAGTGGCAACAGATTTGTCTCTAGGTCTAGTAAAAATTTCCCAAACATTGTTCTTCATTATAGATTGGTATTCTTCTTGCATTGCATTATTCCATTCTTGATGTTCAACTTCCTTTTCATAAGTTGTAGGTTCTGCTTCAATAAGTTTAGTCATATAAGTTACATAGTTTTGCTTTCTTAGTTCTCTTTATTTTGTAAGGCACTTCAAGCCTGTGATTTGTTCTTAACCAAGATGGCCTCTTTCGATTTTTTGGAATGACAACTTGTTGCACAGGTGATATGTATATGAAAGCTTGAGGATTTATATCAAATTTTGCAAGAGAAAATATTAGGGTTTTTAACCTCTTATGTCAAATTCATTAACACATAAACATGCTTTAAAACTTATATTTTGCATAAAATAAGAAGACATCAATACCATAACAGTAAACACAAAACAGCAAGTGATGAAGGAGTTTGCCCCTCCTAGGCTACATTTCTTGGTCCAACTTCCAAGGGTTGGGCCTCTTTCATTATGCTCAAAAAAGTGTGTTTACATCAATTTACAATGCTCAAATGGCTCATACAATGTCTTCAATGGCTCCAGAATAGTCAAAAACCCCTATTTTGGCTCTTTCTACTCCAAAAAAGGTCAAACTTTGAATGAGTTATGCTCCAATGAAAAATTTTGCTAACTATCCTACAATTCGCACTTTCCTACAAATCGTTCTACAAATTCCGACTTTTTCGGCCATGTGGAGAAATAACTTTGCCATTAGGAGAATTTTGAGTTCTAAAATGGGCCTCCTAGGGAAATAATAAAATAATAGCTAAACCAATAAAATAATATTTATGAATTTTCAATTCACTTTTTGCACCACAATCCATGTAACCATAGTTAAATTCAATTCAAAAGTGTACCAAAATAAAATTAATAAAAAAATTGTATTGATGTGACTATAAATAAGAATGATTTTTTCAAAAAAAAATCATTATCATTAAACAACTAATGCATTTGTCCTTTGTACTTAAATAGCTTAAAATAAAATATAAATATAAATTTATAAATTCTTAATTATATTATATGCTATTGATTAAAATTTTTATTATTTAAATTGTATAATAATATGTAATTAATATACTATATAAATATAATATAATAAATGTATAGGGATATGCATTGTTTCTTTCAAGAAATATGAAATGACAATAATATAATTTTATTCAAAAAGTGTGAAATGACATTTATTATGAGTACTTTACTTTGACTTTAAAAGTACTTAGAGAACTACCATTGTTAACCATGATTTTTTATCCACCATTGAGAATGTGACAAGTAAGTATATTTAACTCAAATAATGTCACTTCAACCATTAGGAATGATGTCATCCCCTAAAATGTGATTGGTTCTCATAAAGTGAATTTTGATTATACATTTTCCTTAGGAGGCCCATTTTAGACCTCAAAATTCCCCTAATGTGCCTGCGCCGGTGAGATTCTTGCCGCACCAAGTGCAAATTGTCACCTCTTTAAATTTCCTATGTCAGCCTTTATTCGGCTAATCTGGTGCCACTTGGCACGTTCTCCGTCGTTGATCTCGTGGCTTGAACAAAATTTCCCGCCGGAGTTGTTGACTTGACTCTAGTATTAAGTGCAGCTTTGGTTGTTGTGTTATGGTTAGGGTTACTGGAACCTTGCCCAAGGAAGGTTTCGCTACCCATTGGCTTCCCTAATCGCAGCAATATTTGTTGGAGTTTGTTGCATGTGAACATCGTGTTAACCACTATTCGGCTAACATTTAAAACCACGCCATTATTTTAACATAAAACATCACCAATGTCATGTGACCAACCTGACCTCAACTGTCGGGTTCCAAACCATCTGCCACCATAACCTTGGCATCAAATGGTTAACCTCAGCATGTGAACACTAGAACCAGACCGTTGGGTTTTTCCATTGAACCACCTATCAACATAAAATTTAACTGCCCATTCGCTGACTATTCCATGTGACTACAATGACTGTGTTGAGCCCTAACTGTGGAAGTAATATCCGCTCCAAACTTGAATATTGGTTTTAATATTATGGTTTGGTTGGAGTATATATGTTTTTCTCCATTGATTCAAATGTTTTTCCAAACTTTGGTTTAATACATATTATAAGGTTTGGTCTTGGGTCGGGGTTAGCCCTTGACCCCGGTTCGTGGATCAGGGTCGACAGTTAACCTCGGTCCCCACCCCCAATTGCAAAACTCAAAAAGTTTAAATATGGCATGAGAACTATAAGGCTTAAGAAACAATGTAGAGGATTTTGTCGGAGGTATTTTTGGTTGGTTGGAGGTCTCGCGCTCGAACCTCGAGAAGCCCACTCTGGCCCTCAACCAAATTTTGTTTGGCCATTAGGAGGCCACATGGCATCCCCTAGTTGGCCCACGTGGCTCTCTCTACTTGTTCCAACACATTAATCAAACAACCAATGAAATACAACCAAATTCGACCAAATAACATCCTTCCAAGTGTCAAACAGCTACTAGCCAATGGAGTACAATCACCCTACCAATTCATGGTCCAGTCAGCAGTACGGACGGCTGATTGTGCACCTTTGTCCAACCAAATCCAACATTTTTTGTTGTTTCCCAAAACGAACAGAACACGATATCGGGAGCATCTGATGTCGTATTTGAGTGAAACGAGTTGCGCCAGATTCAGGACGACAAGATCTACGCATTGACGCTAGTTTTGAGTCAATCTAAGAACTTCGAAATTTGAGCATTTTCTTGATCCAATGGATCATTCCTCCCCACTAGAAGCTTTTGGACCTCCAAAATCTCTTTATTAGTCAAAAAATAGATGAGGGCACATCTCCCTCACCCTTCCAATCTCAATCCACTAAAATTTTCTTGAAATCGGCATTTTGAGCTTTTCATGAAAATATATCATTTTCCCTGATTTTGGAGTCCTTATCTTTTTGTCATAGATAAAATATTGCTGCAATTTCTTAGCATATGCAGAACAAAAAACTATCCTTGAAGGAACAAACACATTCCCTCCTCGGTCATCAATCAAAGGAAACTTAAACAACCTCAAATTCTTCTCACCTTGAACATTGTTGACATGACGACGCTTAACATGTCTAGCCTTGTGCTTGGCTCAACTCTTGACCAAATGTGATCGCCATCGCCATCGCCATGCACCATCCCTTTTCAAAGCCAACACACTATGAAACCCAAAAGAATAAATTTTGGAACCAATGTCCTCTTTGTCAAATTTCTTTTGCACTTGCTCTTTGACCTTTGCACTCTCTAACACTGGCATCTTGTTCACACTAGTGTTCAACAATGATGCATGGTACTGTTGAAAATGCAGCAAGATGATGGAGCTTAGTGAAATGAAGTCGCCTTCACTAAGTGGGCCCGCAGGCAAATCCTGGCCCAAAGTCTATTTTTAGACTATGTCTATTTTTAGACATATGGAGCATGGTCCAGGGGTTGCAGTATGTTATTCTTGGAGTATTGGTCATGTTGGTAAAAATAGATGGACCTCTTTTTTTTTACCTATAGGTCGAAGTCTGTATTCAGACTGCCTATCCTAAAAATAGGGAAGTCAAATATTATTTACCCTTAATAATATTTGGACTATAAACTTCAATTTACTCTCTTGGAGCACTTCAGTTCGAGCCTTGGAAGTGGCTCATGCATCTGACAGAGGAATTACACTATTCCTAAGGGTTTGGTGAGCTCATGCATGGTTGACTTCAGTTAGGACTTCGTTGCTAAGTTTGTGAACATGACAAATAGTGGAGTTGTGTTCTGTTTATTTTAGTTGAACTAGTTGAGATTAGTTTAACTAGCTAATCAACTAGTAATGAGTGGAGTGAATTAAATATTATTTAATTCATTAATTAGTAACTCATTATTCAACTCAAGAAAACATCAGTTCACTACAGTGCATGATCAGTTCAGTGGAGACCAGTGAAAGAGGTAGATGAAAGGGTGGAGTTAGCTATCAGTGGCGACATCAGTTGTGCATGAGATTTGCACCACACTTGGAGGAATTGCCCATGATGATTGCGTTGTCAAGCCAAGGAGATTCGAACCTTGGATCTCTATTTAGACAGGCCATGATTGCGCAATAGATGCAAGGCAATTGGTGGTGAGTTTTGAACCAGTAACCTGTTCAAAACCAAGCTAGATTGTGTGTAACTTCATGAGATAGTACTGAGTACTTTTGAGGAGTATTGTACTAATTTTGTTACATGATTTCTCCATTATAATATACACAATAGCTGCGGGGTTTTCAACTATAAGCTTTCCCCATACATACAGTGTTAATGTGTATGATGATTTGATGTGCTATCGCTTGTTTTATTTCCGCATGTGTGATGATCTGAGTGGAAGAGATTATGTGTTGCATATAAATTCGAATTGTATGTGATCAGGATAGTCTCGGTGGATAATTAATCATTATTCAGCAAATTTCTACATGGTATCGGAGCTATTGAAGCAAATATTGATCATCACAGTGATTACAAACTTATTTCGGTAGACAGAGTCTGCATGCGGGCCAGGTAGCCTCCGGATTCATATTTCTTCGGAAAGTGAAAGGTCTGGTAAACGCCCCTTGTAGTCAATCTCTGTGCTAGAAATAATTTGTTCTCACAGATCTAGAGCGGTTGAGCTTTGAGGTGGAATTCGAATTTTGCAGCAATTTTGTTTTCTTGGTGCCAGTGTTGAAAATGTCTTTCAACGGTTTGCGACTCGAATATGCTCTTGAAGGCAGTTCGAATTATGTTGCATGGAAGGATCGCATGGAGGCGGTATTAGAAGATAATGGTCTGAAGGAGTTCGTAGATACGGATGTCCAAAAGCCCACTGATCCTGCTGAAGTCGAAGCATGGCAAAAGAAGATGGCGAAGTGTCGAAGGATCCTGTTGGAGGGCGTCAAGGATCATATTGTATCCAGCCTGCATGGAAAGGCTACTCCATATTTAATGTGGAAATCTTTGACGGATCTATTCCAGAGTAAGAGCGACCAAAGGAAGCTGGCGCTCAAAGATAAGCTCAGGAACATCAAGATGGAGAAAGGCGACGGTATCGCCAAATACCTCACGAAGTTCACTCAGTGCAGAGATGAGCTGGGAAGTGTGGGGGTGACTGTCGAAGACGAGGACATGGTCGACCTGGCTCTCCTTGGTCTTCCGAAGGCTTGGCACTCATATCAAGATAGTGTCAATGGTCGGGAGAAGCTGCCGAGATGGGAGCGCCTTTGGGCGGATCTCATGCAGGAGGAGATAAGGAGGACTACTCGAGATGGATCTTCATCAAAGGGAGCTGATGAAGAAAATTGCACTTTGGTTGCCAAAGCAAAGAAGGGGAAGGGTAAGAAAACTTCTCATTCTAGTGCAAAGGGCAAGAAGCAGGATATGGCGAAAGTGAAGTGTTTTCACTGCCATGATCACGGACATTATGCTACCAATTGTCCAAAGAAGAAGAAGAACAAGCAAGCGGGAAGATCTGGAGATGGAGAAGCTTTGGCTTCACAGTTCGAGCTTGACTTTTCACTGATCGCATGCTTGGTTTCAAGTGTGATGGGATCGGTATGGTTCTTGGACAGCGGTGCGTCATTTCATATGACGGGAGATCGGGATTTGTTCTCAGATCTAGAGGACAAAGATTTGGGTGTGCACATCGAGATGGGCGATGATGGTAGATACAGTGTGACTGGTATCGGTACCATATCCTTTCAGAGGGAGTCTGGTAAACCCTTTGTATTGAAGGATGTCATGCATGTACCTGGATTGAAGAAGAACTTGATCTCTATGGCGATGTTGGAGAATAAGGGGTATGGTGTGGTCTTAAAGCAGAGCCTCTGCACAGTAGACCTACTGAGACCAGAAAGATGAGATTGAGACAAGATACTTTATCATTTGGGGTGTGTAGATGGCTTGGCGTTGTGGCATGCAGGTGAGAAGTGTGTCCGGAGATGGTGAGAACTGTGGCAGAGAGATTGGGCCACCTTCTACCATAGAACACAAAGATCTAAGCGATTCCTCTTAAGGCTCTAAACAGGCCTCTTAGCAGTCGGCAAAGTGAAAAGGTCTATAGAAGGGACAATGTCCTTAGGCATCATACCCTACGTATAGATAAATCATGCCACGATGATAGTAGGAGGAGTTCACATAGGTAAGTGTGCTGGCCTTTCTCAGTGTCTTGACAATAGCACAAAGTATTATGTGATCTTTGCCAACAATTTCTCTCAGTCAGGGTGTGTCTTCATGGAGGGCATTCGCGAAGTTCTGTGAGTTTAAAGCACTGGTCGAGAAGGAGTCGGGGAAGAAGGTGATTTCTCTAAGGAGTGATAACGGTGGTGAATTCATCTCGGCTGAATTCAAGGAGTTCTGCAGCGCAGAAGGGATTCGGAGAGAGCTCATCGTACCCCATAACCCACAGCAGAACGGGGTGGCTGAGCGGAAGAACAGAACGATCGTGGGTGCTGCACGGGCGATGTTGCATGATCGGGGCCTACCCCTTCACTTGTGGGCTGAGGCATGCAATACAGCAGTGTATGTGCAGAACCGTTGTCCTCACAAGGTTCTTGGCATGAGTACACCAGAGGAGGATTATTCTGGCAAGAGGCCTGATATTTCCCATTTGCGGATTTTTGGTTCTCTTGTCTACATGCATGTGACGAAGGATGCGAGAAGGAAGCTGGATCCAACTGCTGAGGTTGGAATATTTGTGGGGTACACTGATACACCTCACAACTATCGGGTGTATTTGTCAGACAGTCGCAAGACTGTTGTGCGACGGGATATAAAATTTCGGGAGGAGAAAGCCATGCAGTGTTCGCTTGAGAGGGAGCTACACTTGCATGCAGATGAGGAGCTGTTAGTTCCTAAGGAGGAGCTTCCGGATGTGGATCAGCCACAAGAGGAGGTTCGGGAGGTGGAAGAAACCACCCAGGCAGCGCCAACCATCAGAGGGTGCATGCGCACTACAGAAGCTGAGCGACTGGCTTGAGATGCAGAGAAGGTTGTAGGACCACCTACAGCACAGCGCAGACAGAGACAGTCACCGGATCGGTACACTGGATACATGGCTCTTGTGAGTCAGTGTGTTGTGACGGAGCCATCCTCTTTTGAGGAAGCTGTGGAGGAACCCGCATGGGTTGATGCCATGATCGAAGAATATGATTCGATCGTCAGGAACAGTGCATGGGAGATTGTCCCAAGACCGGTTGGGAAATCAGTGGTGGGTTTGCAATGGATCTACAAAGTGAAGCAGGCGGCTGACGGGAGTGTGGAGAAGTACAAGGCGAGATTTGTCGCCCGTGGCTTTTCACAGATCGAGGGGATTGACTATGAGGAGACCTTTGCACCTGTCGCAAGGTACTCTTCCATACGGACGATCCTTGCTCTCTCAGCGCAGATGGGGTGGCACATTCATGAGATGGATGTGAAGACTGCGTTCCTCAATGGAGTTATTGAGGAAGAGGTGTACATAGAGCAGCCTGAAGGTTTTGAGATCTTCAGCAGTGAGTCGCATGTGTGCCGACTCAAGAGAGCACTGTATGGGCTGAAGCAAGCACCTCGTGCTTGGTACACTCGGATAGACAGCTACTTCACCGGGCTTGGTTTCTCCAAGAGTGAGGCGGATCCAAACCTGTACCAGATTGTGGTGGAGGGGAAGCTGTTGATCATCGTACTGTATGTAGATGATCTGATTTTGACTGGCGATGAGCGGTTGATACTTTCATGCAAGGAGGATCTTGCACGAGAGTTTGAGATGAAGGACCTGGGCATCCTTCATTATTTCCTGGGATTGGAGATTTGGCAGCGCAGTGGAGGACTGTTTGTTTCTCAGGGCAAGTATGCTCGGGAGATGCTGGAGAGGTTCAACATGCAAGGCTGCAAGCCTGTTGACACTCCTCTTCCTGGTGGTTGGAGGAAGGATGCTACTTGACGGAGCGGTGGATGCCACTTTCTGCTCGGCGGTTGGTGGGGTCGCTTATGTATACGGGTCAATACACGACAGATGATATGCTATCGTGTTTCGGCTTTCTGAAGCTGGTTAAGCCTACCAAGCTCTTTTGGAAGCGGGCAAGCATTGTATTGCGCTATCTCAGCGGCACATTCGGGATATGGTTCATGGTACGGACGGGGAGGATCGGTTGAGGCATCATGGCTACGATTAGTACCATCATATCAGCGATTGTGTTCAGCGGAGAATCATGATGCTTTCATATGTTCCACGGAGGATCAGGATGCTGACATCTTGACGAAGGCGCTCACCAGGAGCAAGTTCGAATTCCACAGAGGCAGGATAGGGGTTGCAGATAATCCATATCTTGATGAGAGGGAGTGTTGAAAATGCAGCAAGATGATGGAGCTTAGTGAAATGAAGTCGCCTTCACTAAGTGGGCCCGCAGGCAAATTCTGGCGCAAAGTCTATTTTTTAGACTATGTCTATTTTTAGACATATGGAGCATGGTCCAGGGGTTGCAGTATGTTATTCTTGGAGTATTGGTCATGTTGGTAAAAATAGATGGACCTCTATTTTTTGACCTATAGGTAGAAGTCTATATTTAGACTGCCTATCCTAAAAATAGGGAAGTCAAATATTATTTACCCTTAATAATATTTGGACTATAAACTTCAGTTTACTCTCTTGGAGCACTTCAGTTCGAACCTTGGAAGTGGCTCATGCATCTGACAGAGGAATTACGCTATTCCCAAGGGTTTGATGGCATCATGCATGGTTGACTTCAGTTAGGACTTCAGTGGCAGAAGTTTGGTGGAGTTAATGAGACAGCTAGTGGAGTTGTGTTCTGTTTATTTTGGTTGAACTAGTTGAGATTAGTTTAACTAGCTAATCAATTAGTTATGAGTGGAGTGAATTAAATATTATTTAATTCATTAATTAGTAACTCATTATTCAACTCAAAAACACATCAGTTCACTACAGTGCATGATCAGTTCAGTGGAGACCAATGAAAGAGGTAGATGAAAGGGTGGAGTTAGCTATCAGTGGCGACATCAGTTGTGCATGAGATTTGCACCACACTTGGAGGAATTTCCCATGATGATTGCACTGTCAAGCCAAGGAGATTCGAACCTTGGATCTCTATTTAGACAGGCCATGATTGCGCAATAGAGGCAAGGCAATTTGTGGTGAGTTTTGAACCAGTAACCTGTTCAAAACCAAGCTAGTTTGTGTGTAACTTCATGAGATAGTACTGAGTACTTGTGAGGAGTATTGTATTGATTTTGTTACATGATTTCTCCATTATAATATACATAATAGCTGCGGGGTTTTGAGCTATAAGCTTTCCCCATGCATACTGTGTTAATGTGTATGATGAATTGATGTGTTATCGCTTGTTTATTTCCGCATGTGTGATGATCTGAGTGGAAGAGATTATGTGTTGCATATAAATTCGAATTGTATGTGATCAGGATAGTCTCGGTGGATAATTAATCATTATTCAGAAAATTTCTACAGG
>JAXQQM020070142.1:0-10930 GCA_034641835.2 Pinus albicaulis | reverse complement strand
GACCTATATTCATTTGATTCGAAAAGGGTGAAGTATGTTGGGCTTATCCAAGACATGGGGGTATCCCTAGCCCAAATTCCAGCTAAAAGTATTATGATGGATGTAGTAGTTGCAGAGATTCCAGCCAGATTTGGTATGCTTTTGTTCAGATCTTGGGGAGCAAAGCTTGGAGGGTGTAACCAAAGCTAAAATTTAAACCTGCTATCATTTCTTATATTTAATGTGGAAGAAGAAGGTTATGTAAGAAACAAGATTTTTAAACTACCACAAAGAAGATGGAAATTATCTTATTTGTGAGTCCGAGGAAGAAAGGAAGATCTTTCATTTTTATGTTGAAGAATCACGAGAATTTGATGAAGACTGGAGAAGAAGCTCTCTTCAGCAATTTTACACGTGAAATTTAAAGTTCCGAACAAAATTTGGAAGTGTTATTTTGATGGTGCCTATTCAAAGGATGGCACGGGAGCTGGATTTTTACTCATATCTCCAAAAGTTAATCTTTTGCCTTTTTATTTAAAGATTTAATTTGAATCAACCAATAATGTAGCTGAGTATGAGGCACTAATATTGAGTCTTCAAACTGATAAAAAATTGGAAATTCAGTGTATTTCCAGTTTTGGTGATTCTGAATTGATTATAAGACAAATTAAAAATTTTGTATCCATTGAACATCCCAAATTAAGATGTATAGAATTCATATAGGACGATTAAAATTATTTGCAAGACTTTGAATCTTTGATTCGTTTCCGAAAAAACAAAGCAGCGATTCAACACGGCGTTCGATTGTCCACTTTTAAACCACCTATTAATAAAATTGAGATATGAGATTGAGTTGAGCCATGAAGACCTCAATCCATGACAATGTCAAATATGGAATATATTGAAGATGATGAGAAGATCAATCCTTTTCCTGTAATGATTGGAAACGCTTTGAAGATAGTGAAATAGATTAGGAAAGTGAGCTCAGTGATCAAAATGAGGACTTAAAAAATCTTAAGCAGTAATGGTGATCATAAGATAATACAATTGAAAGACAATGTATTACCCAGAGGTTTGGTTCCTCTTGAAAGGTTGTTTGATACAAATGATGTAGCACTGGATAAAAAGAAGGTATCCCAAGAAGGTGAGACGGAGGACTATAATATAGGAACTCAACAGGAGCCCAAGGTTTTCAAGATATTCAAAGAAGTCTCGAAGGATTATAAAGAAAGGTACATTGATATTTTCAATAAGTATATGGATGTATTTTCATGGTCCTATGATGATTTGAAAACGCATGATCTGGATATTATTCAGAATAAAATACCATTAAAGGATGCGGTCAAGCCTTACAGGCGGAAGCTTAGGCAGATTAATCCATTTCTCCTTGCTCCAATTGAAAAGGAAGTAAATAAATTGCTGCTGGAAAAAATCATAGTCCCACTTAGATATTCAGATTGGGTTTCTAACTTAGTTCCCGTGAGGAAAAAGAATGGAGATAGAAGGATATGTGTTGACTTCAATAATTTAAATAGAGATTCTCTAAAAGACAACTATCCTTTGCCAAAGATGGATTATGTTTTACAAAAAGTGACAAGATCTTATAGATTATCTATGGTTGATGGCTTCTCCGAGTACAACCAAGTAGCTGTTGAAAAGGAAGATCAAAAGAAAATGACTTTTGCCACACCTTGGGGAATGTTCATGTATGCCAAGATGCCATTCGGTCTTATGAACGCAGGTGCCACTTTTCAAAGGAAAATGGACATAGCATTTGTGCATGATAAATTTGTAGTTATTTATTTGGATGATATGACTATCTTTTTAGGTTTTGATGACGAACACTTGGAGCATTTGCAAAAGGCTTTCTTGAAATGCAGAAAGTTTGGATTATCATTGAATCCCAAGAAATCCCTATTTGCTTTGGAAGAAGGAAAGTTGTTGGGGAATATAGTTTCAAATCAAGGAGTGAAAATTGATCCAGCAAGAGTTGAAGCTATACAGACAATTCCTTTGCCTAGAAGTAAAAAGGATATTCAAATATTTCTAGGGAAAATTAATTTCCTAAGAATATTTGTCCCAAATTATGCTGAGATTGTCAGGAACATAACAAATATGTTGAAGTAAAATGGGACAAAGATGCAAGAGGATCCTTTTCCAGGATTAAAGAAGCTCTTCAAGAAGCTCCTGTTTTGATCAGTCCAGATTATCAAAATCCTTTCCAAATATTTTCATTTGCATCACCTTCTACCATTGTTGTTGTGTTTCTCCAGAAGAATGAAGAGGTAAAAGTGACACCTGTGGTATTTTTCAGTAAATTTATTATGGATGTAGAACTCAAATATAATATCTTGGAGAAACATGTATATGCCTTAGTTAAAGCATTAAAATCATTCAGAACTTATGTGCTACAGTCTCAAATAGTTGCATATGTACCTAACTCAGTTGTAAAAGATGTGTTAGTTCAAAGTGATATTGAAGGAAAAAGAGGAAAGTGGATTGCTAAAATCCAGGAGTATGAATTAGACATTAAACCTACTAAATTGGTAAAAGGACAGGGCTTGGAAAAGCTGCTGACAGAATCTAATTTTCAAGCTCTGGGAATTAATTTTCTTGCACCCTTGGATGAAATTGTTGATGAAAGGAGTCAAAGTAGCACAAAGTCAACAATTAATTACAAGTTTCTCTGCTCTGATTGGTATAAGGATATTATTCACTACTTGTATTTTTTCTCTTGTCCACCCTCAATAAACAGAACAACGTATAGGGCCCTTAAACTCAAACCTCAGCTATTAGAAGGATTCTGCTGGCATTTTATTATTGTGTTTGACAGAAGGAGAATCAATGGAAGTTATAAAAGAATATCATGAGAATTTATGTGGAGGTCATTACAATTGGAAAGTTACTGCTCATAAAATCCTCAAATCAGGTTTTTATTGGCCATCCTTGTTTGCTGATGTATACAGACTAGTTAGAAGCTGCCAGAAAAGTCAATTATTTGCAAAAAATAAAAGGTTAGCTCCTCTACCTCTTCTCCTAGTGTTTGTTGAATAACCCTTTAGGCAATGGGGATTGGATTTTATTGGGGAAATCAATCCACCATCCAGTGGGAAGTTCAAATGGATTATGACTGCCACTAATTATTTTACAAAGTGGGTGGAGGAAATACCTACCAGAAGGGAAAATGATCAGGTAGTAATGAAGTTTCTGGAAGAAAATATCTTTAGCAGGTTTGGGTGTCCTATTAAGATTGTCACTGATAATGCCCAGGTATTCAATTCAGTCAGATTCATTAATTTTTGTCAAACATATAATGTCATTCTATCTCATTCTACAACATATCATCCTCAAGGTAATGGGCTAGCTAAATCTTTCAACAAGACATTGGTAAAGATTCTGAAGAAAACAATTAATGAAAATAAGAAAAACTGGGATTCAAAATTGACATTTTGACTTTGGGCAATAAGGATGACTACTACAAGATCTACAGGTAAGTCTCCTTGTGAACTATTTTATGGTACTCAAGCTTTATTTCCTACTCAATTGGCCAGACCAGTGATTTCTTTTCTTCAAGAAGCACAAGAGGAGGCTAATGCATTGGTAAGAAGGTTGAACAATGTTATAGAATCAAATGAAAACAGGAACAAAGTTAGAGAAAATTTGATCACCTATCAAGAAAAAATGAATACCATTTTTTACAGGAAGGCTAAGGAGATTCTTTTTCAAGCTAGAGATTTGGTATTAAGATGGGATACCAGAAGAGAAGAGAAGGTAAATCATGGTAAGTTTGACCTACTCTGGCATGGCCCATACATTATTGTTGAAGCCAGATCAAATAACACGTTCATGATGGAAGATCTTGATGGAGAAAAAGTGGAATTTCCTGTGAATGGGAAGTATTTAAAAGACTATTTCCAACATCAAGAGTTCACGGTTCATCATTGTACATATCTAGTTTTCTCATTGTTCATATTTCATCAAACAAAATTGGACTCCATGCTCGAAGTGAAGGCACTAATATGCAGTTCTTAGTGTTTCATGGCAAAAAACACTATCCCGAGGTGGAGCTAGATGTTGTGGCTAATTCGCAATATCCTTTATTTTTAATTTTTCAAAAATACAAAAAAATAGAAAATTGTTAAAAGGTATGTTAAAGTATACAATTTCACATACTTTAGCATAAAGATGTAATATTTTTTATATGTAAGTTTAAAGTTAATACTTTAAAACTTGCGTGAAGGTCGGTCACATTATTCAATTAACTAAAAAGCAGGTCCAAAAGCGGGATCCGCTGATTCTTCTGAAAAGAAATCAAAGTGGCAACCCACGGGCACTTTCAGCGCATGGGTTAACGAGGAGAGTTGCTCCGCAGTTGACCTTGTTGGCTGCGAGCCCGATTCAGATCTGTGGCTGATATTAACTGCGGGGGCATGAACCTGATGAGCCCTTCGTACTGAGACCTCCCTCAGTGACGTGAGCGGCCAGTTGGTGACAACTGTTGGCCACGTCGGAGTTCTTTGATAGTATTTTGGGGCGTCATTTCAACATTTAAGTCTTAAGCCCACGCCACCTATTTAAGATTGGTTTTCATTGTTTCAATGTCATTGTTGCTCTTCCGTATTTGATAATTTGTCCGTCCTGTGTCTTTCCCTGTTGTCTACCACCTTGTCAATTGTTTGCCACCCCAAGCTGAATTATGGCCAAGCATCCATCCCTTTCGGGTTCTTCCAGTCATATTCCTCTCATGGACACTAAGAGGGATATTCAAGACACAGTCTGCTCTTTAAACCATCTCTAGTTCTATCAACAAGTTTGTCTAAATGACAAAGCTTCCCCCATTTTCACTACCATGGTCAAAGAAGGAGTATTGGCTGCATGCATTCTAAGAACGCACCTTGAGTTGTGTATTGGTTAGTGTCAGTTATGTACCCGAGAAAGTGTTTTGTGATGAATTTTCAAGGAGAAAATGTTTTGCAGGTCTCAGCTCTGTTAATTCGTCAGGCTTTGTGTTACCCTGAGTCAGAGTCCTATGTCCAATTCACTGTTGATTAATTAACAACATATTATGATAGCCTTGCAGGTCAAGAATTCAATTAATTTATCTTTTTCCTGAATGCAGATATGAAGTAGTTTGTACCTGACAATAAAGAATTCTCCTGGGAGGTTTTTGATGAAGAAGTCAGACCTGTACTAAGGTGCATTTCAAAGATATTGGGTAAAGACGATGACGGTACAATAGACAAATCAGTTTTGGGAATGTTCGCCTTGATGATGAAGCTAGGGGTAGTGTTGGATATCCCCTCTTATTGGAAATAAGCTGTCATTTCTCAGCTCATGAGCTTATCACTGACGGGTTCGTTCAGGTTCCCTTCTCTTTTTATTTATCTCTTTTTATATCAAAATGTAGAAGAATTCATGCATCTGGGGTTAAATATTATGGATATTAATAAGAAAATATAGTCAATGGTATTTTGGACAACACTCATGAAAAGACTCAGATTCTTAAAGGAGCAACAATGATCAATTTCCTTCAAAGGAACTTTCAGCTGTTATGGTTATTGAAGACTTTATTTACAGAGAAGCCATCATTCAACAGAATCACTGCCTTCAGATTGGAATATCACAAGTTGGTTCATTCACCTAAGACAAACATAAATGTATGGAAGAAATGCAGAGCCTGGATGACATATCTACCAAAGGATCCCTCGACTTCAAAGAAAGATAAACCAACTAGTCAAGGAAAAGCAACAGAAACATCATCAGTTGACATTCAGCAAATAGATTAGGATTTAAGTTTTAGGTTATTTTTCTCTTTTAAAGAGAATGTAATTGTAATAAGAAATTTTGATGACATGTAATAGGTAGTTTACAAAGTCCTAAGTAGTTGAAGCAGTTAGGATTAGTTCCAATAGTAACAAACTACTTTTTATTGTATTTAAAGAGATAGACATGAAAGAAAAAGGTTATGAGTTTTGGACCTTCAAACTGCAAATTTTGTACTTAGTTTTTAAATGATTAATGAATGAAAAGCAATATTCTGGCATTTGTTGATATTGATATGTTTTCTAGTTTACATTTTTTATTTTCTGTCCTTGAATAAAATGAAGTAATGAAGTTGCAGGTCTCTTTTTACATATGTGAACAAGAGTTAAAATCTTTAATGGGCGCTCCTTCATTTTAACTAATCTTCTGTCATAAAATTATTGTGAAGTTTAAAATGATAGATACTGTTTACCAGCATATCAATTTGGGCTTCCTTCCCTCATATTCTTCTCATCATTCCATTTAATATCAATAGACAATGGCATTGCAAAGAATTTATTACATGTGATTCTTAAGGGTTTAATAAAAGTATATCTGAAGGTGTTTAAGTAAAGACCCTTGATATTAAAATTCTATGACATGTATAAATGTCTTAAGCACTGATTCCTTAATACAGCTAAGGGATTGTCTTTTAAGTTACAACAAACATGTTGACAGGGTGCTCAAACTATTGGAGGAGAAAAAATTATATGCAAAAACATCCAAATGTTTCTTTGGAGTACAAGAGGTGGAATATTTGGGTCATATTGTATCTCACGAGGGTGTTAAGGTAGACCCTAACAAAATTAAAGCCATTAAGGAATGGAAAGTCCCCAAAACCATAAAGAAGTTGCAAGGATTTCTCGGATTAACAGGGTATTATCGAAAGTTTGTTAAGAATTATGGGAGAATAGCAGCACCTCTAACAACATTGTTGAAGAAAGATGCATTTTCATGGACTCCTGAAGCAACTAAGGCCTTTGAACATCTTAAAGAGGCAATGTGCCTAGCACTGGTCTTAGCTACGCCAGACTTCACAAAACCTTTATTATGGAATGTGATGCCTTAGGAAATGGAATTGGTGTTGTTTTAATGCAAGAAGGAAGACCCATTGCTTTTTAAAGTCGTCAAATCAAAGGAAAGTATTTACAGAAACCTATTTATGAGAAGGAAATGTTAGCAATACTGCATGCACTAAAGAAATGGCGAACTTACCTAATGGGAAGACACTTCAAGGCAAAAACTGATCATGATAGTCTTAAACACTTTTTGGAACAAAGACTATCTTCATAAGAGCAGCAAAAATGGGTCACAAAGATGTTGGGTTATGACTTTGAAATAATCTACAAAAAAGGAAAGCTTAATGTTGTTGCAGATGCACTCTCAAGAAAGAATGAAGAGGTGGAAGCATTGCTTTGTGCCATTTCTATATCGTGTAATGGATACATGAAATAAGGGATGAATGAAAAGGATGACAGAAGTGTGGACCACTCATTAAAAAGTTGCAGTGAAGATCTGGTCTGTCTGATACATTTAGTTGGAAAAATGATTCCTTATGGTACAAAATCCTTATATATTTGTAGTATTCCCAACTAAAACAAAATATTCTTTTGGAATTACCGCCTTCTCCTTAGGGAGACACTCTGCTGATTTTTAAAAAACACCACGGGGTTGTTGCTTTACAGTCTGGACCCCAGGATGAAAAGGGAAAAACAGGGTAGCAACTAAACCACACTCAGCCTTGTATCTAGCCCTACAATGTTAGGAGAGGGCTCTCTCCGTAACAAGGATATTCAATAAAATACAATAATGATCTGATATTAGGCTAGGTATAAAGATAGGAAAGAATTTTAATAAAATTAATGAATTTTCAGGGATGTGTGGGACAAAAATGGGACAGTTGAAACTGGGGAATCAAATAAGGACACAGGGTATTTTATGGGGCAAGATAGGTAGGAAATTTTAGCAATTAAGGTTAAATAAGGATGGGATGAAAGACTGGTGAGGAGATAAAAAGGGCACAATAAATGGATCCTTTTCAAACAGAAGAAAAAAACAGAGTATGAATGATTTCCCAAGGCAGAGCATATAAAATGGATTCTACCATTCTATCTTGAAAGCATTCAAAAGGAAATGTTTATGGATGAGAGGTGGAAACATAACAATTTACATATGAAACAAAGGAGAGAAACCGTACTGAAAATCACATTCATGGTTCCCATAGTCGAGAGAACATGGCACATTAATTCCACCAATATTTATACAATGGAGCGCAAAAATTTCTTCCCTTGTTCCCCCTCTGCTGATTGCTACAAGAAAAAGCACATTGGTGAGCGAAAATGGTCACCATAAGCTCATTGGTGAGGGTCAAAGAGCCTTCGTCACAGCCCAGAGCATGCACTTTCATATGATACGCCTTGGTATGGGTGTTGTTGTGACATTCGAGTCCATGCCAATGATGATTTATAGTGACGAATAATGTTGTCACCATTGCATATGACCAATGGTGACGCAATAGCAACCGTCACCAAAAAACTAAACGTCACCAAAGGTGGCGTCGCCAAAAGTATAGGTGTTGTGGTGACATTCAAGGTCCGTCACCAATAATGATTTATAGTGATGGATAGTGACCGTCACCATTTCATATGAGAAATGGTGACGGACAATAGCCTCCATCACCAAAAAACTGAACGTCACCAAAGGTGGCATTGCCAAAAGTATGTGTTGTGGTGACATTCAAGGTCCGTCATGAATATTGATTATAATGACGGATAGTGACCGTCACCATTTCATATGAACAACAACGATTTTTTGTGATGGAACTTTCATGGCCGTTACTATTGGTGCATATATATATGGCGACGTTCATTGACCGTCACCATAAACCCATTGGTGACATCAAGGTCCATCACGAATAATGACTATAATGACAAACAGTGACCCTCACCATTTCATATCAACAACAACGATTTATGGTGATGGACCTTTAATGGTCGTCACTATTGATGCGTATATATGGTGGCGTTTGTTGACCGTCACTATTTCATATTTTGGTGAGGGTCGAAAAATGTCACCATAAGCTCATTGGTGATGGTCAAAAGAGCATCCGTCACCAAAAACTAATCTTCGCCATTCCCTATATATGAATATCAGGGCACGATGGAATCGAACCACCAACCTCCTGCTTGTAAAGCAGGTGCTCTTCCATTGAGCTAGCACCCTTTAAAGGATTATACTTTAAACTAGCAATTGCCCCTAAAGGTGCAAAGATACACCAAAGGAATAAGAACCAAGAAAACTGAAAGAACTCAGTGTCCTTGCTCCTATTTTTATTCTATGACACTCTACAAAGTATGATCTTGATCTATGACGTATTTGTGCCGAGTGGTTCTAATTTAATATTAAATGTTATATTCAAATAAAATAAATGAATAACTCAGAGGCCTTACGAGCTAATTTTTAATCCTTACACCAAAATATCTTAATATTCAAGTCTATGGAACAACTCATTCAAAGTTCAAACTGAAGTAGATTTTAAATGGAAAGCCTAAAACCAGCTAAGTAGTTTACAAGTTAACATTTTGGATATAACTTCTGTTCAATTTATATGACAAGTTATGCCATAACCTTGAAACTAGTTTCTTAGCTAAAAGACTTTCTTAAGTCAACAATGACAAAGAAAGATAGTCATGGCAAGCAAAATTCTCTTTTTTTTTTCTAATGAGGGTGCATGTAACTTGATAAAGGTTGTATGAGAGTATCAAACCATAAACAGTTTCACTAAAACATGAAAATGACAAAGTCTTGTTAAGCAACAAAATTTTAGTTGAATATATGAAAAGCATCGAGCTAAATGATATAATTAAACTAAAATTAACTGGAAAAAAATGAAATTGCCATCATATACCATTTGGTTTGGTTAGTTCTTCGGAAAGAGAAAGTGCAATTGCATGATCCAGCTCCTCATCTTGATTATGTAATGGACCATCTTGAACAAAAATGTCCACATACAACAATCAATGTTATTGTATTGGTAAGACTTTTGATATAATCTATCAAAGCATGTACTATGTAGGAGAATCACTGGTAGTTGAATTACTTCTCTACTCACATGTACTACCTTTGGTAGTTGAATTACTTGGAAATAGAAATCCTTATTAAAAGGTAACGCAAAGAAAAGCAGAAGCCTTTGAATATGGATGGCCATCTTGATTTTATAGAGTTATAATTGAATACTAAAGGACTAGGAATGCTGCAATGAAATAGATGGATGGAGTGTAATAAAAAGAATTTGGATAATTTAGGTTGCACATATCTTTAAATGGAACCACTTTTTCCTTTTGGATTCCTAGTCTTTAATATGCAAATAAAATTTTCGATTCAACCAAAGAGCACAATATTTTGAAGTCTTAGTTTCCTGAAACAGGGTAAGGACAACATTTGGAAATGGGGATGACTTTTGAAATGACCACTTTCAAAACCTTTGGAAACAGAGCAACGAGCACTTCCACACACAGGTCCAAAAGTCATGACTTAGGAGCATGAGCACACCTAATTTAGGGATGATTAAATATGAAACGATTTGGGCTGCAATTATACTCAATTAAACGTAAAGCAATGATTAAAATCTATATAAATGACTTAGAAGTCAAACATGACAACTTTGGAATATGGTAGAATGTTGGCATAAAAACTTTGTTCATTATACATTCTCTTTCGTTTAGTTTTGATGCTTTACTTCCAAATTAGGTGTTTTCTTTGTTGGAGATAGCAATTCGTACATCTAGGTCGAACCATTAATGATGCCCACAATGAAGGGGCACGTAGCTCAGTAGTACAGCAGCATACTGGCCAAGGGAAAATCTGGGGTAAATCTTAGCATGTATAATTTTCAAGACGTGGATAGAGCTAGTTTTGCTTGAGGTTAGCCAGGGGACCTTAGCCAAAGTGTGGCCTGACGAGGGTGTTGGAAATAGGAATACACAAATCTATGTTGAACCCTTAAGGGCGTCCCTCATGAAGGGGCAAGTGGCTCAGTGTTAGAGCAATCCAACCAGCCAAGGACTTAAAAGTTTCGGAAATGTTTCAAGAAACAGACATTGTTAATTAGCCTATTGTGCTAGACCAAACATTGGATGACCTGCATTGG
>JAXQQM020083048.1:0-27007 GCA_034641835.2 Pinus albicaulis | reverse complement strand
AGACCAAATGTGCGAAATGTGCGAAAATTATGAATGATTTCGTGGAAATTTATATTGCTGCGAAATGTGTTTTAGGAGAGGCGCCGTGAAATTTTCCAGCCGACGGAAAATTAGATTACAGTTCAACCGAACTTTGATTAAAAGTTCGACCGAACTTTGATTAATAGTTCGGCTGAACTATTAACTCGTTAGACTTAATGGGCCTTCGGTGCAAAAAATAGTTCGGCCGAACTAACGCGTCACTAGTCACGCAACTTGACGTTTCTGCAACTTTGAACTGATTAAACTCCATGAAACATTCTGAATTAACTATCGGAACCAAGACAAGCATTTTCAGAATTGAATCTAGTTTCAGGAAATATAACTTTTATGGAATTTCATAAACATTTACTAATTTTAATTAATTTTCTAATAAAATGGGTGCAAAACATTTCTGAGGGTCATTGTGATTCAGTGAAATCAAAATTCTGTATCTCCCAAAATACATTGAAAAAAAATTAAAAAAAATATGGGGCATTACATTGATCCGTCGTCTCTAATGGGTAGCTTTTAGATTTTTAGTTTATAACTTATATTTTAAGAAATCTGTTGCGTTGCGAAACATATCCAAAATATGCAGTTTTTTCATATTGGAGCAGTTCAAAAAATTCTAGTAATTATGATATGCATCCATTGGCTTTGTAAATATGACGAAACAGAAATAGACTCTTATCTATATTGTTGTAACACATTTTGTTTTCTCAAAAACACAAATTTTCAATGAATACAACATTGCATATTAACATGACTTTTTATGAATCATTTGATTGTTAAGAAATAGACACTCAAAGAAACGCTAAGTTGACATATCAAATATGCATAAAAAAAATTTCAAAAAATAAGTAATAGAAAGCTAACAAAAGTTCTGACAACTTTTTTTTCTTTTTCACAAAATGAAATTCTAAACAAAAAAATTGTTATAGTTTGTAGAAAGTTGAAGAACAAAAAAAATGAATTTTTTTTCTAAAAAAAGGGCAAAAAGTGTAACCCAACTTCACATTTTCACCATGTTGATATTTTTCTCAAAAAAGGGCAAAAAGTGTATTCAAGATTTTTTTTTTTAAATACTTCCATTCAATGTCCAACTCTTTTTGCACAACTTCATATGCACAAAATTTTCTTTTTGAAGGTTGTTGGGAATATTTTGATCTTGAAAGAACATTTAAAGCTCATGACAATTCTACTCAAGAAACAAATGATAATGTATGAAGCATTTAAGGGGGCTATAGCCGAGTTTTTTATGAGGAAGTTGATTAATCCAAGAAAGAATCTTTTTGTGAAGAAGATGTTGGAAAGTTTAAAATAATTGTTCTTTAACAACCCCACAAGTAGAATATTTTTTTATCCTGCTTAAAGCTGATCAAGAAAGCATTGAACCGGAGGAAATTTCGAACCTGCATAAAAAATAACCACTCAAAAATCAAGAAAAAGGAAATATTATTAAGATACAAACAAATCCTTCGAGATATTATTCTTTAATTTGATGGTCCTCTTATTTATGATTCTGATAATCAAATGATGAGTTGAGTTTTTTAGAACAACAACAACCTAAGTCATGGATTTCTATGTGTGATGAAGTAGTTTTTTGGAATGATGATGTTTCATATTTGCAAGAACCACCCCTCTATGATGAAGAAAATGTAGTAACTGGGGATGGCTCTTCAAGAGCAGGAGCCCCACTGTATGACTCATATCATTTAAATGAAAAATTAAAATCATGGAAAACCATGAAAAAAGAGAAAGATGATAAAAAAGTTTGTTGTTGTTGTGAAGATAATGATCGTCCTCAACTACACTTAAGAAATTTTCGAAAATCCAGTCATGTGTATATATTTCACAAAAAGATCAAAGTTTTCACATAATTCCCAAAGATCAAGAAATGAATAAGAAAAATATTTCACATTTCATTTTTAGTTGCATAAGATTTTAGTTCAGTGTTTTTAGTTGATGAACAAGAGAAACACTTCCATTTGTAACAAGTTTTGGAGAGATTTTATATTTTAGGGTTTTTATATTTTGACTCCATGCCCAAATAGGATGTCAATCCACATTTCTCAACAGTTTATAAGCCAAAGCGTTATCCCTGGTGTAGTGAAAGGAAGGCATTCTTATTTTTTGTTGGTGCATCACTGGGAGGACAACAAATTCATTAGGGACTACAATACCAAGTGACAATTTCCTTTTTGTTTTTTTTTTCAGAAAAACAAAAATAAATTATGTGCAGACAATGAGTTTTTATAAGCTTTTTATGCTCTCAACGTATTATCTTGTGAAAAAATAATTTTATTAAGACTATTAGTCCCAAATCCCAATTTCTAAATTGAAAATCCATGATACATATATCTCATCAAATTCCATGGATTACAATCACAAGGAAACATTTTCATTGAGGGCTACAATATCAACCATATCAAGTGACAAATTCCTTTTCAAATTTATAAAAAATAATAAATAAATAAATAAATAAATTTTGTGCAGCTAGTGGGTTTTTATAAGTTTTTATGGTGTCAACGTATTATCTTGAGAAAAAATAATTTTATAAGCTTTTTATGCTCTCAACGTATTACCTTGAAAAATAATAATTTTATTAAAATTATTAGTCCCAAAGCCCAATATCTAAATTAAATTAATTTTATTAAGATTATTAGTCCCAAAGCAACATTTTCATTAGGGACTACAATACCAAGTGACAAATTCCTTTTCATTTTTTTTTCAAAAAAACAAAAAACAAAAATAAATTGTGTGCAGACAATGAGTTTTTATAAGAATTTTATGCTCTCAATGTATTATCTTGTGAAAAAATGATTTTATTAAGACTATTAGTCCCAAAGCCCAATCTCTAAATTAAAAATCCATGGTACATATATCTCATCAAATTCCACGGATTACAATCACAAGGAAACATTTTCATTGAGGGCTACAATATCAACAATATCAAGTGACAAATTCTTTTTGAAATTAAAAAACAAAAAACAAAAAACAAAAATAAATTTTGTATAGCGAGTGGGTTTTTATAAGTTTTTTATGCTCTCAACGTATTATCTTGAGAAAAAATAATTTTATAAGATTTTTCTGCTCTCAAATTATTATCTTGAAAAAAAAAAAATTATTAAAATTATTAGTCTCAAAACCTAATATCTAAATTAAAATAATTTTATTAAGATTATTAATCCCAAAGCCTAATATCTAAATTGAAAATCGATGATACATATATCTCATCAAAATATTTTATTAAAACTATTAGTCCCAAAACACAATATCTAAATTAAATTAATTTTATTAAGCTTATTAGTCCCAAAGCCCAATATCTAAATTGAAAATCCATGGTACATGTATCTCGTCAAAATCTAAATTGAAGATCCATGGTACATATATCTCATCAAATTCTGCAGATTACAATCAAATCCATAGTGCATATATCTCATCAAATTCCATGGTACATATATCTTATCAAATTCTAAATTGAAGATCCATGATACATATATCTCATCAAATCAAATTCTAAATTGAAGATCCATAATACATATATCTCATCAAATTCCGCGGATTACAATCAAATGGGGGTGCACAATTGAAAATTCATGGGTACATATATCTCATCAAATTCCGCGGATTACAATCAAATGGCGGTGCACAATTGAAAATCCATGGGTACATATATCTCATCAAATTCCGTGGAATACAATCAAATGGGGGTGCACAATTGAAAATTCGTGGGTACATATATCTCATCAAATTCCGCAGATTACAATCAAATGGGGTTGCAATATTACAATCAAATGGAGGTGCACAATTAAAAATTCATGGGTACATATATCTCATCAAATTCCATGGATTACAATCAAATGGGGGTGCACTCCAAACTTAGGGAGGAGCCAAATAAAGGCCAATATGTGAAATGCACGTTGACAGGTTGTAGGAATGTTAATGCATATAAACACTCATGATTGTTTTTACCCAACCCATGTGGGATATTGATATTTCAAAGTGTATATGTGTATTATATAGGTACTCCACATTGATGTGATGATGTCTCCTTTGATAATCATTGCTTCAATAATTTGTAGGTCAATCCCTTTGTTTATAATCTAGTGGTGAATGAAGTAGAGAGAAATAATAGCCCATCTTATGGGTTTACGTTTCCAATTTTGTTGTGTTGCATTCTTTTAAAATCACAGAAGGATTCTCAACCCCGTATATCCTGGAGAGGTTAAATTCCATCCGAAGCATAACATGGAATCACCCTTCAAGGATACAATGTTTAAGGGAAAAACAACTCTGGTAATAGGAGGAGGTCGAGTGATAGGGTTTGCAATAAGAACATAATTAGGGAAGCACGGTGTTTCCATTTCTATCATGGGTCGGAGAAACATCATCATCGAGGAAGCTACTGTAGCACTCCAAGATCAAGGCATTCGGGCCATTGGAATTGAAGGAGATGTTTGCAAGATTAAGGATGTTTCTCATGTTGTTGAAGTAACAGTAGAGTAGTTTGGAAGGATTGATATTCGTGTGAATGGTGTTGCGGGGAATTTTCTTTGTTTTGTAGAGGATTTATGACCGAATGGATTCCGAACATTATTAGATATTTGACTTTGTTGGCACATTTACAATGTGCAATGTTGCATTGAAATATTTTAAAAAAGGTGGACCTAGAAAGGCTCCTTCAGAAGCTGATGTTAGTTTGAACATAAGTGCGACATTGCATTGTACAACAAGATGGTATCAAATTCATGTCTCTACAACTAAGGAATCTATTGATACTATCACAAGGTTTTTTTGCATTGGAGATGGGAACATATTATGAGTGAATAGTATTTCACTTGGGCTTATGAGTGATACTCTAGGAATGGACAAACTTATGCCAAGGAAATAGAAGTTAATCCTCGATTTAAGAAATCTCTTTATAGGTTGGGAGAAAAGTAGGATATTTCCATGGCATATTTTCTCTTCTCTTTTTGGTTTTCAATTCGGTTATGTTGATGCAACATGTTGTTTCAATTTAATAATTCATGAATTTACTTGTTTGTACTCATGTTATTTAAATTTAAAACCCTTAATGAGTGCTCCACTTATGGAAATTGACCCATTATTTCTTTATTTTTCATTATCCATTTTACAGAATTAAAGCGTAGATTCTTAATTTCCCGAGCTATAAAATTTTTTCCCTCTTCATCTTTCTTCCAATCTGCCCTATAATTCAAGACTCTACAAGTCTCAAGGATATGATCACTCTGGTTGTCATTGATAGGTTTTTGAATTAGAGTCATTCTTTTCATTTTATTCAAACACAACTTCGACCACTTATTTTAAAAGTTTTGATCAATTTCTTTAGATGTCATAGCCATTGACCTCTTGTAGCCAGATGTTGTCTCCAAGGTGACAACCTCAATTGGTGCAATTTTTCGGGATGAAATTGAAATTACCAATCTTGGCAAAACCGGGGAAGTGAATTCAAATCAGAATGTGTATTAGCTGAAGAATGCATATGTATTTATACATGGAGGTGAGGCTATTAGGATTCATCTCCCAATGACTCTTGGCCTTCCTTATTTCCTAATATTAAATAATATAAAATATTACATGTGCACACCCATCCCATAGGATTAGGTGTCAACATTCCCCCCTTTAATCCGAAGGGATGTTGGTGAGTCCAAGCATCGATCTGAACTTTTCAAACTTTTCTCTTCCAAGTGCTTTGGTGAAGATGTCAGCAGTTTGCTCATTTGTGGAACAGTGATGTAGATGGATGGTTTTGGCCTGAACATGATGTCGAATTAGATGGTACTTTGTATTGATGTGCTTTGTTCGATCATGGAACTTTGGGTTCTTGGCCAACTTTATTGCGGAAGTGTTGTCGATCATGAGTGGAGTGGAATACATTTGTTTCATCTGCAAATCTTCCAGGATTTTCTGGAGCCACACAATTTCCTTTGTTGCTTCAGCTGCTGCCACATATTCTGCCTCGGTCGTGGAATCTGCTGGAACTGACTATTTGCGTGATCTCCATGAGACAGCTCCTGATCCAAGACTCATGGTGTAACCTGTAGTAGACACCCCTGTTTCTTTGTCGCCATCAAAGTCTGAATCAGAGTATCCGATCAAGTTGAAGTCGCCTACTTGTGTATATTTGAGTCCAAAGTCTTGAGTCCCCTTCAAGTACCTTAGCACTCTTTTTGCAGCAGACCAATGTCCTTCACAAGGTTTTTGCATGAACCTTGAGAGGATTCCAACAGCAAATGAAATGTCAGGTCTGGTGGTGGTCAGATAGATAAGACTTCCTACAAGCTGTCTATACTTAGTTGCGTCCTCAAATTCCTTCCCTTCAATAGATGTGAGCTTCAAGTTTTGTTCCATTGGAGTGCTTAAGGGTTTACAGTCATCCATGCCAAATTTGTTCAAGAGATCTCCAATGTACTTCTTTTGAGAAAGAAATATGAATTTAGGATGTTGAATTACTTCAATACCCAAATAGTAATGAACATGACCCAAATCGGTCATTTCAAAACCTTTCTTCAACTCTTTCTTCATGGATGCAATATAGCTCTCATTGTTTCCTGTTATCAAAAGATCATCTACATATACCACAAGATATACAACTGTTTTTCCAACTTTCTTAACAAACAAAGTTGCATCATCGAGATCAAAATGTTTGAAGTCAAGTTTCAGAAGATGCTCAGTTAATTTCTCATACCAGGCTCGTGGTGCTTGCTTGAGGCCATACAAGGATTTTATAAGCTTGCAAACTTTGTTTTCTTGACCCTTTACAACAAATCCTTCTGGCTAGGACATATAAACTTTCTCCTTTAGATCTCCATTCAAGAAGGCTATTTTTACATCCATCTGATGGACTTTCCATCCATTCTGAGCTGCTAAGGCAAAGAGAGTCTGGATGGTGGTCCATTTTGCTGTGGGAGCAAAAGTTTCTTCATAATCGACTCCTTCTTTCTGTGCGAATCCTTTTGCCACAAGCCTGGCCTTGTGCTTGTCAAGTGAGCCGTATGCTTTGTACTTGTTCTTGTAGACCCACTTACAGCCAATTGGTTTTGTTCCCAAAGGCGGATCAACCAGCTTCCAAGTGCCATTCTTTATCAAGGCATCATACTCCTTCTGCATCGCTTCTTTCCATTCATCATGAGAAGTAGCTTCTTTGAAGGAAGTTGGTTCATGATCTGTAGACAAACTCAATTCACAGTTATAAGCAATATCCATATCAACAGGAGAATCAGAATTATCTACATCACCTTCGATTTGTTGAGTGGAACTTCTTGTTCCTATTTTTCCAACCTCATCAGGATGAACATCCTCCAGTGTCTTTGTCAGCCATTTGGGAGGACCTTTCTGAGATGGCCCAGGCTGGTCATTTGACTGAGTTGGGATTGATTCAAGATTCAATCTCCCAATTCTGTCAATCGCATCATCCAATGTGTCATCCGTGGTTGTTTCTTCATGTGGGGGAGAGAGTGCTTCAGGACATGATTCCACAGTTTGATTCAATATCGGAATCCCCCCTTCAAGATGTGGAATCACATTATCAAATTCTTGGAAGGACTTTGCATGTGTGAATCTATCCAGGCGATCAAGTTGCCGCTCAACAACCTTGTCACTCTTCGAAGATTCAAGAAATATGACATCTCTTGCTATCACAAACTTCTTATTTGCTTCATCATAGAAACGATATCCTTTGGAGGTATTGGAGTACCCCAAGAAGATACATTTTCTGCTTCTAGCACCAAGTTTGTTCCTTTGACCCTTGGGTATCAAGGCATAACAGGTGGACCCAAAGACCCTGAAATGCTTTACCGAAGGAATGTGGCCATGCCACATTTCAAAGGGAGTTTTGTTTCTAATTGAACTTGAAGGACACCTATTCTTTATGTAAACAGCACATAGAACTGCATCAGCCCAAAACATCAATTTTACATTCTTGAAAAATAACATGGAGCGGACCATATTTAAAATGGATCTGTTCATTCTTTCAGCTACACCGTTCTGTTGTGGATTATATGGCACAGTTGTTTGATGTTTGATTCCATGTTGACGAAGATAATTTTCAAATTCGTTTGAAGTGTATTCTTTTCCATTATCGGTACGTAGAGAGCCAATATGTGTTTGTGCATCATTTTCAATCCATGCATGAAAATTCTTGAAAGTTTGAAAAGCATCAGACTTATTCTTCAGTAAGTAAATCCAACACATTATGGTGTAGTCATCAATAAATGTCATCATGTATTTGTTTCCATTTGCAGAAGCAATAGGCATAGGGCCACATAAATCTGAATGAACAAGCTCAAGTTTTTTATGTGCTCTGGAGTGTGAATCATGAAATGGCTGTTTGCTATGCTTTCCTAGAATACAAGCATCACATTCCTTAGGTTTTCTAGGAATTGTAGGCAGTCCATTAACACCATTTTTCTTCAACAAACGAAGGTTGTCATAGTTTAAGTGTCCAAATCTAGCATGCCATAAAAGACTTGACGGGAATGTACCTTCATCATGATGTGAACTGAATGCAAAGTTTTGAGCATGAGCAGATGAACCTTTCAGCTTCAAGAGTCTCCCTTCTTCTATTCCCTCCATGACAAGTGAGTGATCTGATGCTTTTCTGACCTCTGCCTTGCCATAAAACAAGTGAATTGAGTGTCCTTGCTGCCGGATTTCGACCAGGGACAACAAGTTTCTCTTCAACTCAGGGAGGTATAGAACCTCATGTAGGATATGATCTGGAAGACCAGGCAGTTTAAGCCTGACTGTGCCAAGCCCTGATGGCTTGAGTTTGGATTTATCTGCGAAATATACTGCTCCATCAACTTTGTCATTGAATTCTTCAAAAAAATCTTTTCTAAATGTCATGTGACATGTTGCTCCTGAATCTAGCAACCAATCATCTCTCCATGAAGTAAATGAAACATCAAATAGGTTTTCAGTTACTCCATTGTTACAATGTGCTAGAACATAGTGAGCGGATTCAGGTGCTTTACCTTTGTCTTTGTCATTAATTTTACCTTTGTCTTGATTTCTTTGCTGCTCAATTTTCTCCCATGATGTTCTGCATTTGGATGCATCATGTCCATCTCTATTGCAACGTGTGCAATGAAGATTGGATTTGTCAGCTTGTCTGCCCCCCCTTTCTGTGAAGTTTCTTCTTCCTCTTCCTCTTCTGCCACCTCTTCCTCTGGATGAATCTGGAGCATGACTCTTTTCTCTATGTGCCAAGTATGCAGCCTCTTCGGAAGATGAAGGGGCTGTCATCTTCCCAAAAGCTTTCTCTCTTTCTGCAAAATTTTTCTCAAGTGTATCAAAGGTGATATGCTCAAGGTTCCCACTTGCTTGCAAAGACTCAAGATAGTGTGAGTAAGTCGGATATAATGCCTTAACATATGCTATGAGAGGTATGTCCATTTTTACACCAGTGCTATCAATATCATGCATGATCGATCTAACTTCTGAAGCTAAGGCAAGGGGATCGTCATTCTTCATTTCAAGACTGAACAACTTAATCATCAATTGAACATTTTCTAATTCTGAATGTGAGTCATAGAGTTCTTTTAGCTTGCTCAAGGCATCATAAACATTTGAGAATGATGAAATGTGGCGACTCGCCTCTTCATTTACGAAAGCTGCAATCAAGGCATAGGCCTTGCAGTTCTTGTTTTCCCAAATAGCGAGCTCTTTGTCTGAAGTGGGATTTTCTGGTGGATTTCCTTCTTTTCCTTCACAGATTCCTCTCCACAACTCATTAAAAATGAGTGTGTGTTTAATCTTCTGAGACCATTCAAGATAGTTCTCTTTGTCGGAGAGAACCACCCCAACAATAGAGATGAGAGAATGCATTAGATTTCTGGAAAAAAAAATCTTCTGAAGAGGAAAAATAATTCTGCTAGAAAACTTTCAATTCCAGAGATTTGCTCAATTAAAGGGGACAAATCTTTGCTGGAAAATACTCTGAATTTAAAAGGACAAAAACTCTTTTGCTAAAAGATTGAATTTAAAAGGACACAAACTCTTTGCTAAAAAACTGAATTCTGCACCAAAAAAAATATATGTATTTTTTTGTTTGGAAAGAAAAATTTGTGTGGGAGGTCGATATGGAATGTTATGGGAGGGTGGTATTATGAAATGGAAGGGCGGTATTATGAATGTGAAGTGATATTAAATATGACAGTGGGAGGGCGGTATTGTTTGAAAAGAGAGGGTGGTATTATGAGACAAGAGAGGGTGGTATTGACTGTTAGGAAGAGAGGTTTTATTAAATGACAGAGCGCCAGAGGAGGAAGGGCGGTATTATAGTTGTATGCAGAGTGTGGAGCGGGTTATAGTGTGCGAACAACAGAGGGAGCTTGTGGAGATGTATGACAACGTTTTAATATGCAGCGTGGAGGAGGGCCAACAGGCCATGGAGGGCGGAGGACAACGTATATGTGTTATATATGCAACGTGGGTGTATTAAAAGAAGGCTGGGGACAGCGTTTGATACCACAGTGTTTGATACCACAACAAAGAGCGCTGTAGAATATGGCGGAATAAAACTGGAACAATGCATCGACAGACATCGTTGGTATATTATAGGTGCGATATTTGTACCAGCATTGATATCATAATACGACTGTCATGCCTGCGCTGAGATATGAATGGAGCGATGCATACATCCATGGAGCAGTGTAAATTGGACAGCGCTGTATTATAAGTGAAAGGTGATATATATTGGAAGGCAGCGTTTGGACTGACATCGTATATATATGCAAAGGGCGTGATTGATATATGTGGAGGAGCGCTGTTATAAATGGGACAAAATGCTGTGAGTGGGAATGGCGCAGGAATGGGTATGCGCGTTTTAATGTGGAGCAGACAGCATGTAAGTGGAGCATTGTTATGAATGGAGAAGGCGCGCTGTATTATATTGAAATATATGACTGTGTTGATATGAATGGAGAGTATATATATAACGCAGTGAACTGTGGAGAAGTGCTGTAGCAGAACACATTAAGCAGAGGAGCTGGGCGTTGTAAGGGGAAGGGATGGAGTGAGCATTTGGAAGGGAGGGTGTGAGTGGAAAGAGGGAAGGCCGAGTTTAGGGAGAGTAGGTAATGGATAGCGTGTGAGGGAAGTGTGAGGGGCGTTGGGTAGGTGAGGGAGAAATGAGGGCGTTACAAAAAACTAGAATGGCAATTGCAGGTGCTGAGTTGCAGGAACTGCAGAAATTGCAGGGGCTGCAAAATACTCAGATATTGTAGGAGCTGAACCTACAGAAGTCAGAGATTGTAGAATATGCAGAAATAGAAAAAAAAATACGAGAGGTCCCAGTGTAATGGTAGGAGTAGAAAAACTATTTTTCTGAACTTTAAAAAGCTAGTGAGCAAGGAGAGGAGTTACACCACAGTAGAAATCAATAGTGGGACGCTGCGATACCGTAATAGCGGAGGTACCTCCTCAAATCAGAATATGTATTAGCTGAAGAATGCATATGTATTTATACATGGAGGTGAGGCGCTATTGGGATTCATCTCCCAATGACTCTGGCCTTCCTTATTTCCTAATATTAAATAATATACAATATTACATGTGCACACCCATCCCATAGGATTAGGTGTCAACAATTATATTCCCTGGGTTTAAATATTTTTGTTTGGATTTTGAAGGTGATAAAAACGAGTGATAGGTTGTAAAATTTTCACCTGGTGCTTTTGTCTTTCAACATTTTAAATTTTTCTAGGTTCCTGGAATGACACTCGCATTTTTTGGTTAACAAATTTGCACTACTACATTTCTTTGACATTGTTGGTTATCTTGATTATGTTCCTTATTTTCATGAATGGAATGTTTATCTCCCAAGATTCAAAGGCCATGCAGATGAAAGTCCACTACAACACCTTAAGGAATTTCATGAATGCATGGAGAAAAAGGGAATTGTTCGTGAAGATGTAAAGATGAAGTTTTTTATGTTTTATTTTGACCATGAAGCTAGGGTTTGGTATAGATATTTACCTTATTCAAGAATTTATTTTTTGAAATACTTCCATTCAATGTTCAACTCTTTTTGCAGAACTTCATATCCATAAAATTTTCTTTTTGAAGGTTGTTGTGAATATATTGATCTTGAAAGAACATTTAAAGCTCATGACAATTGTGCTCAAGAAAAAATTGATAATATTGACAATGTATCAAACATTCAAGGGGGATATAATTGAGTTGTTTATGAGGAAGTTTATGAATCCAACAAAGAATCTTTTTGTGAAGAAGATGTCGGAAATTTTAAAAAAGATTGTTCTTCAACAACCCCACAAGTAGAAGATTTTCTGATCCTGCTTAAAGGTGGTCAAGAAAGCATTGAACTAGAAGAAATTTCAAACCTGGATAAAAAATAACCTCTCAAAAATCAAGAAAAAGGAAATATTATTAAGATAAAAACAAATCCTTAGAGATCTTATCTTCTTTAATTTGACGGTCCTCTTATTTATGCTTCTTATAAATCAGTTGATGAGTTGGGTTCTTCAGAACAATATCAACCCAAGTCATGGATTGCTATGTGTGATGAAGAAGCTTTTGGGAATGATGATGTTTCATATTTGCAACAACCATGAATCTATGATGAAGACAATGAAGTAATTGGGGATGGCTCTTCAAGAGAAAAAGCCCCGCTATATGACTCATATCATTTAGATGAAAAACTAAAATCACGGACAGCCATGCAAAAAGATAAATATGATCAAAAAGTTGTTGTAAAGAAGATAATGGTCATCCTCAACTATAGGTAAGAAAATTTCCAAAATCCGTAATATGTATATTATTTCACACAAAGATTAAAGTTTTAACACAATTCCCAAAGATGAAGAAATGAATAATAAAAATATTTTTCATTCCATTTTCAGTTGCATAAGTTTTTAGTTCAGTATTTTTAGTTGATGAAAAAGGGAAAAAATTCCATTTGTAACAGGTTTTGGAGAGATTTTATATTTTAGGGTTTTTATGTTTTGACTCCATTCTCAAACAGGATGTCAGTCTATAGTTCTCAGTAGTTTACAAGCCAAAACACTATCTCGAGTTTGAGCAAATATTTGTATCCAAATCTTGCCAGGTGAAAATGTTAAAGGGTTTTTCAAGAACAACTCATGGAATAATGAAAGGAAGGCATTGGGTCTTGTTTTTTGTTGTTGCATCACATGTAAGACAACATTTTCATTAGGGGCTACGATATCAAGTGACAAATTCCTTTGCATATTTTTTCTATAAAAAAAAAAATTGAATTTTGTGCAGAGAGTGGGTTTTTATAATCTTTTTATTCCCTTCACGTATTATCTTGAGAAAATTTAATTTTATTAAGATTATTAGGCCCAAAGCCCAATCTCTAAATTGAAAATCCATGCTACATATATGCCATCAAATTACACGGATTAAAATCACAAGGGAGTACACACACAAGGTTCCAAACCAAGGGAGGAGCCCAAGAAGAGGCCAATATGTGAACTACACGTTGAAAGGTTGTAGGAATGTTAATGCATATAAATATTAATGAATTTTTTTACCCAACTCGTGTGGGATATTTGTTTTTTTGTATTTTGTGGCATTTTTATTTGTTTTTATTTTTATTTTTATTTGTTTTTTAATTTTATTTTGGTTATTTTTATTTGTTTTTGAATTTTAATGGGTTATTTTTTTTTTATATTTTGTGGCATTTTTTTATGGGTTTTTATTTTTATTTGGTTTTTTTATTTTGTAGGTTTTTATTTTGTTTTTTTAAGGGTTTCTATTTTTATTTGGTTTTCTATTTTTTGGGTTTTTTTTTTTTTAATTTGATTTTTATATTTCGTAGCATTTTTTATGAGTTTTAATTTTATTTGGTTTTTTATTTTGTGGGTTTTTTTAATTTTTTTTTTTTTTTTTTTATATTTTGTGGCATTTTTATTTGTTTTTTTGGTTATTTTTCTTTGTTTTTGAATTTTAATTTGGTTACTTTTATTTCATTTTGAATTTTAATGGGTTTTTATTAGTTTTGGGTTTTGAATTTGGTTATTTTTATTTGTTTTTCAATTTTAGTTTGGTTTTTTTCTTTTTTTCTTTTTTTTAATTTTAATTTTTTTTCTTTGAATTTTAATTTTGTTTTTCATATTTTGTGGGGTTTTTTGTGGTTTTTTTTTTTATTTGTGGGATTTTTATTTTTATTTATTTTTAATTTTTATTTGGTTTTTTTATTTTCAGGGTTTTTTATTTTTATATATTTCGTGGGTTTTTTTATTTTGATTGTTTTGTAATTTTAATTTGTTTTATTTTCTTGTTTTTTAATTTGTTTCTTTAAATTTATTTTTAATTTTAATGGGCTTTTATTTTTATTTGGTTTTTTATTTTGTGGGGTTTTTTATTTTTATTTGTTTTTTAATCTCAATTTGGGTTTTTTTATTTGGGTTTGAATTTTAATTTGGTTTTTTTTGGGTTTTTTTAATCATCGTGAGGGTTTTTTATTTTTATTTGGTTTTTTTTGTGCTTTTTTTTTTTAATTTGTTTTTTATATTTTGTGGCATTTTTTATGGGTTTTTATTTTTATTCCGTTTTTTATTTTGTGGGTTTTCTATTTTCATTTATTTTGTGGGTTTTTTTAATTTTTATTTGTTTTTGAATTTTAATTTGGCTCTTTTTTTAATTGGTTTTTATTTTTATTGGGTTTTATTTTTATTTTGTGGGTTTTTTATTTTTATTTGTTTTTAATATTTTCTGGCATTTTTTTATGGGTTTTATTTTATTAAATATTTTGTGGCAATTTTTTTGGGGTTTTTCTTTTTATTTGGGTTTTTTTATTTTGTGGGATTTTTATTTTTATTTGGTTTTTTTTATTTTGTCGGTTTTTATTTTTATTTAGTTTTTCCTCTTCTTTTTTTAATTTAGATTTGTTTCGTTTTTTTTTTTTAATTTAGCTTTTTTATTTTGTGAATTTTCTTTTGTGTGTTATTATTATTTTTATTTGTTTTTTATATTTTGTGGCATTTTTTATGGGTTTTTATTATATTTTTTTTTTTTTGGGGGAGAGTTTTTTTTATTTTGACTTGTTTTTTAATATTTTGTGGCATTTTTATTGGTTTTTTTTAGTTTGCTTTTGAATTTTAATTCGCGTATTTTCATTTTTTTTGAATTTGAATTTTGTTTTCTTTTTATTTTCTTCGAATTTTAATTTGGTTTTTTTATCATCATCGGGATTTTTTTTCATTGGTTTTTTATTGTGGGTTTTTTATTTTATTTTATTTTTATTTTTATTTTTATATTTTGTGTCATTTTTATGGGTTTTTATTTATTTTTATTTTTATTTGTTTTTTATATCTTGTGGCATTTTTTAAGGGTTTATATTTTTTCAGTTTTATTTGTTTTTTTTATATTTATGGGTTTTTATTTTTATTTTTATTTTTAATTTTGTTATTTATTTTTTTTATATTTTGTGGCATATTTTTTTCTGTTTTTTTAATATTTATGGGTTTTCATTTTTTTTGAATTTTAATTTTGTTATTTGTTTTTTATATTTTGTGGCATTTTTTAATGGGTTTTTATTTTTTTTGAATTTGAATTTGTTATTTATTTTTTTATATTTTGTAGCATTTTATGGGTTTTTGAATTTTAATTTTGTTATTTGTATTTTATATTTTGTGGTATATTTTTATCTATTTTTTATATTTATGGGTTTTTTTTTTTTTTTTTTTTTAATTTTGTTATTTGTTTTTTATATTTTGTGGCATTTTTTTATAGGTTTTTATTTATTTTTTAATTTTAATTTGTTATTTGTTTTTTATATTTTGTGCCATTTTCTTTTATGGGTTTTTATTTTTTTTTAAATTTTAATTTTGTTATTTGTTTTTTATATTTTGTGGCAAATTTGTATCTATTTTTTATATTTATGGGTTTTTTTTTTTAATTTTAATTTTGTTATTTGTTTTTTATATTTTTTCGCATTTTTTTATGGTTTTTTTTTTTTTTGAATTTTAATTTGTTATTTGTTTTTTTTATATTTTGTGGAATTTTTTTTATTGGTTTTTATTTTTTTTGAATTTTAATTTTTTTTTTTTTTTATATATTTTGTAGCATTTTATGGGTTTTTGAATTTTAATTTTGTTATTTGTTTTTTATAATTTTGTGGCATATTTTTAACTGTTTTCTATATTTATGGTTTCTTATTTTTTTAATTTTAATTTTGTTATTTGTTTTTATATTTTGTGGCATTTTTATGGGTTTATATTTTTTCATTTTCATTTGTTTTTTTATATTTATGGGCCTTTATTTTTTTAAAAATTTTATTTTTGTCATTTGTTTTTTATATTTTGTGGCATATTTTTATCTATTTTTTATATTTATGGGTTTTTATTTTTTATGAATTTTAATTTTGTTATTTGTTATTTATATTTTGTGGCATTTTTTATGGGTTTTTTTTTTTTTTTTGAATTTTAATTTGTTATTTGTTTTTATATTTTGTGGCATTTTTTTTTATGGGTTTTCTTTTTTTTGAATTTTAAATTGTTATTTCTTTTTTATATTTTATAGTATTTTATGGGTTTTTGAATTTTAATTTTGTTATTTGTTTTTTATATTTTGTGGCATTTTTTTTGCGTTTATATTTTTTCATTTTCATTTGTTTTTTATATTTATGGGGCTTTATTTTTTATTTTTTGTTATTTGTTTTTTATAATTTGTGGCATATTTTTATCTATTTTTTATATTTATGGGTTTTTATTTTTTATGAATTTTAATTTTGTTATTTGTTTTTTATATTTTGTGGCATTTTTTATGGGTTTTTATTTTTTTTGAATTTTAATTTGTTGTTTGTTTTTTATATTTTGTGGCATTTTTTTTTATGGGTTTTTATTTTTTATTTTTTTGTAAAGGTAGAGTAGATTTCTATTAATTGAGTACATAGAAATACAGAGTGCAAACGGGAGTCAAAGGGACCTCCCTGTGATGGCCTTACATAACTGCCTAGTCTAAGCATCCAGCGAGTGTGTATTGGCTAATATCCTGGTGCCTGCAAATAGAAACCAATGAGAAACAGAGAAGGTCTGGGCGTGCAGAGATGGTCCGGTCATACAGAGGTGGGCGTGTTGATCTGTGAAGTGGATGAGCGAGTAGTTCTTTGATATGGCTGACCCATCGAGTGCCTTGTGGCTGAGGGCTTGGGTTCGAATGATAATTCGCCTAAGCTTGCAGATCCGATTTGTTGATTGTGTTGCATTTATCTTTGAGTTCCCCCTCCTCCATATCATGCGAAAGGATGTGATAATCGTCAAGCTTGGATTCAACACCAGCATTGGCCAAGGCATCGGCCAACTTGTTCGCTGTTCTGCGAACTTCTTGAAAGGTGATCCCTTGCATATTGCAGATTTGGACTTGTAGGTCCTTCAGGATTGTCGAGAGTCTCCAGCTTGGGGTCACTTTATCCACCTGCGCGCCCATCTGTAGTTTTCTCATCAGCCTGATTATGATCTCCGAGTCACCTTCCACTACCAGAGGTAGAAGTCTGTAGCGATCAGCCAGAGTGATACCACGAATGAGAGCGATTAGTTCTGCAGCGTTATTGGTGTTCACTCCAAGATTGCCATGATAGATGAGATGGATGGTGCCGGTATGATTCCTTACTACTCCCCCGTAACCTGCAATTCCTGGTTTTTGTTTTGATGCCCCGTCGAAATTGAGTTTGAATTTGTTACATGGAGGCAGACTCCATTTGTCCTGCGTTTTTCCTGTTGAAGCCTGGTTCCGCCCAGCAAGGTTGGTCGTGGTTTTAAGATTCAAGATCTGGATAATTCTTTCATTAGTCGGAGATGTGTTTCCCTCTGTCTACAATATGCCCATGGCGTTGATCGACTCTGTGATGAGTTGTCAAACTTTTCCTGTCAACATGTTTAGTGCCATTGCTGAATTCTTGAATATTCTTGCATTTCGCTCTTTCCACAGGATCCATGGTATGGTTTCCAGAATAAGATTCCAAGCACTGTTGACCAAGGTATTGGAGAATATGGAAGATCTCCACTTGCTGAGTGAGTGTTGGATAGAGTTTCTATCTCTATTGGATTGCCTGAAGAGCAGGCCGTGGGGCAGGTGTTGAGTATGTTATTAAGTGTTTTTGAACCATTCTCATAGAGGACACATCAGGAAGGGCCTACGAAACCTTGTTTCTGAAGATTGTCCCATGTTAGTGCTTTGTTATGCAAGACCAGCCAGGAGAAAAGTGTGATTTTTGGCCATGTTCCTCTGTTCCAAAGGGCTTTCCATTTGTGGTCCGGTTGCAGATCCGGGGAGGTAGCCAAGATCTGATATGCTTCTTTAAGGTTGAAATTTCCTTTGGGATTTCTTCCCCATCTTCGGATATCCTCTTTGTTATATTTTAGGATTCTTCTCTTATCTAGGTCTTGTAGAAGATGGTCTACATTCACTAGGCATGCTTGGGTATGCCATTGTTCTTTTGATATCCATTTTTGCCATGTGGTTGCCTCGTTCTCAGGTTGCCAGTAGTATTCTACCGTGACTATTCCTGCCTCTTGCATAGCCCTTTTGAGAGTATTCCAGTATGGGTGGTCCAGGGGTGGGAGCTGCTGCCAGGCATCTTCCCATAATAGGGCAGTGTTGCCTTGGTGCGCTTCCCAGAAGTTGTGCTGCTGAATACTATGTCAATTTTCCCATGCTTTGTTCCAGATGGGGGATCCTTGAGTGTTTCCAGTAAGCCTGATGAGGTCTTTGTCCCTGATTTGATTTGTATAATTCGCTTTCCACAAGGTGCCCCAGAGGGAGTTAGGATTTTCTACCCATCTCCACCAGATTTTTGCTACTACGAACTTGCTTAATATCTCGGGGTCTCTTAGGCCTAGCCCTCCCTCCAATTTTGGTTTGCAAATGTCTGTCCACTTGAGGAGGGCCCATTTGGATTTCTTAGAGGCCCCATTCCAGAGGAAGGATCGCTGGATGCTTCAAATGGATTTATAAACAGCCTTAGGGGCTGCAATGGCTGAGAACATGTATGCTGGCATGGTTTGAAGAACGGATTTGACCAATATCAGTCTGCTGGCCATGTTTAAGGCCCGGTGGGTCTAGCTGCTTAACCTGGCCCTCATTTTGTTGAGGAGGGCTTCCCAATTGGAATATTTGTGGGCATATTCCGAGAGTCAAATACCAAGGTATTTGGTTGGAAGGGAGTTCTTTTGAATATTAAGAATTCTACTGAGATTTCTCTGCACAGGAATGGATTTGTTGAAGAAAAATAGTTTGGATTTTGTTAGATTGATTTCCATACATGAGGCCTCCGAGAAAGTCTTTAACACTTTGTTGATGGTTCGAGCTTCCTGCACTGTGGGGGCACCCATGAGAATTGTATCATCTATGAATTGCTAATGCATTACTGTGGGTCCTTGAGTGTCACGTTCACCAACAGAATCATTTACTCAGATTTAAAAAAAAAATTACTTCTCATGACATAACCTAACTTATATAACAACTACCTTTGTTACCCAGCTAATAATGATTCAAAACATTTTACAACTGAAAAGAAAATATCTACACGAAACTCAAAATTCTGAGTTGGCATCGTTGCATCGTTTTTCCAAATGTTTAAATTTCTTGGTACGACATATGTAATTTTTTTAATTTGTGATATAATCTCGTTCTCTACACTTGGTAATTAACACTATAAGACAGGTCAATTAACGCGATTCATATATGTTTTGTATCAACAATATATTAGCCATTAACTGGGGTATTTATGAGGATTTCATTGGATAATGGAAAGTCTCGCCAAATGGCATGAGATTCCTCTCCACCAAGGCAAAGGTGTCAAATCCATTTACTTCCGAGACAGCTATGCTGCTAGCCTCGAAATCCACGGAATTAGCGAGGGAAAGATCTGGAGTATACTGTCTATGTGGTAGTTGTTACAGTCTCAGCACCTCTTCATGGCACACTAGCTGGTTTTGTCTCCTTGTGGTTTTCTCTGTCGTGAATAGGATTTAAGATGAGGTCTGTCCGTCGGCATAATCCCCACTAAACCCTGTTTGTCTTCAAACGCTAAGAAATCATTCTAGCTCTAATGTATTTCCGTTAATGCTTTATTAGTATTCTTAATGGGTTTTGGGTTTACAGAGAAATTGAGCATTACCTCTTGCTCGAGGTGCTTACCCTTCTGGCTAGCCTGGAGATGGATCGATGGTAAGGTACCAGGTTTCCCGTCTAACCCTATTCAGGGTTCCATGCATCTCCGTTAAAAATTTATTACCAGGCTATGATTTTTCTCTTTAACAAACCCTAGGGCCGACTTTACTAACCCAATGTGCTCATTCCAGGTTTTGCAGAGTTTTGTTTTTTGACTCTCTAACAGGCGAGTTCCTCCAAAGCTGTTCATACCCTATTCATATTGGTTCGACTCTCTTTCCCTTTTATGGGTAATGATTTTGCTACCAACTCAAACTGTCAGATGGTATTCATTCTATAACAGTGTCTGTGTTATTGGCAGGTTAGCAGTTCTTCACCAAACCCTTACTCCAGTCTTTCATAACTCGCTCGCATGCCGCGGCTTATGATGCTCCTTCTGTTCACAAGTACTCTGTGTTGAAACAAACCATCGATAGCCGTGCGTTCTTGGCATGTTTAGAAAGACAGTTTGGGTTACTCCCTTCTCAGCTTAGGGTTTATGAACTCGCAGCAGACAATTTTCATTTTATGTTTAGACTCTAGGTTTTTGATACTAATGTAATACATTTATTGATAATGTCGATCAAGTTACCTGGACTGTAATTCCATTTCTAGATACACAATTTCGGCCAAGGCCCTGGTGCCTATTTAGTTTATGCGTAAATCTGTGAACATGGTGCCTACTTGTTTCTTTTTGTTAATATAAGCAAAGATCTTCGTCGAAGCTTATTCTTGTTGTTCTTACTGGTGCGAAATCTATGTGTTGCAATAAAGTAGTTTTTCCACATGTTTCGTTGATGCATTTGTTGTATGCTTATTTCTTTGTTACATGCTATCTGTTCTGGCAATGTTTAAACATATTTCAATGGTGGATTGGTCCTTAATGATTAATTTCTTACTTTATAGGCTATACGCCTTATTCATTTAAGTTTTCCAAGCGCTAACACTCAGATTTTATGTTTTCCATCGATTTTTACCATTCCGATGGTTCTTCTATGATTTTGTTTCCTCTGTTTACACCAAGGTTGTTGGTCTACCTCATGGCTTGTCACAGCGTTGAGGGCTTTCTACATTAGTCTTTAAAGATTTCTCCATTCATCTTTGAATAGATTTTCTCCATTCATTCTTTTTTTTACTTATAGGATTGTGTTTTCCCCCCCTTAGGTTCTTTGGTGCCCAGTCCACTGTTACAAAGACTGTGTATAGAAATGTTTGTTGAAAAGGCAAGGAAAGGGGAAGGGTTTCGTCCCAAACCCTTCACCCCATAACCTAAGCCTTCCGCACTATCATTCCCGACAGATACAATTTTCCAAAGTTTAAATATTTTATGTAACCACCATATACATGCTATATCATCAGGTGTTTCGCGTTCTCAGCATTTGCCTCTTTACAATATTTCAGTAATTTATTTAGATAATGTGCTCGTTTTCAGTACATAACTAATACTATAAGTTCCGATAGGACCAAGGATTCACCTTACTCATTCTTTTATAAACATGTAACCCTAGCAGAGTCTTTTTTTTAAACAAAAAGAGTAGAACCAATTAAATACAATATAGTACAGAAAGCTCCCTTTTTGCTACACCAAGTATTACTTTGCTATTATGCATAGTCAGAACCACATTTAATTTGAGAAAACATGCCCAGTTTCTTAACATACCTACAATATTAAATATTAACAGAAACTAAAATATTTCAAAAAAGAAAACCTGTACAGTCTATAATTTTTCTTTCAAACTCTGAAATTCGTTACACACAAATTATGCAGACTTATCTGGAAAAATAATCTCTTAAACTGTGGTCTTCCCAACCATCAAGGGACACTATGAAGTCCTCCTCTTGCCCCCTAGATCCAGAATTTTTGGACGGTGCCACAGGATAACAGTGGAACTTTCTGTTGCGACCTCTGGAGGGCCAATCTAGTCACAATTAGAAAACCTGGTTCACAAGGGTTGCAGAAGTTATTTTCAACTGGTCCTTTGCCAGCTCTAGAAAATACTTCACCCTCCTTACCAAAATTCACCGAACCCCTGCCCCTCTCCTGGGATTTCCTTTTATCCCTAGAGGGTAGGTAACTGTTTTTCCAACTGTCCCCAAACACCTACTATTCTTAGAAACTTTTACCAACAACTTAAAAGATTTTCTTTCCGTTCATTTTTTCCTCGCATTAACTTAGTAACCAAAGTAAAATGATACTTTTGTTTCATAACAATACAATTGAGTCTTTCTTGCCAGAATTAAAAATAATAATAAATAAACAAATTGTCTTTTAACTTGTTAATGCAGGTTAACTCTTAATGAGGCTATCACATCTTCCCCCCTGGAAGTAACACCGTCCTCTGTGTTTCAACCCATCTCTGCAAAGAGCTCCGAGTAGGCTTCCTGCATAAATTTTTCATCCTCCCAAGTAGCTTCGTCCAATCCAAAGTGCTTCCACTGCACTTTCACCTGGATAACTACTGTTTTGTAGAGTTCAATTTCTCTCCGGTCAAGTATGCGTTGCGGCTCTACTAGAAACTCTCCGTCTGGTTCTACCTGAAAAGAACAACAATGTTTCCAAATCAGTACACCTAAATTTATTCAAACTTCAAGTTAGGATTTGTTTCTACCTTTCTTCCTACCTGAATGTTTTGCCAATGAATTACATGTTTTTCACCATGCACATATCGCTTTAACAAGGATACATGGAACACATTGTGTACTCAGATATGGCTAGGCAAAGCCAATCTATAGGCTACTGGTCCCACTCTTTCTAATATTTGGAAAGGTCCACAGTACCGGGGAGCCAATTTGGCGCAAGAGGTCCACCTCATGGTACTTCTTTTAGGCTTAATTCTTATGTATACATGGTCCCCTACCTTGAATTCACGGTAGGACCTTTTCTTGTTTGCAAAGACCTTTTGTCTGTCTTGCGCAGACTTCAAATTCTGCCTTATTCTTTTTACTTCAGCTTCCATTTTAGCCAACATTTCAGGTCCTAGCAATAATTTTGTTTCGGGACTGCTCCAGTTTATGGGTGTGCGACATTGCCTGCCATATAATGCTTCAAAGGGACTCATTTTCATGGATTCCTGATACCCATTGTTATATGCAAACTCAAAAAGGTGCAAATAGTTTTCCCACTTGGTTGGCTGCTGCATCATGTACATGCGCAACATGTCTTCCAGTATTTGGTTTACCCGTTCTATCTTCCCATCATTCTGAGGATGATAGGCAGTACTAAAGTGTATCTACGTTCCTAGACCGGAAAACAAAGTTTTCCAAAATGCGGATGTAAACTTAACATCTCGATCTGAAATCACGGTCTTATATATGCCATGCAACCTAAAGATTTCCTTCATGAATACAGCTGCAATCTGTACCGTCTTATAGGTAGATTGTACAGGTATGAAATGGGAAGATTTTCTTAATCTGTCCACCACTACCATAATTGAATCATTCTGTTTCTTTGTTCGAGGTAAACTCGTGATGAAATCTAAAGAGATAACCTCCCACTTCCACTCAGGAATGGGTATGGGTTGCAATAGCCCTGCAGGATGCTGATGCTCCACTTTAACCTGCTGACATTCCAAACATTTTCTTAGATATTATGTGATATTCTTACGCATACCTGGCCAGTAATATATCTTTCTTATTGCAGTGAGCATCTTTTGATATCCTAGATGGCCAGCGTAATTGCTGCGGTGGAACTCATTCAGGATTAACTCCTTAAGACTTGCATGATTAGGATCAACAACTATCCCTTCAGCTGATATAACATGTCTCAAGTATTGGATTTCTGTTTTAAATAAATCACATTTGTTAAACTTAGCATAAAGCTGATGCTTCCTCAACACTTCCAGAACTATCCTCAAATTTTCTTTATGTTCCGCCTCACTTTTTGAGTATATCAATATATCATCTATGAAAATAAGTACAAAATTATCCAAATAAAGATGAAAAATTCCATTCATAAATCTCATGAAAGTTGCTGGTGCGTTTGTCAATCCAAAGGGCAACACCACGAATTCATAATGTCCATATCGAGTGCGGAATGTTGTTTTGCAAATATCCTCTTCCTTAATCTGAATCTGATGATATCAGGATCTTAAGTCTATCTTAGAGAACACCTTATCCCCTCTCACTTGATCGAATAAATCATAGATTCTTGGTAAGGGGTATTTATTCTTAACAATCAGCTTATTAAGCTGCCTGTAGTCCATGCACATGCGTAATGTCTCATCTTTTTTCTTAACGAAAATAACTGGTGCTCCCCACGGGGACACACTCAGGCGGATATAGCCCTTGTCTAACAGTTCCTGTAACTGTATCTTCAGCTCTGTTAATTCTGGTACACTCATTCTGTAAGGGTCTCTTGATACCAGAGAGGCTCCTGGCAGCAATTCGATGGTAAAGTCAATATCCCTCTTGGGTGGTAAACCAGGAATATTTTCTGGAAATACATCTATAAATTCCTGTACTACAGGAATATCGTCCATTATTGGAGCCTTCTCCTTGGAATCTTCATATCCCACTTGTATTGCATACAACTGACATCCCCTTCTAATACACTTACCCATCTGAGATGTTGTTATTGGTCGTAATTGTACATGCTTTTGAATTCCCTAGATTTCTTTCCGCGTACCATCTTGCATTCTGAAGGAGATAATCTTTTCTTTGCAGTCCACTAATGTCCAGTGCTTTTCCAACCAGTCCATACCCAATAAGACATCATAAGACCCCAGTGGTAAGACATTTAGGTCCACCTGTAGCTACTGTTCCACCACTTCCAGCACACAATTAGGGACTTTCACCGTTACCTTTCGTTTTGCCCCATTAGCTAACTGTACTAGCCAAGAATTCTTAAATTTCTGTTCCTTTAGTTTACATACTTCCACTAACTTGAGACTTACATAACTCAAACTTGCTCCAGAATCTACCAAAATTGAAACAGGTTTAGTTAGTAAAGTACCTTCAAGTTCGATCATTGTGGGCTGAAAATCGGCTTGCCGATCCTCCAAGGTTGCATTGATGCGAGGTATGTTATGCGCCACATCCCCTACCGTAGATGCCTCCTGTAGATTTACTACAGTTTCACTTTTATTCCATTGGGGACAGTTTTTATAGTAATGCGCTTCCCCACAACCCCAACACTGTAGGGGAGGCTTGGAAATATGCCCTTGGTCTGGCTTACTTGATGCGTCTGTAGGTTTCTCCTCAGCTAGCCACTTATTTCTTTGATGATTTTTACCAAATTGCTTGCTGATAGAATTTCGTACTGAGCCTTTAAATTTGCTGCCTTTATTGCCTTTAAAAGTAGAGTGATTTTTCTGATTCTTCTTTGGTGGCCAGCTCTTTCCTCTGTCACCCTTGGCCTTATTCTGCTGATAGCACATTTGTGCTTTACGGATAGCCTCATCCATAGTCTGAGAGTTAACAAACTCTATCCATTTTCTCATATGAGCAGGTAAACTGCTTAAGAACCTCTGCACCTTGGCTTTCTCTTCCCGGAGATAAGGTACGTAACGTAACAGAGAGGTAAATTTTGTAACATAGTTGTCCATGGTCATTTGTCCCAACTGAAGATCATGGAATTCCTTAACCTTGTCATCATAAAATCTTTCTGTCAGGTACCTGTCCCTAAAGTACTGCTGAAACAGTTCCCATGTGATATCCCGCTTATCAATGCTGCGTACATTTTTTACCTCCTCCCACCACAGGGTGGCCTTTTCTCGTAACTGGTATATAGCCAATATGGCCTTCAGATTCCTTCTATATTCATATACTTGGAAATACTCATTTATATTGATTAACCAAGCTTCAGCCGCCTCCTCTGCCTCATAATCAAACGTTGGTGGCTTAATTTTGCGAAATTCCCCCTGCAGTTCCACTTTCTGTCTTTTAAGATCCTGCTATTCGGACAGATTACCAGACTCTGCCTCATTATAATTCCTATTTTTGCTCTTTTGGGAGAGACTCTTTTTAGTTTTTCCTATAGTGTTGTTTCTAGTTTGTTGATCCTCTGGTTTCGTCGATAACTCTCTTTCCGCACTAGGGTGTCTCATCTCCTGATTTTGTTTATCAGATAAAATCTTCAGGATCTTTTCCTGATCTTGCAACAACCTCTCGTTGTCCCTCCGGACTCTTATCATTTCCTCTTGTAATTGTTGTACTGTATTCAGCAAAAATGCAGTTTTTTGCTTATGTTCCTCCAACAATCGACTCGTCTTTTGGTGTTGTTCCACAGTTAGTTGAACCCACATTTCTGGGTTCATAACTGTTGGGCCTTGAGTCTCCTCCGGTTGTGATTGAGATGTAGTACCTTCCCTCATTTCTCTCGCTTCCTCTCAGTGAACTAACACATACACAGCTTCATTGTTAGTAGACCCTTAGGATGCCAGTGTAGTAACTTGGCTCCGATACCACTTTTCACGTTCACCAACAGAATTATTTACTCAGAATTAAAAAAAAAAAATTACTTCTCATGACATAACCTAACTTATATAACAACTACCTTTGTTACCCAGCTAATAATGATTCAAAACACTTTACTACTGAAAAAAAAAATATCTGCACCAAACTCGAAATTCTGAGTTGGCATTGTTGCATCGTTTTTCCAAAGGTTTAAATTTATTGGTACGACGTATGTAATTTTTAATTTGTGATATAATCTCGTCCTCTACACTACAAGACAGGTCGATTAACGCGATTCATATATGTTTTGTATCAACGAGATCTTAGCCATTAACTAGGGTATTTATGAGGTTTGCATTGGATAATGGAAAGTCTCGCCAAATGGCATGAGATTCCTCTCTGCCAAGGCATAGGTGTCAAATCCATTTAC
>JAXQQM020083204.1:0-264117 GCA_034641835.2 Pinus albicaulis | reverse complement strand
TACCTCTGTAACCGTAAATGAAATAGGGGCCTTTCCAAAGAAATCAAATTTCCCATGTTTTCCCTTTTCCTCTCTTCTAGAATCCCACTTACGAAAATTTTCACCTATGTAAAAATCATATTCCTTTGTTTTCTTGTCAAAAATATTTTTAATCTTATCATGGATCACTTGTGATTTGACATAGACATATTCCCTGGTTTGCTGCAACTGTATAGTCTGAATTATTCTTCTCTAAATATCATTGTTTTTACCTGCGGTTCTTGGATCATCTTCATCACTGACGCTACTAAGGAGAATGGAAAAGCATCATCCATTCCATATACTAGTTGATAAGGGGATTTACCAATGGACTTCTTTGTTGTTAGTCTATCTCCCCATAAGGCATTAACTAATATTTTGTTCCATGTCTTTTTATTGTCTTCTAACAGTTTCTTGATGATGGTTACAAGGCTTTTGTTGGATGATTCTACAAGGCCATTACCTTGAGGGTAATAGGTGGTGGAATGGCCAAGGGTAATGTGATATTTGTTACAAAAGTCAATCTTTTTCTTAGACTTAAATTTAGTTTCATTATCAGTAATGAGATTTTGAGGGCATCCAAATCTAGACAGTATATTATTTTTCCAAAAATGAGATTATGACAGAATCAAGGGCTTGTCGACATGGAATGGCTTCTATCCACTTAGTGAAATAGTCTGTGGCTGTCAAAATCCATTTGTGCTAGGCTGAGGAGGGAGGGTGAATTTCACCAATGAAGTCAAGACCCCATTGCTAAAATGGAATTTCTATGGAGATGGGTTTAAGGGGTAAATGTAATAGCTTTTTCTTCCCTTCAAAGATCTTGCATTTGTGACAGGAGGTCACATACTTTCTTACATCTGCAAAAAGAGCAGGCGAGTAAAAACCAACCCTCAAGATTTTGTCTACAGTTTATTTCCAGTAAAGGTGTCCACCACAGTCACCTGCATGAAACCCTTGCATAACTTTATTAGCTTCATCTTTAAGTAAACAGTTTAAGAGAATACCATCATGATATTTCCAAAACAAAGAACTATCTATGATACAAAATTTCATTTATTTTAACTTAAGAATCTAGCTTTAGTTCTTGTCTAACCAGGAGGAGCTTGTAATTTTATTAAAACAAAATTGATATCTGCATACCAAGGTGAATCTAAGAAAGTTTCATTGATTTGTGGAGTCACCATCTCTTCCTGATCATCTAATTGAGAAATGCAATTTATATCTAAGGCCTAAAAATTTGCTATGCCTTGGCCTTTAATGAGTTTAGTAGGCTTAATTTATATGTCATATTCCAAAATAGTGGCAATCCATTTGCCTCCCTTACCATCAGGCCCATTCCGAGTCAGAATGTCCTTCACTATTGAATTTGGAACATATGCTATGATGTGTGAATACAAGATGTATACACTGAAATCTTTAATAGCCTTTACTAAATCCAATGCTTGTTTTTCCATGATGTTATATTTCAATGTAGCATCTCTTAGGGATTTGTTGAAAAAATAAATGGGTTGTTCATAGCCCTAATCATTTTTCTGCAGTAAGACTGCAACAATTGTATGTTCTGAAGCAAAAGAAATAATAATAAAATATTTTTTGAAATCAGGACTTATTAGGACTGGTGTTCTTGTGAGGGCCTATTTGATTGATTCAAATGATTGTTTGGCCTGTACTGTCCATTTAAGTTGTTAGGTCCCTATATTACTAGTATAGTCCCTTATTGTTGTTTTTTCACAAAGGAAAAATTCGTAATCTTTCATTGATAAGAAAAAATGCATATTACATTTTACTGAGTATATTGTCATGTGTGTTCAAAGTATATTTCTGACTTTATACAATAGTCAGTGTTACATGTAAGAGGCTATAGTCCATGAGTATCTGTCGAAGTAGAGATAAAGTAAGTTTCCCTTATTGTTTTTATTGTAACCCACTTATTGTTATTATTGCACCCCTGTAACCCCCATATTGTTATTATTGTGCCCTTAAATTATTATTGTTAGGTCGTCTAGGATTACATTGTGGCTCCATGGACTCCTATATAGAGAAAGGAGGTTTTGTATTTTGTATCATCCAAGAATTTTTCATTAATGTAATGTATTGGAGGTTTCCCCCTCGAAATGGCTTATTTCTAAGGCATTGATATCTCTTTTCTTCTATTTTGGGAGCTGGTTTCACAATATTTGGTATCAGAGCTTTGGATTCTAGGGTTTCGCTGCTCCAAATAGGTCATCATGGCATTTTCACTATAAATTTTTTGTATGAAGTTTCAGAAGATGAAAATTTTAGAGTGCGAAGCCGAAATCCTGAGGAACATTTTTCACAAAATTTCAGGGCTTGGTTCACAATATTTTTGGAGATATGATCTATGGAAGTTAGGTATTTTTGCAGGCTCCTGAATTTCACTTAAAAAGGTCATCACGAAATTTTTTCTATAACTTTTTTCTACAAAGGTTCAGAATTGGAAATGTTTAGAGCATGAAGGTGAAATCCTCAGGAACATTTTCCCAAAATTTCATAGTTTGGTTTGCAATATTTTTGGAGATATGATCTGTGGAAGTTAGGTCTTTCTCAAGCTCCCAAATGTAATCTCAAAGAGGTGATTGTGGGAAAAGCTTCATAAATATGTCTCTGAGCATCGGATTGGAATTCTGTAAAACGAGACTAGAATTTCACGGATTGTAGCTTCCTGTCTATAAATTTTAGAACCAGAGGAGCAAACAGTGACATGTGGCAAGTCATAAAATTTCGCTCTACTGAACTAGTCCATAATTAGGTCACTGTGGGAGATTGGACATAAATTTTCCTTGAAGAATCCAAATTAAGTTAGACCTGTGGGATTTGAAAGAAGCTTCAGAGGAATACGACAAGGCCGAATTTCAGATATTGAGGATCTGCAAGTATATAGATAAGTCAATTTCAATATCAAGCTCCTCAAAAGCAAGTAAAAGGTGTGTATTTTTTTTCCAAATTGCATAAGTCTTGTTTGAAGAATCAAGTTGAATTGATACCAAGGGCATATTATAGAATATATATTAATATTGGATTCTCAAATTTCCCCTAAAAAGAATTCAACACCCATTAAGCCTTTAGAAGGATCTACTATAACTCATGAAGACGAAGAATGACAACATGACATATCAAAATTACAAGAGCAAGTGCAACAAATTTCACTCTCGTAAAGAGCAACAAAAAATGACATGGAAGTTTTGAAGAAAGGTGTGGAAAGTAAGATGGATGGTTTGAAGAAAGGCATGGATGGTTTGTAGAATGGCATGGAAGCTAAGATGGATGTCATGGAAGTTGGCATGGAATCTACGATGGATGACATGGAAGCTAAGATGGAAAACATGAAGAATGATCTAAAAAAAGACATGGAAGGTTTGAAAAAGTTTATACAAGAAATTTTTCCTAATGGTGAAAATATAGTACAGGAAACTCATGATGAGAATAAAATAAATGTTAATTGTGATTTCATAAACTCTAATATTAGAGGGAAGAACCACCATATTCCAAAAATGGATATGAGGAAGTTTGATGGAAAGGATCCTGTAACATGTATACTACAGATGGAGCAATATTTTGATCTCAATAATGTGCAAAACACACAAAAGGTACACATTGCAACTTTACATTGTAATATTCCTTTTCAGGAATTTCAGAAATGTCCCCAGTGAGGATGCTGTATAAGGAAACCAGTGCAAGAATGATGCTGCCTAGGTTTTGTATCCTCAAGAATATGTTGTATGTAAATTAAATATGGAATGGCATCAGAAAAAAAATAACTCTAGCTACAATAAACAGATCTCCCCAACTCAAATGTAGGAAAAGGCATCTTAATCCCAGTACATCATAAAATAGAAATGCTTGAGGCAGCAACAACGTTATTATTATTATGTAAACTATAGCAATAGATGGAATAACATATATCTGGAGCATTCATTCATTATAATATTATAAATGAGAGGATTGACCTCTTTTAAAAACACATTGGAACCTCCCGACAAAGGTTTTTGGCAAAATAGTAACACAAGAGACAACTTTGCAGAAAATAACATTGCACCCAGCAACTCTGTATTGAGAAATATCTGATATACTCAAAGAAGGACACACAATATAGGAATAGGCTCAAGACCTTCCACAATAGAACTCCTGGAGCTGAAATCACCTCCTCCTCTCCTAAAATAAGCTCAAATGGGTAGATACAACCCCATCTACTGCAGCTACTGTAGAAATAACGCACTCACTGGGAGTGACTGCACTGTCAAGGTTAGAGGATGGCTTCCTCAAGATATCTGATGAGAATGGAACTCAAGACCTCCCCCTTAGATCTCCTAATCAACTTCAACAACAATGGAACTAGAATTCTCGCATGAGAACTCTTGCACTAAACAGTGCTACAACTCCGGCTAAACAGCTGAAGCTTGCAATCAGTCATAAGACTAAGACAAGAAGTATGAATGAATGAATCCCTTGCTGATATCCCTTCCTTTTTATTCCAAGTGAGCTTCTCCATCCCAAGCAACACACATTGGTGATGTAGCTTCCTTGAGAAGCTTCCTCCTTCAAAACTGCACTGCCCTAGTGGCTTTCCCTCCCTTTTAACATTGCTGGTTGACTTGGTCAACTATAGCTAGCTCCTCTTCACACTTAAGAGGCTTTATTTTATTCTCCTACCTCAATCCCTTTTCACACTGGGATATATTTTATTGTGTTTATTACTTCTGATTTCAAAAATGGAGTAATTATAATGTTCCAAGTAGCTATGGCTAATTGGGAACATTACAATCCTCCCCGCTCAAAAGTTGCTTGCCCACAAGCAACAGTAAAGAAGGATGCTGCAAGATCTTCTCCCCCTCCCAAGTGGCATCCTCATCTGGTAGATTCCTCCATCGAAATAGATATTCTTTGATGACTCTGTTTCTCAACTTCCTCCCTCTTGTGTCTAGGATTTATTCTGGCTACAAGATCAAATGACCCTCATCATCAATAGGAGGAAGTTCCAAGTTGGAAACTACATTCCTCCCAATGGCCTTCTTGAGGTAAGATACATGGAAGATATTGTGGATCTTGCTCCCCTTAGGAAGCTCTAGCTCATAAGCTACGTTACCGACACATTTGTTCACCTTGTATGGCCCATAGAAACGTGGTTTGAGCTTTTCAGCTCCCTTCACCTTGAGTGTGGATTGTTTGTAAGGCTGAAGGCGTAGTTAGACAAGATCCCCCACCTCAAACTATCTCTCTATCTGACCATGGTCTGCATACATCTTCTGCTAGTTCTGAGCAGTGGCAATGTTATCTTTGAGGGCCCTGAGTATGTCCTAGTTCTCTTGAATCCAATCTCTTTCCCTTGGATTTTTACTTGCCCCAAACATAACATCGGCAAATGAAAGTGCCCCATATCCATACAAGGCTCGGAATGGTGTCATGCCAATAGAGATATGGTGAGTAGTGTTGTAACAATACTCCCCCAAGTGGAGCCACTGCAACCAAGCATTCTGCTGCACAGCCACATAGTTTCTCAAGTAGCCTTCTAGCCACTTGTTCACTATCTCAGTGTGTCCATCATTTTGGGGGTGATAACTGGTGTTGGGGGTCAAATCGGTTCCCACTAATCGGAAAATTTCCTGCCAAAAGCCACCCATGAAGCGGATGTCTCGATCACTCACTATGGTCCTAGGGCGACCATGGAGTCTAAATACTTCTGTGAAGAAGAGTTCAGCTACCTGTGAAGCAGTATAATGTGCAGAGATGGCAAAGAAATAATAATACTTTGTTAGTCTATCAACAAAAACATAGATATAGTCCTTACCCTGCACTGTCGGTAAGTTGGTGATGAAGTACATAGAGATGCTTTCCCACTTCCCATCTGGAATAGGTAGTGGTTGTAACAACCCCGCAGGATAAGTGTGCTCTCCCTTATTCTATTGGCAAGTGGTACATTCCTTGACATGCTGGAGCACATCATCCTTGAGACCCTTCCATGAGAATCTCTCCCTGATAGATCTGTAAGTTTTTGCAAACCCTTGATGCCCGGAAAGTGGGGAATCATGTGAGGCCACTAAGATCTTCTCCTTGAGCTTAGAATTCTTAGCCAAGTATATCTGATCCTTGTAATAGATAACCTCATCCATCACTCTAAATCTCTCATCCGGTACCACCCCATCAAGTATCCCGCATGCAAAGTCATCTTAGGAGTACTCAAATAAAAGTTGATCCTTCCAATCTACGTCCATGCCCCTCAAGGACAGCACTGTAGGCCTCCTGGAAAGTGCATCAGCTACTATATTGCTCTTCCCCTTGACATATTCTATGTCAAAGTCATAGGCCTGGATTTTTCTCACCCACTTCTGTTGTCTTTCCTGAAGCTACCTTTGTTCAAGAAAGAATCTAAGGCTGTTGTGATCAGTCTTCACCTTGAACTTATTCCCCACCAAATATTGCCGAAATTTGGCTAATGCATGCATGATAGCCAACATTTCTTTATCATAGATGGGGTATAGCTTCTCATGAGGGAGAAAATTTCTACTCTCAAAGGCTATAGGATGCCTCCCTTGCATCAATACTGCCCCAATACCTTCACCTAATGCATCACATTCTAACACAAAAGGTTGAGAAAAGTCAAGTAAAACCAAAACAGGACAACTACTCATTACCTCTTTGAGCTTATCAAAATCTCTCTGCGCTGTGGGTGTCCACTAGAAAGCCCCCTTCTTTGTCAAGACTGTAAGTGGTGCTGCTAGTTGTGAGAGCCTTTTCACAAACTTCCGGTAATATGTGCATATTCCCACAAACCCTCTAAGTTTTATAACATTCCTAGGTTCAGGCCAATCTCTAATAGTTTGAATCTTCTCCTCATGTACCCTTACTCCAGCCATCCCTATGATATGCCCCATATACAACATCTCTGTGAGGTCAAATTCACATTTGGAGATATTGGCATAGAATTGATGCTCCTTGAGGATATGTAAGATTGTCTCAATATGCTGCAAGTGCTCCTCCCAAGTGTGGCTGTAGATCAGAATATCATCAAAGAAGACCAATACAAACTTCTGCAAATTCCCCTGGAAGATATGATTCATAAAGGATTGGTAATTTGTTGGAGCATTAGTCAATCCAAAGGGCATTACCAAAAACTCAAAATGCCCATAGTGACATCTGAACATTGTCTTGGGGATATCTTGCTCCCTCACCTTGATTTGATGGTACCCGGACCTCAAATCAATCTTGGAGAAATATTTGGATCCCCTTAGCTCATCCATGAGTTCATCGATCCTGGGTATAGGGTACCTTTCTTCAAATTTTTCTTGTTCAAGGCCCTATAATCAATGCACATCCTCAGTGTGCCATCTTTCTTCTTTACCAAAACCACCGAGGAAGCGAAAGGACTAGTGCTAGGCCAGATGTACCCTAGTCCTAGCAGCTCTTGGATAGCTCTTTCAATATCATCCCTATAGGCCTTGGGATGTCTATAAGGAGTGGTGATCACTGCTTGCACCCCTTTTTCAAACTCAATGGTGTGTTCAAACCCTCGGTCAGGAGGTCTCCCTGGTGGGATATCTCCAAATACTGTAGAATACCTGTCCAAAAGGGATTGAACATCTGGATGCACCGGTGTGTCCTTGCTCTTCACCTCGGATACATGCAGCTCCACTACCCATGCAATGTCTCCTCTTTGCAGATCTGCCTCCATCCTATGTGCTAAAATAACCTGAGGAGGATATGTGTTCATACCCTTGATCTTTTGTTGCTAGTCATTCTCTCCTCTAGTCCATTCCATCTCCAAAGTTCTCCAGTTAGTGGTAACTCTCCCAAGAGTGACTAACCACTGGACTCCCAATATGACATTGGTGTCTAGAATATCTACCACAAAGAAGTGGTCTATCAAGGTATAGGTACCCATAGTAATGGTCAGTGCTGGAACATACTTGGCACATTGCAGAGTCATGGCTACTAGGACCAAAACTGAAAATCCCTCAAACTCCTCCACGGGAATTCCTCTCTTGTGTACCAACTGTGCATCAATAAAGTTGTGAGTGGCTCTGTTAGTCATTAGTATTTTTCACTTGTTGATGATGACTAGTTTTTAAAGCCAAGTTTTCTAGCAGCCGATCTCCAATATGTCAAATTTTTCAGCTAGAAAACACCCATAAACCTTTTCCCTCCTACCTTTTCAATCAACCTATGATGAGAAAAATCTAATTTTCAAACCGTATCTAATCTAATTCATACAAACTTGTCCATCAGCTCCAAAGAGAATACTCCAAATATGTCAAAAAAGTCTCCCCTAAGTTAGGTAGAGGCGCTTTAGGCATTCCTCCCTTGGAAAAATATCCTAAAGCCAAAAGAACCCCTGTCTAATATCAACCAGTCATAGATAACCTTCCTATTCTGCAAATAAAGCTTGATACACCCTTAAGTCGCGCCACTAACAAACCTTGATGTCTCAGCAGTGCATATGCCACAAGTCAAACTAATATTAGATGGATTTATAGTGTTTCAATGTCTTTTTCAAAAGAAGAAGTGTACCAATGTTCCAGAAGACATTATTAAACTTAACATGAGAAGACAGCTACTTCTCATGTGGTTTTTAGCCTGGGATGCAAGTACTAGACAGAGAAGCATTTCAATGAGCTCCTGCAAACACAGTTGTTGGGCCGTGAATACAACCACTTTGTAACACTTATTTCATCCATTTTTACTCTTCTCTATTATATCATTTGTTATAATTTATCATTTAAATCCATTTTATAAATGATTTATACTCTTATGGATGAATATTATTTATCTTCCTTTATTTCTAATAAATTGATGATTATGAATTATTTTATCAATGATAGTTTTAATAAGTTGGTTATAACATTATTCACCATTTTTAGCCTCCAAGGTAATTTCCAGATTGAATATTTGATCATTAAAAGTGCCAACTCAGAAATGCGCTGGAATAAGGAGTGACAGTTTTGCGGTTGAGATTCGGAGCAAATGAAGACGAATCTGGAAAATCCGGAACATGGGTCTTGTTCAGAACGGACCCAATTAACTTTATCAAAGAACGGTTTGCCCAAATTCGGCATGTGTTGAGAGATTCGCAGAGTTCTTTAAGCACGATTTTCTCAGTTCTGTTGTTGCGGCCGTCCTCCAAGATCTCGAATTTGCCAAAGCCAAATTCGTCTTGCTCTTGTTGAGAGATGGATGGAAATATATCTTATTGTTGATCGATTGGTTGGAAACAATCAATTTTGTAATAGAATCATGTTGTAATTATCTCTATTATTAACCACTCTCTACTCTCTTTGTATTTAAATCGAACGAGAGATCGGAGAGGGGGATGACTTCGGGGATGGATTCGAATGATGGAATTGAGGACTAGATAGAGATTCGGAATTGAGGATGGCGAGAAGGGGGGGAGGGGAATGGATAATGGGCGAGATGGAGCGATTTATTGTTGTAATCCACTATAACTACTCTTGCTTTGATATTTTAATATAAATGGTTGCCATTCATTCTTGTCATTACGAAGTAACCCGGCATCCGGCGGCGACTAAGGGCCGACCTCTCTGGTAGATTGTCTTGCCTCTTGTATATTATCTCTTTGGTTTATGCGTGGTTTTGCTTATCATCTTGAATCGGTAATACGGTGTGTTTCGTTATCTTATATTACATCTGTTATATTTCATATTTCGTTCTACTTGTAGAAAGTCGTAATGTGCATCCTAACGTATTGCTCTTCCTTTAAAGTCGTTAATGTAACATTGTTGTTCTCTACATAACGCTATTCTTGTTTAATTGCGAGTAATCATTGTAACCTTCTTAAGGTGGTATTACGTATTTTCTATGGTTTATACTCCCTTGATTGCTATTCAATTGACATTGTGGTTGAGTTGAATTGTAATCGTTACCCTTTAACCAGGATTAATACTTGCGATTGTAGGACCTAGGATTACTATTAATGTGTGCCTTTGTTAAGTTATTATGCATTTGTTGCTTTCAGAGGCGTTGTTTCATATCCTATCATTAATCAATGTTGTTCTATTTCCTTGTGCTTTGTTGATTTATTCTTGGAAATAAAGATTGCTATTAATTTGGCTTTTTCTTGTTGTTCATTTCCATTAATTAGGTTGTTGTTGATTCCTTTAATTACGGTTCTTCCTTACATTGCTATTTTTTCATTTATGTTGGTTAATTGCGAAGAGTGCATTTGGGTTAATAGATTAAGTTTGGTTACGACTCGCGAGACTTAGTTGTTGATTGCGTTCCATTCTAGATTTGTTGTTCAATTCTTTGTTGTTGTTCTATTTTTCTATCTGTAGTTCATTTACTCGCATTTGTTGTTTTGGTGTGAGAGACGATCTAAAAATTTGTAGTCGGCAGCATTCAACATCTGTTTTCTGGACAGTGGTCTATGCTCTAATTTCCTTTCCATCGGTTTCCAAAGGGATGGGTTATCGGCCTACTTAGAACCCTTGGTGATAAGGTTTGCCTAGTTTCCCGAATGTGTGATTTATTCTTTTGAAGTAACTTAGTTATAGACAAGCACCGTTTATCTTGCATTTTAAGCACTATCTTGCCAAAACATTACTCTTGAGTAAATAGCCGCCTCGATGAGTACACTCTTGAAATAAAAGTCGTCCACAGGTTGGAAAGGCAATTAATGTGGGTAATTAGGAGTTACAAAGACACCTTTTTGTCGCTCCACATTTTGGCGCGTTCTTGCAGTGAAGTGTAACCATTTTTAAAGAGTAGTGTGCATCGATGAGTGCACAGTAGGAAAAGAATTGGGTATTAAACGGAAGGTAAGAACACACGTAGAACATGTAAAAGCCACAGCTCCCCGCCCGCTTTCCAACGGAATTGTTAAAGAACCTAGGGTAGAAATAGATGTTTGAATTTTTGTGTGAATGATTAGGAAAAAGATAGAAATTTTTAAAAAATGGATCACATGATCTCATGCAAGTGATGATGTAAGCACCACCCATTTCACTAGCAGTTGACGGGAACATTTGAAGAAGGAGCCTCGAAGAAACACATGAAAAACATCTTATATTATGGTAAGAAATGGCTCACGTTTCTACTTAAAATTTCCTATCAAAGATCTAGGAGGAGTGACACAAATGCACATAATTCCCCCATCTTTACCAAATTTTCATGGTTTAGCAAATGAAGATCAGATACATTCTTATTTGAGTTCGAAATACTTTGTAGAGGATACGATTATTGTACTAATGATCAAAGATTGAAAGTGTTTCCTCTTACTCTAAAGGCTTGACTCTCAGGTGGTTCATGAGCCTAGGTGGGAATTGCATCCAATCATGGGAGGACATGAAGAACATATTCTTGAAGAAGTACAGCTATTGCAAATCAATGAAGATATTTTCGATATGATACAAGGGGAAGATGAAAGTTTGGAGGACTATGTAGATCGATTTCAATACAACCTTCAAAAATCAAAATATAAGCATTTGGAGAAAATTCTTAAAAAAACTCTTTCTTAAAGGAATCAAAGATGAATTTTAGAACTCTTAAATGCGATAGGAAAAGGTGATGTTTTTCGGTTATCATATGATGATGTTTGTGAGTTGTGCATAAGGTATTCAGAGAAAGGGGGGGGGGGGGGGGGAATCTCCAGAAATTTGGTAAGAATTCTAGAGATGTTTGTTCTTTCTTTTCAAATGTTTGCTACAAGAATAGGAGACATAAGAGCGAAATCAATGATTTATTTGAAAATTTTAAAGTTGATTTTATTAGCTCTCTAAGCTCAAGTAGTTTCTGAGGTTCATAATCTGAAAGAATTTGATGAAGTGTTTTCCACGATGGCCAGAAAGACATCCCATAAATCACACCTCACTCTTCCTTATCTAGGATGGAAGTAGCATATCAAAGAGGTAGGAAAACAACAGGTCAAAACCATGGAAATCATGGCCTACGGTATGGTTCAAAACACTTCCTCTCCACTTTCTTACTTGCATAATCCATTATGGAATACTAATGTGTTAGGGTAGCCATGTCAATCTCAATATAACCACCAACAATTTTGTCTACAAGCTTGGCATGGTTCACCTTATGATTACATGACTACTCTCCCTCATCTTGTAGCACGGAAACACATTCTCCATCTTCTCCACTAGCTCTTCCCTGATATCTTCCTTGCCCATCTAAACCATTCCACAACCAATCAACCACATCATCAAAATGCTCCATTCCTTACATTTTCTGCTCAATAATTCCACACCCTCTATAATAAACAGTACAACATACTTACAATGTTGGACGCAAATTTACCCACCTACCCACCCATTCTATCTCACATGTGTTATTAGAAAACTTACAATGAGATTGATGGTAATTTCAATTGCAAAAATTGTAGAAGCCATGGAAGAAAATGAGGTTTCTTTTACTATGCATCAACAAGCTATTTTAAAAGCTCAAGAACTTCATGATATGATGGCTATAGAAATCAAGAATGTAAGATATATTGAATATTGGTCTCACTCCATCATTTGTTTGCAACATCCTCACATGCTTCAACAATTTTTGATACCATTTTTTGAGGGAAGTTGGCTTCTCATGCCATAATTTCATTAATATGCATTTTTCAAATTGGTATGTGTATACGTGAAACCTTATTGAAAATGGCTCCACTGAATACTCATATACGTAGTCATATTCATTTTTTCAAATTAAAATAGGTTAGTGTAGAAAATAAAATAAATAAGGGAATGAATAAATGCATTTTGTTTTTTTTTATGTAAAACTAGTTGTTTTTGTTTGCAACATGCTATGCAAATCAACATTGGTGATAATTTTTAATTCATTTGTGTTGCTTGAGTGACTTATAATGGAAATAATAGTTCTAAACCACTCATATTCCTTTTATCACCAATTTGAGCGTAACTAATATATATCATATTTTTTAAAACCACAGGCTTGATGTTACGCAAAAAATAATTCGGGACGGTCATGTTTTGAGGGACCAAAAGGGAATATTTTTAAAACTTGTTTCTACCCTAGGTATCCCTTGATGTCTAATTTCTAACCCAATTTGAATCGCTCAATTTTGAGTTTGAAACGAAAAATTTAGAACCAAAACATTGGCCAGGATCATCTAGTGGGCGGCTAGAACGAGTTGGGGCTGATCGATTTTGGGAGGCCTAAATGAATAGATTTTTAAAACCTGTTTCTATGGTAGATTCCCCTATGAATATAATTTACAATTCAATTGGAATCACTCATTTTTATATCGTATGAAATTTATGATCGAAATCTTATTGTCTGTATGTTAAATCTTACCACTTAAAACTATATGTCTTTACGGCTGTTCCTTACCATATTTGACCTATCAATTATTCTTGTCTTTAAAACCTGTTTCTCTTCAGAATAAATAATAAAATCTACTTTCATTTCCAAAGAATTAGTTCATTCGAATCCGACATCGAAACGAAAAATTTATGCTTTGAGAAATATCAATGGTTGAGTCTAGGCTTGGGTAATCGGAAATGACTGCATTATGCGAGGCTGTTCCAACTAAAATTGACATATCACATCATTGAAATTTTAAAAAATATTTCTATTGCAAAATAAACCTTTGAATTAACTCTCATCAGCTTTGAATCACTCAATTTAGGACGAAAAAATAAAAGTTGTAGTTAAAAACATCTTCTTTAGCATGTGCGTTAGTATGATGCGACCCTTTGCTCTCCCCGCGAGGTAATAACGAATAAATTTCTTGTTATTTTTCTACGTAGTTGTTCTACGGAAGTAACTATAATTAATTTTTTTTCATAATTCTTGGATTAAAAAAGACCCTTACACCTCTCTTTCTCCATGATTTAATGTTTTATTGCGGTAGATACTCGTTTTGCGAGTCTAAGAGAAAAAAGAAGGTCAATTTATGGACGAGTGATTTTGAAAGAAATTTTAAATGAAACAAAAGGAATTTCATCCAACTCATTACCCAACGGATTCATAATAGCAGAAATGAAAATTGATTTCCATTTGAAGATTCATGTCATGTCTTTACAACGAGAAACATTTTTCGAATAGATCATTTTTTTTTACATAATATCATGCATTGTTGTAACTTAATTTATTTATTTACATCTTGTCTTTTGTTGTTTCTTTTACGATTTCTCTTATATTTTGTGTTTCGGGTATTGCTTCATTCAAACTATAACCCATCTCGACATCGTCACATTGAACAACTAATTCATTCCTTGCATGCTTCATTTTATGCTTGTGCATTTTGTTGTTCCTTTTAAGAGGACGACATTTGTGTGCATTTTTGTCGTTCTTTGTTCATTTTTCAAAGGGACATCATTTTTCGTTTTTATATTCATTTTACAAAGGAATAGCACTAGATCGTAGTTCATTTTGTTCCTTTTTCACGGTTCATTTCTTTGTTGCCTTTCGAATGGAACAACGCCTGCATTTTCACATTTTCTTTGTTCCTTTTCGAAATGGAGCAGTTATTTGTTCCTTTCGAATGGAACGATACTTGCACTTTCACATTTTCTTGTTCCCTTTCGAAATGGAACGGCACTTCTGCACTTTTTCATTTTTGCTGTTCATTTTTCAAATGAACGGCACTTTCATTTTTCTTGTCCATTTTCCAAAAGAAACGACATTGCCTTTTTTACACTTTTTTGTGTGTATTTTCCCCTTTTGGTGTGCATTTCCTTTGTTCCCTACGAAGAACAACACTTTTTTGAGTGTTTTTTCTTTGTTCCTTCAAATGAGAAACACTTTGGGAGTATTTTGAGCAACCCTTTCTTCCTTTTGTGGGATTATTCCTAGTTCGTCTAACCATTTCTTGATTCTCTTTCATGGCATGAAGTACACTACTTTTATGAGGACAAATTATACTAGTTCTTTTGAAGCGAGTTATTATCATTCAAGTTATGATCTTTAACGGAATGACTCCTTGATGATAGATTATTTTCAAAGGGACACAATTATTTATATACTACTTTCTTTTGCATTGTTTTACATTGAACATGATATTGATTGATCATCTTAATACCATGTTTGGTTCCACCCTTCTGGATTATAATCTTCTCCGTCATGTCGTGGATTATGGGTATATTTTTCTATTGACGTGTTCAACTTCTTCCACCATCCACTGCTCTTAAGGAATCTGAGCCTCCCTCTTTTTATCATAAAATTTTAGTAGCAATAACAGCAAAGTTTTGTTCACGGATGAGGATAGGGGTCTTTCATTCTGAGCCCAGCCTACTATGTTCATAAGGTTGTAAGAAAGTGACATTCCCATTATGGCCACCACACGAGGTTATGATCCATTGGATAGCCAAATTATCCTTGGAACGGGAGGTCTCATCACGAGCCGGCCCCCGGTACTTTTACTTTACATCCTAGTGAATGGCGGTGGTTATGCGACACCCACGCCGGCACCTTCGTCTCTTAAATAGAATAGCATTGGAACTCTCCATTTATAAATTGGGGATCCTGGCTCATATGGGTTAAAAAGCAACCTACTTTTGAGGCTATGGGCCTTTGTTAGCGTGACTCTTGCTTATGGTATTGAAGTTATATGTTATCGTCAATTATTACTATAATACCCTTTCTTATTATTTCTTTTATCGGAGAAGTTATTTCCTTAATTGTTTTTTTTTCCTTATTTTGAACCTTACGCAGTGTTTTGATAAATAGCATCATTTCGGCCTAAATCCCAGATTGGTAAAGCATCTTTTGGCATATTGTTATTCTTTTTTCTCTTTTTCATCACCTATCATCAATTTCAGCGTCCTATCTCTTATTCATAACTATCTTTACACACTCTTACTCTCATTATAACCATAACTCCCGCTATCCTATCATTGATATGTGTACTCTACTTCATTCATTGCTATATTGTTCATTCCCTTGCCTTTATGACACAACACCTCTCACACTCCTTTATGGTCATGGAATTCCTTTTCCAATTGGAGGGGAATGTATGCATTATGGGATTGCATGTGATATGATTCTTGTATCTGCCATAACATTGATTTGATAAGTTTTTCGATTAAACTTTTTTGCATGCATCTTATCTATTTCTTACGCAATTGTATGCCAAATAGTGCTGTTTGCGGAAAACAACAAGTATGGGCAGAATTCTATTCTTAGCATGACCACACTATTGCACTTAACGAAGAGAGCTCGCGTACGTGAGCAAATTCTTGAGACATGATATTAACTTTCGATTCCACACTTTTGTATCACTTTCAACACCCGGCTACGCCTACATCGGCTTGACAACGCGAGTCCATATATGTCATTCCACATTTTTAGAGGTAAAACTTGAGGTAAAATAGCATATTTTCTGATTTATTACGACTTTAGGAGAATTTCATGAAAATCCATTTTGAACGTATTTATCATCCTTCATTCTACATCTTTACCCTTTCTTTTTCAACGGCATATCATTTTCGAGTATGGGGGAGTGTTCCTTTCATTCATTTCTTTCTTTTAAGCCATGTTATTCATCTTCTTTATCATCCATTGCTATTTTTATTCACTCTCTACATCCCTTATTCCATGTTGTTTTACACCAAGCATAAATTCATGTTGGTAGCAACCTCCTCTATTTGTTTTCTAGCATCGCATGAGGAACTTTGTACTAATTCTTCGAGAGAGGGGGAGAAATTTCTACGCATGATGGATGTTTTAAATTTTTCTTTCTCATTTAAGGCATACAATTTCGGTGTAGAAATTGATTTCCATAATATTTTTAAAAACTATGAACTCAAAATTCTTGTGATTCGGAAAACACGGTATCATTAAAATACACGAAACCCAAATCATTTCAAGTTAGAATTGGTTCATAAAATTTAGGAAATGTGCACTCTACCTACAACCATTTTGTTTATATCTCATGATCCATGCATCAAAACGATCTGATTTTTTATCATAGCGGCATTCATATATTACAAATCTACTTGCAACATTTCAACAAAATCTGGTTTGTAGTTTTTGGGAAAATGGTTAATGAAGGTTGTTGTTATTTATATCATATTTTACGCAACTTAATTGTTATGCCTTCATCGAGTTGTTAAAATTGAATATTCATTAATTGAGGAAGAATTCATTTGTTCTATCTATTTTATGGTGAGAGAAACAAATTTTATTGCTTGGTTAACATGGGTTTTTTGTCTTTGAGTTGCATGAGGACACGCAACATATTCGGTTTGTTGCATGAGGACATGCAATATATTCGGTGGGAGTGTGTTGGGCCGTGAATACAACCACTTTGTAACACTTATTTCCATCCATTTTACTCTTCTCTATTATATCATTTGTTATAATTTATCATTTAAATCCATTTGTAAATGAGATTTATGCTCTTATGGATGAATATTATTTATCTTCCTTTATTTCTAATAAATTTCTGATGATTATGAATTATTTTATCAATGACAGTTTTAATAAGGATTGGTTATAACATCATTCACCATTTTTAGCCTCCGGGGTAATTTCCATATTGAAGATTTGATCATTAAGTGCCGAAGCTGAAGTAAACAGAATGAAGTGACAGTTTTGCGGTTGAGATTTTTGAGCAAATGAAGACGAATCTGGAAAATCCAGAACATGGGTTTTGTTCAGAACGGACCCAATTAACTTTAGTAAAGCATGGTTTGCCCAAATTCGGCTTGTACTGAGAGAAACTGGGGTTCTTTGAGGCACGATTTTCTTAGATTTGTTGTTACGGCGAGTCCTCCAAATCTCGGTGTAAACCAAATTCGTCTTGCTCTTGTTTGAGAGATGGATGAAATATATCTTCTTGTTGATCAATTGGTTGGAAACAATCCAATTTTGTAATAGAATCATGTTGTAATTATCTCTGTGTAACCACTCTCGCTCTCTTTTGTATTTAAATCGGAACGAGAGAGATCGGAGAGAGGGGGGATGACTTCGAGGGATGGATTGGTGATGGAATTGAGGATGAATTAGAGACCCGAGAATTGAGGATGGCGAGAAAGTGGATAGCCATAATTTTGGAGATGGAGCGATTTTCTTGTTGTAATCCACTATAACTGCTTTGATATTTTAATATAAATGCGGTTGCCATTCATTCTTGTCATTGAAGTAGCCAGAAGCATCAGCGCGGCTAAGGCCGGCCTCTGGTGGATTGTGCGCCTACTTTGTATATTATCTCTTTGGTTTATGCGTGGTTTTCTTTCTTATCGGCTTGAATCGGTAATCTAGTGTGTTTTCGTTATCTTATATTACGGCTACGGTATATTTCATATTTCGTTCTCTGCAACAAGAAAGTCGTAATGTGCATCCTAACGTATTTCTATTCCTTTAAAATTAGATTATTAGCAACATTCTTTGTTCTCTACACTACTTATGTGCTTTGTTTAATTGCGAGTAATCAGAACGTAACCTTCTTAGGCATTGTATATTTTTCTATGGTTTATACTCCATACGATTGCTATTCAATTGACATTGTGGTTAAGATTATGAATTGTAATCGTTCACCCTTCAGCAAGGTTAATACTTGCGGTATCGGACTCGGATTATTATTAATGTGTGCCGTGTTAAGTTATTATGCATTGTATTTGGCTTTCCGAGCGTTGTTTCATATCCTATCATTAATAATCTTGTTCTATTTCCTTATGTTGTTTGATTTATTCTTGAGTAAAGATTGCTATTAATTTGGCTTTGATGTTGTTCATTTCCATTAATTAGGTTTTATTTCATTCGAGATTCCTTTAATTACGGTTGCTGCCCATTTACTTTATTGTTCATTTTAAATTTGTTGGTTAATTGCGAAGAGTGCATTTGGGTTAATAGATTAAGTTTGGTTACGACTCGCGAGACTTAGTTGTTCGATTGCCGTTCCATTCCAGTTTGTTGTTCAATTCTTTATTCTTTGTTCTATTTTGCTATCTCGCCGTTCCATTTACTCGCATTTGTTGTTTTGGTGTGAGAGACGATCTAAGGGCGTAGTGAGCTTCGGCATTCCTTTGTCCCAGCTCCCGGACCGAAGTGATACATGCTCTAATTTCCTTTCCATCGTTTCCAAAGGATGGGTTATCGGCTACTTCGAACCCTTGAGCGATAAAAATTTGCCTAGTTTTACGAATGTGTGATTTATTATTTTGAAGTAACTTAGTTATAGACAAGCACTAGTTTACTCTTGCATTTTAAGCACTATCTTGCCAAAACATTACTCTTGAGTAAATAGCCGCCTCAAGGCGAGTACACTCTTCAAATAAAAAGTCGTCCACAGGTTGACAGTGTGTAGAGTGGTCGAGATTCTGAAATTACCTTTTTATGGCTCCACAACGGTCGAAAGGTTAGTGACTTATGAATAACAAGTAATACTGCGAGATGCGAATTCGAGGGTTGCTTCTAATGTCTAAAGATGCATAAAGGTATTTTAACGGCATGATTACATGTCTCGGAAGTAATGCCCCTCATGGCATATTGTCAATTTGTCACTTTTATTTGCTTAACTATGAATGGCGACAAAAGGAAAGATGGCACAACTTGAAAGCGAGATGAAATGACATCAACTGTGTTAAACCTCTTCCAAGCATGAGCGAGAGGTTGATTGGTGAAGAAAACCTCCTCCAAACATGAGCGAGAGGGTTGAATAACTATGTAAACCTCCTCAAGTATGAGAAAATGGTCGGGTCATTGGGCGAAAACCTCCTTAATTTTACAAGCGAGAGGTTTATTGATGTGATAAGAGCCTCCTTCATTTAATAAAAGCGAGAGGGCCGGGAATAGAGGTATGGCTTCATTTAAGGGCACAAGGCTAACAATCTTTCAATTAGCCTTAGAAACTGTTTTACACCTTGTTCTCCAATAGATGAAAACCACTAACACGAGTGTGTTTCAAAGATTGATTATATGGTTTTCACTAATTGAAAAGTAGATTTTAAGTGTAGTGGGAGGCAAAGTGAAGGCTTATGAATAGAAAAATGGTGTTAAAAATAGAGGGAAAACGTTGGTGTTTTAAAAGGTACTTACATGAGTTTCACTATTAAACCTTAAATTGAAATACGGTGTGAAACTAATTGGATGATTATGAATGGAGAAATGTTGTTAAAAGCGAGATGGCAAGGAATAATGTGTGGATGATTCAAAGAAACTTTTCTTTTCATTTTGTCTATGGAGATCTTTTCCAAAAACTCATCAAAATTGACAAAAAGGTAGCCTAAGCCTTGCTTCTCAAGGAGATGACCAAGTAAAAGCAACTTACAAAGACAATATGTGTGAAAAAAAGGGTATGGCATGTGTTTTAAGTTTGAGGACAACATTCAAAGAAGTAAAACATGCCACTATCACGGACAAAGGCCTTTTTCCTTGATAAACGAATATAGGTAAAATGCAGGGAGTACAAATGAGTTTCTTCACCCACGGTCAAAATAAAATCTCAAAGTGCCTTATGAGTTTGATCAACTTCATAATGGGCATAATCAATGAAGTCCCGAGATTGTCAAGTAAGTTTAGAGTTGTAAATCATCTCCTCCCGGGATACTGGCAAAGGATGCATCAAAAGGCTTGGATTTGACTCTTAAGCGGCATTCTTTTAAAGGTAAATAGCCAAACGAGTGAAAAGAGTATTGCCTTGATGAGAAAAAACTAAGAGAGATTTTTGGCTTTCAAGATGGCTTCCTTACTTTGAAAAGGGCCATATATATGAAGATTTTTCAAAAGTATCATCCACGGCACTTTTAGGAGTCCTGGTCAAATATTGGCTTTTGTGATGTTTTAAAGATAATAAAGTCACAAAAGTAGTGCTTCATGTTTTGTTTAAAACCAAAGCCTTTTCAAAAAGGCCTCCAAAACCCTCACAAAGAAATTTCAAAAGGTGGTTGGCTTTTCCGTATAAAGGTGAAGAGACCATTGGTAAAGTCTCATTTTGCAAATTCAAACACATACAACGTTCACCCATGTTGCTCATTGGACGGAAACGAAGACTTCAGAAACAGAATTTCGAGTTTTTAAGGCTTAAAGCCTATGACGCGCGGAAAAGCATGTGGTGCGTTTGGCGGAAAATTACAAAGGGTCGTAACGACGGCGGTGGCAACGCCTATAAAGCAGTCGGTCAACAATGCTAAGTGTGGAAACACCTCTCCACTTTGCACGACATTTTAGCCTATGAATGTGCCACTCACTCCTTTTGCCTTCGACAAGCTCTAAAGCTACTCAGAAAATCGACCAAGGCCATAAGCCTTATTTTAAGTTATTCTCCATGCTTATTACTAATTTTTTGAAATCTTAAAAGGTTAATGAGTTATTTTCACAAGACAAAAACGGTGATAAGAATTTAGAGTTTGATAAAAAAACAAAGTTGGTTGGGTTGTAAATGACACGAGACCATTTCAAGTGATAGAGGAAAGTGTTGAAGCAGTCTTAAGAAGCCCTTATTATTTTTCAAAAAACAATGACGGTGAAGGAATATGGTTCTAAAGATGAAGGCTGAACTTGATGAATAGAAGCGATATATGGTTATACAACCTTGGAAGAAACACTTGTCTTATACATTGGATAGTTCTTGAATGTTTTGGATGATGAAGGAGGTATGTTTTTGGGTTCATGACTTGGTAAAATGGTATAGTGTCCCTCTACATTTGCTTCTTAGTGCTTTTAATCATGTGTATTTGCAAAGATGATGTTTTGAGGATATAACCAAATGATTCCTTTGCTTGACGTCAAAGAATTTTTCAATTATGTTTAGGAAGTAGTTCCATTTTCAAACCCGAAATTGAAAAACCACCGGATATCAAAAACATGCTCCTAAAAGCCATGTTTCTAGTTCTAAATTTCTGCATTCGACTACCTTGATGATTTCATCATATACTTCAAAAATGACAAAGAATATCTGCATTATTTAAAAAAGATGTATAGCAAAAGAAGAAGTGGGAATGAGAGGTATAAATAGGTACAATGGGAAGATACGAGGTTATTTAGAGATTCATGCATGAATCCTTATGTTATGCTTGAAAGAGAAAATTTTCGAACTTTACTTTTCAAGAGCTAAGTGGACCAAGAGTGGTAGGAGATCTTTGATGAAGATAAGATGCTTAAGTTTCACCATTTCCAAGATTTCTAGTTAAAACATTTTCAATCATTGTATATACCATTGTTTGAAAAAATAAGTCAAAAAACAAAAAGTTCAAAAACAATAGAAAAATAGAAAAAGGGCGGTTGAAAAATAGAAATGAAGCCCCATGTTCAAAAAATAGTCATTCGAAAACGCGCAAGTCTAAATACGCTACTAGTGCTCAAATGTATTGTTCGGTTATCTAGCCTAATCATGGTGAACATGTTTTAAATTTATTTGTTGATAAGTTAGTGAGAGAAAAAGATATTCAACATTGTGTAAGCTTGACTTATCGAAAGTATAGATTAGGAAAAGATAGTGGTTCCACATGCTCAAAACGAGAACCAAAGAGGAAAGCGAGGATGAAAAACAAATTGTGTATCCTAGCCACCTAGATTTTCTAGATTTCATTTTATGAAAAATGATATTTGTGTGCGGAGAATGTCTTTCATGCCACAAGTACATGACAAATCGGTACAATATAATCGATTTGGTCATTTTCAATTTCATGTTTTAGATTAGAGAATAAAATCTGTCGAACATCTTAGCCTTGACGGTCGATCCGGCATAAGTAGAGAAACAAAGGTTTCATCAGCTCTAATCTGAACTCCCCGGCATATATAAGTGTAGAATTATATAGTATCATTTTTCCAAAAATATTATGTCAAAAAGGTTGCTAGTCCAAATGCACCCAAAAGAAGAAAAAATGTTAGGAAATATAGTGGGTAGGTAGAAATATCGTTGATGTTAATCATCTTTGTCAATTTTAAAATAGCATCAAGGAAGAAAGAAATTTGTGCCAATGGATAAAGGCACTGGTCTTCAAAGAATCGAATCTGAAATTCTAGACACCTCACGAAAAGGAGCTTCCCTCCCCAAATGGAGCCAGCTGTAAGTCATCGGTTTTTTTTTTGTTGATGATGACTAGTTTTTTAAAAACTCAAGTTTTCTAGCGAGTTGATCTCCAATATGTCAAATTTGTCGGCTAGAAAACACCCATAAACCTTTTTCCCTCCTACCTTTTCAATTATCCTATGATGAGAAAAATCTAATTGTCAAACCCTATCTAGTCTTAGTCATACAAACTTGTCCATCAGCTCCAAAGAGAATACTCCAAATGCGATTTGTCAAAAAAGTCTCCCCTAAGTTAGGTAGAGGCGCTTTCGGCATTCCTCATGGAAAACTATCCTAAAGCCAAAAGAAACCTTTGTCTAATATCAACCAGTCATAGATAACCTTCCTATTCTACAAATAAAGCTTGATACACCCTTAAGTCAACCACTAACAAACCTTGATTTCTCGGCAATGCATATGCCACGAATTCAATGATATTAGGTGGATTTACGATGTTTCAATGTATTTTTCAAAAGCGAAGTGTACCGAGTGTTCCGAGAAGACATTATTAAACTTAACATGAGAATACAGCTGTTGCTTCTCATGTGGTTTTGAGCCTGGGATGCAAGTAAGGACGAGAGAGGCATTTCAATGAGCTCCTACGAAACACGAGTCAAAAGGTTAGTGACTTATGAATAACAAGTAATACTGCGCGAATCTTTTGGTCGGAGTTGCTTCTAATGTCTAAAGATGCATAAGGTATTTTTAACGGCGGGATTACATGTATCTCGGAAGTAGTACCCTGCGCTGGCATATTGTCAATTTTTCACTTTTGTTGCTTAACTATGAATAGGAAGCAAAAGGAAATATGACACGGCTTGGCAGGATGAAATGACATCATTGTGTTAAACCTCTTCCAAGCATGAGCGAGAGGGTTGATTGGTAGAGAAAACCTCCTCAGCATGAAGCGAGAGGGTTGAATGGTAGCTGTAAAACCTCCCCTCCAAGTATGAAATGAGATGGTCGGTCATTGGTTGAAAACCTCCTTAATTTTACAAGCAGAGGTTTCGGGAATGTGAAAGGCCTCCTTCATTTAATAGCGAGAGGGGCCAAGAATAGAGGTATGGCTTCATTTAAGGGCTAGAGGCTAACAATAACAGTCCAGCCTTAGAAACTTGTTTACACCTTTTTCTCCAATAGATGAAAACCACTAACACAAGAGTGTGTTTCAAAGATTGATTATATGGTTTCACTAATTGAAAAGTAGAGTTTAAGTGCGATTAGAGGAGACAATTGAAGGCTTATGAATATAAAAACGGTGTTAAAAACAAAGGGAAATCGGTGGTGTTTAAAAGGTGCTTACATGAGTTTCACTATTAAAACACGAAATTGAAAAATATAGTGTGAAACTAATTGGATGATTATGAATGGAGAAATGTTGTTAAGCGGATGGCCAAGGAATAATGTGTGGATGATTCAAAAAAACTTTTCTTTTCATTTTGTCTATGGAGATCTTTTTCAAAAACTCATCAAAATTGACAAAAAGGTAGCCTAAGCCTTGCTTCTCAGAAATTTGTGTAAATAAACAACACAAAGATAGTATGTGTGAAAAAATGGTATGGCATGTGTTTTAAGTTCGGGGACAACATTGAAAGTAAAACATGCCTTAATGTCCATAGAGACGAAGGCCTTTTTTCCTTGATAAATAGATATAGATAAAATGCGGGAGTACAAATGAGTCTCTTCTTACCGAGTCAAAAGAAAATATCAAAGGGGAGCATCTTACGATTTTGATCAACTTCACAATGGGCATAATCAATAGAGGTCCAGATTTTCAAAGTAAGGTTAGAGTTGTAAATCATCTCCTCCCCGGGATATGGCAAAGGATGCATCAAAGGCTTGGATTTGACTCTTAGCGGTGCTCCTTTAAAAATAAAAAATAGGCGAAAAGTGAAAAGTATTGCCTTGATGAGAAAAGAAAACACTAAGAGATTTTGGCTTTGAAGATGGTTTCCTTACTTTGAAAAGGGCCATATATATGAAGATTTTTCAAAGTATCATCCATGACACTTTTAAGTCCTGGTCAAATATTGGCTTTTGTGATGTTTCAAAGCTAATAAAGTGACAAAAACGGTGCTTCATGTTTTGTTTAAAACCAAAAGCCTTTTTCAAAGGCCTCCAAAACCCTCACAAATAAATTTCAAAAGGTGGTTGACACTGACTATAAAGGTGAAGAGACGCGTTGGCAAAGTCTCATTTTGAAAATTGAAGAACGAATACAACGTTCTCCCCTAGCTACTCAACACTTGGACGAGAAGCGAGACTTCAAGCAAATTTAAGAGTTTTTTAAGGCTTAAAAACGCGCGCGCGTTAATGAGAGAGAGGTAAAGGGCATAGCAATAGTGCGGTGTGGCGTGTAGCGAGCGGTCGCTCTGCTTCTTAGAAGGCGGGCCAGGCACCTCTCCTTGCGCGGCGTTTTTGCCTATGAATGTACGCAGCTCACTCCTTGCCTTCGAACAAGCTCCTAAAGCTACGCAGAAGAAATCAACCAAGGCCATAGGCCTTATTTTAAGGTATTCTCCATGCTTATTGCTAATTTTTTGAAATCTTAAAAGGGATGACAAGGTTATTTTCACAAGACAAGAAATAGTGATAAGGGAGGGTAGGGGTTTGATCAAAAACAAAGTTGGTTAGAGTTTGTAAATGACACAAACCATTTCAAGTGATAGAGGAAAGTGTTGAAACGAGTCTTAAGAAGCCCTTATATTATTTTTCAAAAACAATGATAGTGAAGGAATATGGTTCTAAAAGATGAAAATTTGAACTTGATGAATAGAAGAAATATATGGTTATACAAGCTTGGAAGAAACACTTGTCTTATGCATTGGATAGTTTCTTGAATGTTTTTGGATGATGAAGGAAAGATCTGTTGTTGGATTCCATGACTTGGTAGAAATGGTATAGTGTCTCCTCATCTGTTTTTGTCTTCTTAGTTTTTCACTCATGATTTTCGTGTTTCTTGCTCGCTATAAGATCGGTAGAGAACAGATTTGCCACGCACCCTTGGAGGCACCTCAAGTTTCCTGTTTCTTTCATAAGCTTCTATGTTTTCTATCCTCCTTAGTCACATCAAAGAATCCTTTGATTGCTCTTTAATGCCTTTGAAGGATATTTGTTGTCTTGTTTCATTTCATGGTTTTATGCATGCTAAGTATGATTTCACGGTATGCACCAACACTCATGGCTAGCCATAGCTCCATCCATGACATTTCTCTTTGATTGATTTGATTTTCATTTTGTTTGAACCAAGGAGGGTGCTTGTTCGATCTTTCCCTTTGCCTAAAGACTATGCAATCTTGTCTTTCAAAGTGCCCAATAGCTTGAGAGTACTATGCTTTAGGCGTTCGGCATAGTGATTTAAGTTTGTCTGCATCTGTCTTTAAGCGTATTTCCCCAAAGTCGAGTAGCCTTTTCCCATGTGCGAGGTCATGTATCTCTATGCATGGCTTGAATGTTTACTTTCTATGCGTTGATCAGCTTTATAGTTACATTTCTCATGATTAATGGTTTTCCCTACCATGTTTATGTACGGCTATTAAACTAGTTTATGCTTTGAAACCCTTTGTTGTTCACAAAACTTGATGTCCATTTCACTCCATTTGCAGAAAGGTCCATCTACCTCGCCCTCAAATCGGCCCTTCGACGACCTTGTATCACCACATGAGTAGCTTTCTTGACCTTTTTCGACCCCATAGCCCGATGATACAGTAGCATCTTTTACCTATCTCCTATGTCTTTGATCGGTTTCATCCCTCACAACCTAAAAAACCAAAAACCAAAAAACCTGCTTCATAACTAGCCTACGTTCAAGAACACAATAAGCAAAACACACACGATATCCCTTACACATATAGAGGAGGGCCCTCTGCGGGTCCGAGAGGCTAGGTCCTTGGGCTCCGAAAGATTGGTCACGATGTTACAACGTCATTTGGCTTTCCAATCGGCGAAATCACGGGACCCTAACGAGCTCCACTATCTATCAATACATAAACTCTTTGCCCCATGATGGTTCCTCTTACTCTCGAGGTTAGATATTTTGGGACCCCTCTTAATGCTGCAATAGCTCCTCCTCTTGGAGCAAAAGTCTTATGGGTTATACAACGCTGGCATCCTTCTTGGAGAAGGTCTTGATAGGATGTGCTTCCCATATAACACATTTCTCCTCCAATTCCAAAATGAGGATTGTCTCCCGCCAGCCTTGAATGGGTTTTACGTTGTAAAGGTTCTTTCCACAGGCGAGATGTGTTGTAGATCTCTAACTTTCTCCACGGCTTAGTGTAGTTGATTTTGTAAATTTGACTTGACCCTTGTAATGGTTCAGCCATCCCATTAAAAAACATGCATACCTTCTTTGCTCATAGTGAGGTTGGAGACCATCCTTGAAAGGCTATGAGATACTCGGCAAATATAATCCTCCAGATCTCCCTCTTGCTTGAGTTTGGTTATCTTGGCAAAGTGGGCTTTGGATCCCTTGGATAAAATCTCTCCACTAGCTTCTTGGTGAAAGGCTGAGTATGAAGTGATATGATTATGCCGGTGTGGTCGGTCCATGAAACCACCCGGTCTTGAGCCTCCTTCTAGATGCAACCCATTCTCTTGATAGCTTCCATCTCGAGAAACCTTGTGAAGGCAGGTATGTGTCCAACTTCTCTACCCATGCTTTTGTTGTGTGCTTAGGGCAAAATACATAAAATGTGGACAGAAGAACCCAACCATCACCTTTATGAGCTGATCCACCACTTTCCAATTTATCTTCCCTTTGATGAGAATCATTCCTTCTTCATCCTTGATGCGGAAAAACTCTGAAAGCTGGTGCTCCTTGAACCTTTGAGGCTGGAGCTCATATTCTTCAAAATATTTTCCTAGAGAATCCTCCTTATATTCTTTAGTTAAAAATGAAGGCATGGTGGAGCATTTGTGATGGAGTTGAATGTCCCATGCCATTTGTAGTCTTGGTACTTGCCTTAGGGAAAAACCCTAAAGAGTCTTCTTCTGCCTCATCTCCTTGAGATCCCTTGAAATATTCGTAGGGTTTGGAGAGTACAAGCCTTGAGAATTATTCCTTCTCCATGCGAAGAAGAAATCTTCCCCCACAAAATTTGAGCCAGGCATAGCTGCGATACCTTTGTAATATTCTGACACCAAATTTAATATCCCTAATGGGGACGTTGTATAAGGAAAAAAGTGCAAGAATAACGTTTTCCGGGGATTGGATCCTCAATAATATGTTTCATCTTTCAGCAAATATGGAATGGCATCAGAAAAAAATAACTCTAGCTACAATAAACAAATCTCCCCAACTCAAATGTATGAAAAGGCATCATAACCCCGGTACATCATAAAATAGAAATTTCGAGTAAACAACGTTATTATTATTGTGTAAACTACAAAAATATATGGAATAACATATATATAGAGCTTTCATTCATTATAATATTTGAAATGAGAGGATTGACCTCTTTTACAAACACATTGGAACCTCTAGGCAAAGGTTTCCGTAAAATAGTAACACAAGAGATAGCTGCATAAAATAATGTTGTACCCGAAACTGCAGTATTGAGAAATATATGATATGCTAAAAAAAGGACACACAATATAAGAATAGGCTCAAGACCTTCCACAATAGAACTCACGAAGGCAAAATCACCTCCTCCTCTCCTGAAATAAGCTCAAATAGGTAGATACAGCTGCGGCTACGAGATTTAATGCGCTCAGGGTGACTACGTTTTCAAGGTTAGAGGATGGCTTCCTCAAGATATCGATGAGAATGGAACTCAAGACCTCCCCATAGATCTCCCAGTGCTTCCATAACAACAATGGAACTAGAATTCTCGCATGAGAACTCTTGCACTAAACGATCTTTGCAACTCGGCTAAATATCTGAAGCTTGCAATCGGTCATAAGGCGAGACAAGAAGTATGAATGAATGAATCCCTTCTTGCTATCCTACCTTTTTATTCCAAGTGAGCTTCTCCATCCTGAGACTCCACACATTGGTGATGCAACTTCCTTGAGAAGCTTCCTCCTTCAAAATTGTGCTTCCCCAAGTGGCTTTCCCTCCCTTTTAATAGTCTTGTTTGACTTGGTCAACTATAGCTAGCTCTCTTCACACTCGAGGCTTTATTTTATCCTCCTACCTCAATCCCTTTTCACACTAGGATAGATTTTATTGTATTTCTTACTTCTTATTTCAAAAAATGGAGTAATTATAATGTTCCAAGTAGCTATGGTTAATTGCGAACATTACATACATTTAGAACAAAATACATTTGTGAACGTGATGGCTTTGCTCCGAAGTAAAAAATTGTCCTTGGAAAATTTTTACGAAGGAAATGATAGCACATTATGAGGATACAAAGAGCAACACTTTCTTTAGCTAATTGATAAATCTTAAACAAAGTGTTCGGTGGGGAGCATATTGAGGACTTCCAAAAATTGAATATAAGGGTAAATGATATTTCAAAGGAACATAGGATTGATCTATTCATAGGTACTTGAAAGGATAACATCCAACATGAAGTTGGCGTTTTGGAACCTGATTCATTAGAGAAGGCATTAAGGTTGGCAAGAAAAAATGAATGTAAAATTATGGCGACAAGGGAAGCCTACCACTCACTTCTATAAAGATGGAAGTGTTACTTTTACTCCCTAGATTGCCACAACCCACGGGGTTGACACCACAACAATTGGAAGAAAAAATAGCAAAAGGGCTTTGCTACGGTTGTGATAGAAAATACACTTTAAAGGTCATAAGTGTGCTAAGGAAGAAATTATTTACATAGATTGTGAAGAAGAAGAAAATGAACAAGAAGAGGATATACACCGGGGAACGAAATGCTAGAAGAGGAAGAAATGAGTACGACCATAATGCATTAGTGAGGAATTACCAATCCTCAAACTCTTAAGATAGAAGGACATATCAATAAGAAAAAAGGTAATAGTGTTGATTGATTAAATTGCTTTTATAATTTTATTCATTGTAAGGTAGCGAGAATTGAATTGTTTCCTATACTTGACACTAGAATGTCGAGTGATGGTTGCAAATGGAGAACTATAATTGCTCTAGAAAATGCCATAATATCAAGCTAATAGAGAATATGTATTGAATAGTCCAATGCTTTCCATTCCTATAGGAGGTGCTGATGTTGTACTAGGAGTACAATGGTTACAATCTTTGGGTACGATAGCTTTTAATTTTCAAGAACTTTCCTTGAAATTTTTTTCAAAAGGAAAGTCTAATTACGGGAGTATTGCAAAGAAGCCGGGAAAGATAATAAGATCTAATGTCATGAAAAGCTTCTAAAGAAAGAACAACGAGGCGAAATTGCACAATTATGCTCACTAGAAGTTCCAACATAAAAATCATGTTACAATAGATCTCCAAAAGTCTTGGACGATCATTCCGAGGGTGTTTGAAACTCCCAAATGAATCCCACCTATTCATGATCATGATAATGCTATTTATTTGATTCGAGTGTTCCTACAAACATTAGGCCTTATAGATATCCTTACATCCAAAGAGCGAAATTGAACGTATGATTGCACAAATGTTAGAGGCGGGTATAATTCAACCTAGTCAAAGTTCTTTCTGCTCTGTAGTATTGGTACACAAGAAGGAAGGATCATGGCGCATGTGTACGGGATTATAGGGAGCTCAATAAGCTCACCATTAAAGATAAATTTCCCATTCTGTGGTAGTGAATTATTGGATGAATTACATGGAGCAATTTATTTTACTAAGTTGGATCTTCGTTCGGGATATCATCAAATTAGAATGAAAGGCCAGAAGATATTAGAAACAACATTTCAAACTCATCAGGGGTCATTATGAATTTTTTTCATACCTTTTTGCCTTACCAATGCCTTCACATTTCAAGGGTTGATGAATTCCATTTTCAAACCCTTCCTTAGAAAATTGTCTTAGTATTTTGATGATATACTAATCTACAACAAGTCTTGGAAGGATCATGTTCAACATGTTGACAAGGTGCTCAAACTATTGCACGAGAAACAATTATATGCAAAAACATCCAAATGTTTCTTTGGAGTACAAGAGGTGGAATATATGGATCATATTGTATCTCATGAGGGTGTTAAGGTAGACCCTAACAAAATTAAATCTATTAAGGAATGGAAAGTCCCCACAACCATAAAACAACTACGAGGATTTCTTTGGTTAATAGGGTATTATCGCAATTTTGTTAAGAATTATGGGAGAATAGCAGCACCTCTAACAACATTATTGAAGAAAGATGCATTTTCATGGACTCCTAAAGCAACTAAGGCCTTTGAACATCTTAAAGGAAAGCGATGTGCCTATGCCAGGTCTTAATATGAGACTTCTTAAATCCTTTATTGTGGAATGTGATGCCTCGGGAAATGGAATTGGTGTTGTTTTAATGCAAGGAAGACCCATTGCTTTTGAAAGTCTTAATCAAAGAAATTATTTACAACAACCTATTTATGAAGGAAATGATAGCAATATTGCATGCACTAAAGAAATGGAAAACTTACCTAATGGGAAGACACTTCAAGGTAAAAACTGATCATGATAGTCTTAAACACTTTTTGGAACAAAGACTATCTTTAGAAGAGCCAACAAAATGGGTCACAAATATGTTGGGTTATGACTTTGAAATAATCTACAAAAAAGGAAGTTAAATGTTGTTGCGAGATGCACTCTCAAGAAGAATGAAGAGGTGGAAGCATTGCTTTGTGCCATTCTATTATCCAACTAGAGTTAGTGTAAAAACAGAAGATGAATGGAAGAAGGACGAATAAGTGTGGACACTCATTCAAAATTTGCAGCAAGATCCTAGTAAATTTGATACATTTAGTTGGAAAAATGATTCATTATGGTACAAAGATTTCTTATATCTTTGTAAGAATTCCCAACTAAAACAAAATATTCTTTTGGAATTGCACACTTCTCCTTTAGGAGGACACTCATGATTTTTAAAAACTTACCACAAGATGAAGAATTTTTTTTTTGGGGATGGCCTTAAATCTGATATTCAAAATTTTATGGCGGAATGTTTGGTTTGCCAATAGAATAAAGTTGAGACAATTAAGACCCCATGTCTTCGACAACCTTTATCCATTCCAAGTCAACATTGGGAGGATATTTCAATGGATTTTATTATAGGTTTACCTAAGTCTGAAGGAAAGAGTGTCATCATGGTGGTAGTTGATAGACTTACCAAGTATGCACACTTTTGTGCATTATCTCATCCATTTAAAACAGAAATCGATTCTTGCTACATTTATGGACACGATTCAAAAGCTACATGGGAACCCAAGGGTTATTGTGAGCGACGGAGATCCCATTTTCTTACGGGAAATTTTTGGACGAAGTTATTTTCTTGTTTGGGTACTCAATTATCTCATAGCTCATATTATCATCGTCAGGTTGGTCAAACTGAGATAGTAAATAAATGTTTGGAAGGATATCTTTGTTGTTTTGTATCCCAGAGTAAAAAAACATAATGGGTCAAGTGGTTACCTCTCGCTGAATGGTGGTATAACACTTCCTTCCATACTACGGCAAAAATGACCCCATTTATGGCACTTTATGGATATCATCCACCATCCATCACATCATCTTTAAAGAGGAAAATTCGAAGGCTCAAGCGGTGGAAGATCACATCGAGCATCAACAAGAAGTTCTCAACTCTTAAAGGATACTGAATTTGGCACAAAATCGAATGGCTCGACGAAATGAGATCAACATCACAATGAAAGAATTTTTGATGTAGGAGATTGGAGTATTTTTACGGCTACAATGATGCAGACAAATGTCCCTCAAGCAAGCTAAAGGATAATAAATTATCGCCAAAGTAATGGTCCTTACGAGAGGTGTTGCAAAATATTAGTACTATGGCATACAAATTTAGACTTCTACTTCTTCACCGGTGCATCCGATTTTCCATGTTTCATGCTTAAAGAAGGTTATAGGTGAAAATCTTCCGGTTCAAAAATATTTCCGAACTTGATGATGACGGAAAAATCATATTGGAACCTAAAGTGGTTAAAACAAGAATTCGACATCTACGAAATTGATCAATTTCGGAAGTATCTCATCAAGTGGAAGAACTTACCCAGAAGATTCTACATGGGAGGATGAGAATTTTGTGAAGCACCCCCAAGCTACTCAAGCATTGAGGACAACACTTTTGAAGGAGAGGGCATGTTAGGTCCCTATATTACTATTATAGTCCCTTATTGTTGTTGTTGTAACCCCATTATTGTTATTATTGTACCCACAGCAACCCCCATATTGTTATTATTGTGCCCTTAGCTATTATTGTTACGTCGGGTAGGATTACATTGTAGCCCCCATGGACTCCTATATATAGAAAGGAGGTTTTGTAATTTCATCATCCAAGAATTGTTCATTCATGTAATGTATATTGGAGGTTGCCCCCTCGAAGTGGCTTATTTCTAAGAGCGTTGATATCTCTTTTCTTCTATTTTTGGGTGGTTTCACAACATAAATGTAGTCTTTCTTCAATATGTTATTGAGTTCTCTAATTAATTTTTTGCTAAATTTGAAATGAATCTTACGAGAAAGTTGATTTTTACCTATGAATACTGCAATTCCTTTATGTTTCTAGGATGACTTATGTTCAAAATGGCCTCTATTCTAAGTAGGTCTATCCTAATTCATTCTTTTGAGATTATGTGTCCTAACCATTTACCTTCTTGAAGTCCAAAGAGAGTCTTTTTGGGATTTAAAGAAATGCCAAATTTTAAATTTAATAAACACTTGTCTCGGATGATCTAGATGTTCATTGTCGAGTTTGGAAAATACGGTAATGTCATCTAGATAAATGACAAGAAAATCATGAATTTCCTTGGAAAAATATATTTCCATAGCTCTCTGGAAAGTAGCTCTGCATTTATTAGGCCAAAAGGCATTTTCACATACATGAAAGTACCCCATGGAGTAGTAAATGCGGTCTTTGGTTGGACTTCTTTTTGAACTAAAATTTGGTTGTATCAAGAGAATCCATCAAGTAATGAAATCTGGATGAGCCAACTACGTACACCATTTTTGGTCATCCTAATCCATTGTTATTAGATGGACCCAAGTACACCAAGTAGACAGGTTACCCCAAGTAAAATCACATTCACTATGAAAAATAACTTATTAAACCACGTATTAAGTTGTTTATCAATTACTTCGAAACTCCATGAAGAAATATTAATAAATCTATATTTGTTTGTTTTTCCTCATAGAATAATTAATTAAATAGTAGTTTGATTAATATTCTTGGTTATATTTAACCCCAAGCAAGGAAATTAATTAGATAAATCATTATTTATCTTATTGTTTCTAAAGATTAGTTATTTAAACCTTATTAAATAATATTCTTTGTTAAATATAACTAAATCACCCATAAATAATTAAATAAATAATTATTTATTTGATTATTACTCAATACATATCCTTAAAATGATTAATAAATCATTTATTTATTTATTATTACCTAATCACATCCTTAAAATGATAAATAAATCATTTGTTTATTTATTATTACCTAATAACATCCTTAAAATGATAAATAAATCATTATTTTGTTTATTATTTACAAATTAGGAAGATTTGACTCAAGTCAAATTCCTTTTCCCTCCAACAAATATAATAAAATATTCCATAAAAGTTGGATCTTGATTTGGTTAATAATATTTTAATTATGCACCAATATCTTGACTAACTCAATATTTTGTTATAAATAGAAGGGTTTTCCATTCCATTTGTCACCTTTGGTTGCTTAAAGATCACTACGGATCCTAAACTCTTGAGTCGGCTATTGATCGACCATCATAGCCATATTTTCCATTTTTGTCTAGGTTTTCTACACCATCAAGAGAGAGGAATTCTAAATGTGAAGTGCGGGGAGTTACAAGAACCCATCCCATTGAGGAGAACGAGAGGACATCCTCTTGTGTTTTCCTCCCGGTGTCATTAATGAAAAATTTCATTGGATATATTCTTGTCTTGTTTATTGGATCTATGGATTAAATCTTGTTTTTTCTATGTTTAATGTCTTCTAATGCATAGATCTATATTTTTTGCGGCATTTGTCTTGATGTTAAACACGGTCTGAAGATATTAAGCATTGATTTGTTGTTAGGTTGTTTGACATGCACGGCTAAAGTGGTATTTTCGTACGCTTCGAATCAAGATTCATACCTAACAACTACCCTCTGTAAAATATGGTCCATTTTGGGAAGAGGATAATTATCTTTCAAGGACACTTTATTTATTCGAAATCAACGCAAAGTCGAGTATCCTTGTTTTCTTCGTAGTGGGAACTAAGTTTGAAACCCAATCAAAATATACGTCAATTAACGATTATGTGTGCTTCATACATTCTCTTTACCTATTTTTCAATCAAAGGCATTAAAAATGGATTGATTCTTCTAAGATTATGTTTGAATGGTTTTACGTCTTCTTCTGATAGGTATTTTGTGTTGTATTGTGCTAGTGTTATAGATTTTAGGTCTTCATAACTCCATGCAAGCATCCAAAAATTCCTTATGAGAGCTATATATTTCAATTTTCTTCTTGAGAGTAGGAATTTGGAAAGTTTGATGAGTTTAGGTTTTATGTTCGGTCCTATATTGATTTCTTCTATGACTGATCTTAATGGTTCCATTTTTGTTTTCTTGCAACATCAATTGAATCAAAAAGATCTTCTAAAAAGGGAGCTAATCCCTTATTTAAAAGTTTATTATTAATGTTTAATATCTCAAAATCATCATCGGTTATTTATTCTATTTTTACTTTCTCTAATCTCTCTATTTCTACTTGAGGAAATTTAGTGGGTCTAGTAAAATCTAAATTATTTACATCTACAACATTTTTGTCTATCTTACTATCTATAGTTTGATCCTACGTACAATATGTATCTATGTTACAGATTACAGCAATTCTCCCTCGACATTCATAAAGTTGTAAATTTGTTTATCTTGTGAAAATATTTGTCGATATTTTAGATTGTACAGTATAGTAGGCATGTGTCTTACCTCTGCTTGTATATTGGTGATTAGGTTGAAAAAGTAGCTTGCGGGTGTTAGAAAAAGTTGCTAAATGGTGTGCTTGCATGTTATATTTTCAAGGAATTATGTAGTCACATTCATTAATTCACTAATCATATCTAAAACAATTTCTCTATATTGGCTTAATCTTTGATTATACACGAATATTCTCCTCTAATTTGATTTATGATTAACTCAGAGTCTCCCATGATAAAAAGTCTCATGGCTCCTAAATTTCTAACAATGCGGTACTAAGATTAGAGCTTCATACTCAACCATGTTGTTTGTACATTGAATTTTAACCTAAAGGCATGACCTTGAGAATGATTGTTTTCCATGTTATGTATCCAAACTCCTCTTCCTACTCCTAGTTTATTCAACGAGCCATCAAAATCTAAGTGCCGTATTGATTCATGAAAAAAATTATCAGCATCCCGTGCTTTCTTTTTCTGTTTAATGTTGTGTTTTTCTCTATACTAGAATCAATTACATAAAATGAAAGATTCCATATCGATGAGACTGTAGAATAAATAGGATAGTTTTGAGGTCTTCTACACTACTAACTATGTTGTAACTGATAAAGTCTCTCTGTAAGTTTCTTGGGTTGACTAAGCGATATGGTGGCATAAAGACATGTCTAATTGTAGAGATCCTGCAATTTGGCTTCCCATGAGTGAGATAAAAGCATTCCATACTTGGGATGGATGTCGGCTTCTACAATATCCATGACTATACTTTTTCTAGTGCGCGCTAAAGTGACACATAAAATCTTTGATTAAACCAAGACATTTCACTTTCTGGAATCAAATGAGAAAAAGTCCTTATATAGTCTTGTTATATCTAGATTCAGGTTTCCATAATTTATTTTGGCATCAAATTGTGTGAGGCTCACGAATCCTTGCAACGTATGTAAAGTTTGATCATGAATAGTTAAGATAATGTAGAAAGAGGGAACTCCCCCTTCTTGGTGCTTTCCATTTATCTCGGGGACCCGAATATTAGTTTTCGGTTGGTCATCCTTAGAATTAGCAGAGTCTTCTCCCTTCATTCATGTTGATATTTGAGTATCTTTGATTTATGTAAATCATGTTTTACCAACTGCAATCGAAAGGACTTGGTATGTTTAGTTTGGCAAGCTCAATTTGGATGTTAAATGGTGCTTGTGTGTTTTTCCCAAGCTTGAATGATTTCTTCTTTATTAACGGCAGTTTGAGTATGTTTATCTTCTTTTTCTACGAGTTGGTTTCTTGTTTTACGTTTGTGTTTCCACTATTTTGTTGTTTTTTATTTTCTTTTCGGGGACGAGTTTGAGTTGCGGTGGAAGTTTTGGCGAGGTTTTGAAATTTCAACAACTATTTTGTTTGTGTTATTTAGGATCAGTAGTTTGGATCATGACGGATGTTTTTGGATTTGAAATTTTTTTTTAGCGAGAAGTTGTTGTTTTAGTAGTAGCGAGAATTTTGAAGATCGAGTGATGTTTGAACAATATAAATGATGTCAACAATTTTAGAATTTGAGTGCAATTTTAGGACTAGAAATTTTCTAAATTCTTGACTTGAATTTTTTTTGATTTGAACTAGAGTTTTCACAGGTTTCCCTAGGGAGAATTTGCAATACTTTAGTTGTAGGAGCTTCTCTTGTTTTCTTTGTTTGATTTTGGGCTGATTTCTTGGTAAGGCTTCTACATTTTCTTACTCCTAAGGTTATATTGCTTATGAACTTCATTAATGGGAAAATTCATAACCTTGTATAATCAAAGATTCTGATTCTGCTCTTGTAAATGTTGTAATTCATATAATTCCTATTCTTTTTTGCTTAAGAAAAATAGTATTATCATCGTTAATGCCCTTAGGTTGATCTAAGTATCTTCATCATCTTTGTTTTGGTGAGAACTTTTAGCATAGTTCTCTTGGAAAGGTGGTCTTATTATTGTTTGATCAGTGGCGATTCTCTACATTTACCGGTGTTTGTATTTTTCCTAGAATTTGGATTTCTTATTTGTTGACCTTGTTGTGAATTATCCCATTGTGGCTTCCTTTCCTCTAATATTCCTAAAATTTATCTTTTAGCTAAATGGAATATTATAGATTATTTTTCACTAGGTAGGTGAATAAGTGGGTAGGGAAATTTATAAATCTCCTTACAAAAAATAAAACACTTCCAAGTGTGAAAGGAGACCCTCTAAGCAGCTAAGTAAAGCACCTTTGAGTGTGAACAAGGGTTGAAAAATGTTGAATAGGTCAACTTTGACCAAATCGACAACGTTGTTATGGAGGAGTGGACATTTAATGAGGAATAACACAATTTTAGAGAGAGATTGATTGCATGGAGGTAGTGACCTAATTGAGTGGGACGAAAGCGAAAGGGAAGCTCATAAATTATATAAGGAAGAGGATGGAAGCCATATGGGGTTATTTTTTGGATTATTATTTTGTATTTGGATACTGCATTTTAGACTTCTTGCATTCTTAATTTGTTTTGGGCGAGAATGTTGTGTTGTTTAGCACGGGGTGTTCAGAGCGGGAATCCCTCTTTCCTTGAGAGGCCTCTTGGAGGAAGTATTGCACTACATTTCCACACTCATGTTCAAGGCCAAGCTACGATTTTCTTCATAAGCGCAATTTACGCAAATATTGTGTTGTGTTGCGAGGTGCGATAGTGGAGAATTATATTGGGTTCTTGAGAGCTAGTTTTTCGATTGGAGGAAGGTTTCCATCCATTGGGAGGCTGTAAAGAAAACCCTTGGGATTTATTGATATTATTTGGCATCGATACAGGAGTATTTATCCCCTACGGCGTATTTTCGGTCCGGATACTTGTATGTTAGGGAGGAGTCGCGGGGGTGGTTGCGGTGATTGTTTTGGGAGGTAAGTTTCTTCGGGGGAGGAGCCATTCTTTCATCTAGAGGATCTATAGGAGAAGAGATGTATATTTCTACATAAGCTTCAGCCATATCTTCTCATTCCTATTGTTTCATCATACCCTCGGCCCTAGGGCTACAACTTACATTGGCACATTGTGTGCATTTTTCTAGAAACCCTCTTGGGTTGTCTTGGAAAGCCAATCTAGTGCCGTATGTATATGTTTAGACTCTATTAGGGCCTCTATTGATACACATCATTTGTGTCTACAGCTGTATTTATGCAGGATTCATGAGCATAGTTAATGGTGATGTGTTCCTTATTTAGTTCTTTTTTTTGTATGTTATCATTTTGTTCCATATTTCTATTGCGGTAGGACAAAATTTTTGGGCTAATAAATGTTTTTTTAGACACACCTTAGCTATGTTTGTTCTCTCTTGCTTCTATGTCTTCCTCTGTTAGGACGGTTTAGAGAATTCTTAGTTTCTCTCTAGACCACTTATGCTTGTTTATCTTAAAGATGATTCAATGGAACTTAAATGTCAAAGTAGTTTTATGGTTAGCCCTGCTATTTGATATTACTCGAACATTCATTTTTAAGGTCTTTTACTTTGAATTATTGCTGATTAGGTTTAGCTAAAGAGGTATATGATTTTCCATGCCCTTTTTTTATCCTAAATAGTTGCTTTGGAGGTCTTTATGACTTGATTAATGAAGCTAGGAGTTCCCTCTTCTTTGATCTCTGCTATATGTTTATATTAAATGTTTTCTTAGCTTGAAGGTGGAAATATGAAAATTTACAAGTTTCTTTCCTTTTATAGTTCTTTGGATTGTTGTCTTCATGCTTACTTGTTAGGGTTTAATCAAATAAGTTATTGGTATACTTTTTGTCTTTGATTATTTCCTTCATGTTTAGTAATCTTAAAGGCCATTCTTGTTAAGGTATTTGTTGAAGGATTCTTATCTTCCCTTTGCACCTACTATGTTCTTTGAAAATTTGATGTTCATTTTATTCATAAGCTTTTGGGATCATTTTACTTTATTATATTTGCTGTGATACACCCTTGACCTATTTATGTTAAAATTTTCCAAGACCTTTTGTAGACTCCATAGCCCAATGGCTTAACTCTCTCTCACTCTATCTATTCTTCTTAACAACCTTCCCATCCATCAACAAACAAAAAACCTAAACCTAATAACTAGCCTAAAATCAAAACCCTAAAAACTATTAAAGATTAAATCTTTCACACAAGTATAGAGAGAACTCTACGAGTCTAGGAAGAGCTAGGTCCTAGGACTCAAGGTGGTTTGATGTTACCCCTATACATTTTGTCTTGCCAATCTAACAAATTACGGGGACCTAACATGATGGCGATCATGGTGGGACTCTGATCGATAGCATCCCTAGTATACCTTAAAGACTCTCAAATCCCTATCAGAAGCTTAGAAAATCAAGTGCTAGACAAGAGTACTATCTGAATTTATTCACCATACTAACAACATGATGTCTCAAGCTGGAGAAAGATCATGAAATCTTAGAGTTACATGAAACAAGAAAACCCAAAAAATCTCAATATTGGTTTTTGAATTGTTGATAGTGGACAACAAAGCCAACTCAGTAGTAAACCTCATCTTTTTGGTGACTCCACTAGCCTCAGTAGGCTTACTAACTTTCACTAGTTCTCATAGACTCCCCTAGAAATGCACTAATCGGTCTGATAGTCTAAAACCCGGTACTCATTGTATGAGAGCTTAGTACCCTTGCGATTAGGTATGTTTTCAAGGTACTCTAAACTTTTTAGCCTCTCTACATTATTGAGTTTTAAATGCGGCTTCGCAAAGGATGAACTAGATCTCACACGACCTAAACCTCCTACCACGGTTGATGACCTAGAAATATTTTGTGGAGAAAACTTATAGAGATTTGAAGATTCAACTTCTTTGTTAGGACCATTCACGAAAAATGTGTATGTCCCTGAAAACTGACTTTGTAAGATCCCCAATATGACTTATACCACGGAAAAAGCCTTTTTAGAACTAAGTCTTTGAGTGGGATAGACTAGAAAATACCTTGAGCCCATAGATTTGCGAGCGAGCCCTAGTAGAGAAGCTACGACTAATTTAGCTTCTCGAAATCTTTGACTCCTTCAAATCCCAATGCGCTCAAACTCAAATTTTTTGGTCAAGAATTTTGTCACTCCCATTCACATCCACTTGTGAAAACCACTCCATTTCATCCTCCACCTCCTCTCACAAACCCCCTCTAACAAACCCTCCTTGGGTTCCTTTACCTCCAATCATGGCGGCATGGTTTGCCCCATTGGTCTACCCAAACCTTCTTGCCCATGCCTCGGAGCTACGATCAAATCCCTCACCTTTATTGGAGCCACCCTCTGCAGTGCAAACAACATGTATATAGGATGAATGATGCCTTTGAAACTACCAAGAGATAGAAGAGGAGACCATAAAAATGAGAATGTTTGCCAAAAATTAGGAGGAGAAGCTAAAAATGGTTCAAAAACTTAACTCCTAATAGCATTCATGACCTCCTTCCCTCTATCAAACATTCATAAACAAGTGGGAAGTTAAGAAAAACCTCTCCAATCATAGGAGTATAAAAAACTTAAGAGAAATGTCGGGGAAAGTGTCCAAGACTATTGCACTAGAGTTCAATAGTATGTATAATGCCTACTTGCTGCAAACCCCCACAAAGCCCTAGCCTTAGTACTCCCGGAGTTTTGATCTGAGACATGGCCTACCAATTGAGAGAAAGAGATCCTCTAACTTTAGAAGACATACGAATGGGAGCTTTGATGTATAGGCCAATCTAATTGAAAAGAGGGCTAGGATGAGGTCGAAAAATAAAGTCACATACAAAGATGAAACCATAGCCTCCACATTCGATCTTAGAAATTGAAAATCTAGTGAGGGTAATGGAAATAATGATGGAGAGGATACGACTTGAATGAAAGAGAACCTCCTAGGGGAAAACCAAGCAAATTCCCAAAACGAAATAGAACCAAAACTTCGAAGAGACCCTCCCCAAAAGAGAGACAAAGAGACAATGACCCATGATGGCTTCAACCTCCTTTCCAAGATAACTATGTAGATGAAGAGGCCCGACGAACGGAAGAAAACCATGTAAATTTGATAGGTTTTGATAATAAGGGTGATGTTTTTCTCACAAAAGAAGAAAAATGGCTCTTTTCCCTCAAAACCAAACTAATAGAACATGTAAGGGGGATTACGAAGTGCAATTCAGTTTGAAAATTCCATAATGGAGGTTGATAGGCAATATGACCTTAGGAGTACGAAAAATCAAGATGCCTCCAAAAGGAACAAATTACAAAGTGTTGTTAGAAAGACCCTTGAAAATATCCTTAATAAAACGGTAGAAAACACCACCACAGTGGCCAAAATCGATCAAAACAAAAAGACAAAACTAGCCAACAAAATGGTAACCCAAAACCCCGCCTAGTACATCAACTATTGGCCCTGGAAAAACTACTCTAAATTACGGTCAAATAAAACTCGGCAAACTAAGGTTGCTGAAAATACTATGTGTGATAGGGATGATGTAAATATACCAAGAACACTAGCACCTTTGATTCGAGGGAGAGATTGCCAAGATCAAAATAAGCATACCTCTTCTTGAACTAGTAACTTAGGATGTATATAGGTCCCAGGATTTTGAAAGCTTTGAACATAGGGAATGGCATCGATACTGAACTGCTTGATGACAAACCAAAGCGTGTTGGACACGATGTAGAGGAAAATATCAAGAAGGAGTTGCCCCTCCATTCTATGTTAGCTTAAACATTCATGACAAAATATTGGACAATGCTATGCTAGACTACGGTGCCTCACACAATCTCATGCCCAAGGTGATGATGGAGAGATTAGGCCTCAAAATAACCAAACCTTACAAAAGAAGACTTGTATTCTTTCATTCAAGCGAGTCAAATGTTTAGATTCTAATCAAAGATACATGTGTCAATCGCACAAATACTAAAAGCCTAGTCATGGACATTCGCCCAAATTCCCAAATTGGCATGCTTTTATCTAGATCACGGGGATCCAAACTCCAAGGGAACCTCGAATGGACATGTCCTATGCTACCATCCCGATCTTTAACCAAACAAGGAGATTGTACCGGGAATCTCATGAAATATGGTTAGCGGCCAAGATAGGACAACATGACCCTCTTTATTCTATCCATTTAGACCTTGACTCATTTATCTTGTATAATGAAGATGACATTGATGAGCGAAGTAAATGAAATTGAGAAAGAGCTAGACTTACCAAAACGGTCAAACCAAATGCAAAATGAATAACTTGACAACCAAAACTCTAACGGCCACGAACAACTTAACATAATGGCGAAGGCCGAACTTGATTTTACGCAATTTAAGCATGAATTTTCAATACCAAAACCAAGCATAGAGCATGAACAATATTTCCCAAATGAAGAACAAACACCAGCAGAGCCATTTCCTAATGTTGATGTAAATGCAACTAGAACACTTTCATGAGGCATAATTTTCTAGGGACCTAGATCAAAAATACCTTGAGGTATTACAATGCAAATATAACTCATTACTAAGAGGTCTCACCCCTTAGAAGAGTTGTTTGAATTCAATGATGTTCTTCAGGAAGCCAAAAATAGAAACCATGAAACCGATGTGGAAGAATGCAACATAGGCGACATAGAAGAACCCAAAATGATCAAGTTGTCCAAAACTCTACCTCATAAAACATAAATACATAGAGCTTTTCAAAGAGTTTAAATATGTTTTTTCATGGGGATATGAGGATTTGAAGTCCCTATGACATAAACATTATTCAACATAAGATTCCTCCTCAAGGAAAAATAGAAACCATTCAAAAAAATTTGAGAAGAATAAACCTCGTCCACAGTACCTCTAGTTGAAAAAAGAAATAAAAAATATATGACAACGATATCATAGTCCCACTTGAGGTACTCGAGAATGGGTTTTGAACCTTGTGTTGTTAGTGAAGAAAATAGGGAGATTAAGGCATACATAGACTTTAGAAACTTAAACAAAGCCTCCCTAAAGGACAACTACCCTTTACCCAAAATGGATCATATCTTGCAAAGAATTGGTAGGTTCTAAAAGGATATCATTGCTTGATGGCTTCTCGGGGTACAATCGAGTACTATTACTATCAAGTGATCAGAACAAAATCACTTTCACAACACCTTGGGGAACATTCATGTTTGTAAAAATTCCATTTGGGTTGATGAATGCGAGCTACTTTTCAAAGAGCCATGGACATAGATTTTTCTGAAGACATAGGTTACTTCGAGTGATATACCTTGATGACATCATTGTCTATTTTAAAGCCGACGAGGAATACCAGTTCACCTAAGAAAGGTCTTTGAAAGAGACAAAGTCTTGAAGTGGTATTCAAGGACGAGGAAGGAGGACAAGGCAAGCATGGAAAATTTGATAGTTTATTGGAATGGTCCTTACACCATTCAGTACAGTTAGAGGTAATAAGGCATTTCTTCTTACAAGAGCTAGATGGGTACAGTTATTTGGAGGTCCTGTCGATGGCGAGTATGCTCAAGCACTATTTTTGTCAAAATTCCTAGTTTGAAGCTTTCATTCATTGTACATAACATTTCTTGATGAAAGATTATAAAAAAAAAGAGGACGAAGAGGGAAGGAAAAGAATAGGTACGGCCCATACCAAAAAGTGTTGTTGAGGAGTGTGCAAGCCTAAATTCCACTAGTTTTTAAAGGAAAATTTTATTCAGTCATCTAGCCTAATCATGACTAAACATGTTTTAAATTTACGGTGATAGGTTATTGAAAAGAAGAAGACTTTTCAAACCATTTAAACTTGGCTTGTCGATGAATTAGATTGAAGGGTGTTGGTTCCCAAATCATAAAATCTAAATCAAAGAAAATGAGAGGGATGCATAAAAAATTGAATCACAACCCTCATGTTTTCTAGTCTTTTATTGTACAAAAAATAATACTGTGTGCTTAGCTTGTCCAAATGCCATAGCCCATGGAAAATCAGATTGCCTAATCCTGGTTTGATCATGTTTTGAATTTCATGTCGGTAGATTAGAGAATAAAGTTTGTCGAACATATTAATCTAGACAAGCAGTAGGCTAGATATAGAGAATAAGAGAGTTCATTAGCCTAATCCGAACTCTTGGAAGTGATAGAGGTACAAATACATAGTTTTTTATGCTTCCAAAAGAAAATATTGTTAAGGGTTTTCCAATCCAAGTGCCGCCGGAAGAACAAAAAATGTTAGGCAAAGTAGGATGGGTAGGTAGAACTAAGGTTGAAGCTACATGTCTTTCGGATTTTGAGATCATAGCTTGAGAGAACATCACCAAATGAAGGAAGATGGATCTTACCAAGTACAAGTAAGGCATTGGTCTTCAAAAATCATAGATTTGAACTGCGAGGTCCTAGACACCTCTGAAAAGGAGTTTCCCTCCCCAAGTAGAATATATTAGTGTATTGATGGTTTTACCATCTGTAGATGACTAAAATATTGGTTATAGATTTCTAAACAAATTCCCTGAGCATTGTGATTTTTTAGAAATCTCTTTGCCTTCATTATCCATATGGAATTTTTTTTCACTATTCCACATTTTTCCCTTCCATGGTCACTTTGCCACTGCGAAAGGGCTCCTTGTAGGCTTGTGCCACTCATCTCCATCAATTTTCCCACCTATAACCTCATTACTTTGTTTTCCCTTGCCCATCCCTCCACTTTCCATCTAGGGTTACCAATCAATTCTTTCCCATGTTCACCGGAGTTCCTCGAGCATTGATGCTCTCAAAACTATCTCTATATGCTCTTTAGATAAATCAAGTACATTAGTTTTTGGATCTTATTACACCACTTTTGCAATACTGTTTTTACACTTGAAGACTCCAAGCCAATTTTTAGTCAAATACTAGGTCAAAGATCACTCCACTAGGGTGGTAGGGTTTCACGTGTTCCAGAGGTAAAAATCATTGATGTTTTAGACAATGTTTTTCTTTGTTAGGATCTGGTTCATAGGTATTGAAATGTTGAGACATGGATATTCAAAGAAGATCATGAAATTCTCAAGAGAACCACCTTGTCAAATTCAAGATTTGCAAAGGTAAAGTGAACTTTGACACTTCTGGAGGTGTTAAAATGACTATCAACGGAGAAAGTTGGTAAGGTAAGAGATCTATTCCTAAATAAGACATCTTGCGGCAAGGAAGACGGGGAAGCACTTGGTCTTAAGGAGAATCATGGTTTTTGAGCTTGATTGGGCAAGCGGTGTACTTAGCGAGGGATCAAATGTAGAAATGACCATGGAGGAGGTACATCAAGAAACCAAGCATGAAGAGAAGTTTTTTAGAAAGTATTAATGAAAAAGGGAAAAATGCGAGGGTGGTGGACATAAATGAATGAACTTGAAAAGGATATAGAGAACTTAGAAGACAACACTAATAAATTTTTTCGAAGCATTCCATACGGCTAGGGTTTGGGAAAGTGTTCAAAGAAGGTGAAACCATGGTTTGGACTCCATGATGACAAGAAAGAAATATTTTGAAGATACCCTTTGTGATCAGGTCCCGAGAATTGTCCAAAAGGAGTTTGTCGGTAAAAAATGGTCAAAGGATAGTTTGAGCTCCATTGTGTAGGTAAAGGAAGATTTAGAAGTTGCCGGTGTGTGGAAACATCCTAAAAAGTTTCCAAGCTCAACCTATCATGCCTCAAGGTCAGTGAAAGGGAAAATCAATGTGTTCAAGTCACCTAAACTCGGTGGTCAAAAAGATAGAAAAGCATGGTGTTGAGCTCCAAGGTGGAAACCAAAGGTGATTTTAAGGTTGTTGTTGTGTAAATGAATATGTCAAGCTTCGGGAATAAAAGGAAAGGCCACTTCTATGTTTTATGGCACCTGGACTCGAAGTGGCCAAAGAAGGTAAAAGGCATTATTTTGAATTCCATAGTGCATGTCAAAGGAGAGTTTTGGAGGTATTAATGTGTGAAATATTCCTAGAGATGTTTAATGAGCTTGGAAAGATAAAAATCACCAAAGAAAGGAAAAAAATCGTATTTTATTAACACGAGAGAAAATAGTGTGAGTCAGGTAAGAAGAATTGAAAGTTGAGTTTAAATACATAATGGAAACAATAAGAGGATCAACTTCACTTTTATTTTTAAATTCTCTGCAAAGAAAAATGTCAAAGGAGTTGATGAAAAGTAAAAAGGCTCAAAACATTAGCGAATAGGTTTACAAAGATTAAATTTAAATCCCGAGGGCATATAAAGGGTCATTTTTTTGCATTTGACTCATTGTTCCCTTGAAAAAGAGTTATAAATGCTCGGTGAAAAATTTCGGGTTTTCAAGTCAATTTTTGCCTAGTGTTGAGGCGCAACGCGTTTAGGTCGGCGTTGCGCGCACGGAGGTCGAGTCTTGCACCCCTGTGAGTTTCCTGTGCAAATTTTTTGCCTTGCATGCTTGGAGGTAGGCATTGTGCACTGGAAACGCGTTGCGCATTTACCGATTCACCTAACGGAGCTCGATAAAAAGACTTTGGTGCTTGGCACACAGCACAAGGAGTTTCACCTTTGCCCAACGGAAGCTCACTGTGACGTGGGCGTTGCGCATTTGGCTAGGAGGGCATTCTACACTATGAGACCTAAAATCCAGCTCAAAAAAATCTTCAAGCTTCCATCGAGGTTTTCAAGCAAAAAACTAAATGGTAAGTGGATGCCTACCTTCCTCGAGCATTTTGATGGTTGGAAATTAAGATAAATTTAAAACCCTAAGGTGAAAACCTAATTTTCATGTTCCAAAAATATTTGATTAGGCCTCCCTCATCTACTTATAAAGAAATATTAGTCAAAACAAGGAGTAAATTGAGGTGGTTGCATTATTTGGAGGTTTCCCATTCATCTAAAGTTGTGCCTATACTCCAACCCATTCACTCATAAAGGCGGCCACACACTACAAACAAATTGACACATTCCTTGCCCATTTCCTATTCCGGTTTTATATCGGTGCGAGAGTTTCAATGTAGAGTTTGAACAATCGGCGGGAGGGTGATCATTGGAGTTTTTCCTCTCCTCATATTCTTATACCCTTACCCTCTACTCACCCATCCATATCTGATCGGAGTGATCATGTCCAAAGTTGAAACAATGCTAAAAAATGGAAATGCTCAAAAACATCTTGAACAACGGAAAGGCCTCATTGTTTCGATTCTAGCACCCTGAAACGGGACTCAAATCAATGTCATATGTGAAATATATTGAAGTTTGAAGTTACTACGATAACCTTCCAAATCGGACTTTTGAACAATTTTTTTTGTCATTTTCCAATTTTTTTTATGGAAAAAATTTAATTTTATATATTTTATTATGGGCTTATTATAGGATGCCATTTGGCTTTCCGGAGAGCTACCATGTGGCCCCGAATGAAATGTTCAAAGGTCATGACAAAGTTGAGGGCAAGAGGTTTGAACTCTTGACCCACAAACCCTTCAAGCGAGTCGGCCCGACCAGCACGGCAGAGAAGAGGTTTATTGATTGAACGGAGTCGGTTCATTTGTTGACCAGCATGGTAGTGGGCACATGTGAACGAGAAGGCGGGTCACCACCGAACGCCCGAGTCGGGTCGGGCATTGAACGCGTGCATAAGGTTGAACGAGGGATTGGGCGAGTCGTTTGAATGAATGGACAGTCGGGTCGGTGGAAGTTAAAGGTTAAGCCCTGGGGCTTAGTGCAGCCCAAGGATCCATGACCTCACAACATAACAAGGGGCTAAGCCCGCGCTCCAACAAATATTTTGGCTAAGCCTTCGGTGCTAGCCCTCGTTGCATGGGACCTACGAGCGATGACCAAGAGCCTAAGCCCATGAAAAGAAACTAGCGAGAAAGTTTGGGTTAAGCACTTAGGTGTTAGCCCCATATTCACATGACCTAGGTGCCATAACCAAGCCTTTAAGCTTTGGAAGGTTATGTAGGCATTACATTCGATGGTTAAATGCACATGTGGCCGGCACATACAAATTAAATGCGGAGGTTTATTAAAGCAGGTTAGTAAGTCGGTTAAGACGAGTCCACATGTGAACCACTCCTCCAACATTTTAATCGGAGCGGTAGTAGTTTCCACCCTGTTTGGAGTACCTCCTCCATTTTCGGGGTTTATGCCAAAGTTGGCCCGCTCCCAGAGCTGGAGTTAGGCCCACATTCGGTGGGGTTTTCAAGTGACATTGGGTAGAAATTTGTTTTGATCATAAATTCTTCAATATTGAACCAATTTGGATGAAATTTTGGTCAATTTTTAGTATTATGAGCATTATGGAGAGTTTGGGATAGGTTTTAGAGCAAACGAGAGGTGTTCTATAGCCATTTTTTCTTTAGGGAAGCTTGGAGAGCCATAAGAGCCATCAAGGAAATGGAGGTTGTATTGGTATACTTCATTGTTTAAGGTGAAAAAAAATCCATTTTTAGCTTATTTCTATCTTTTTGAGGTAAATTCTGACTTTATGCTGTTTAGGCATATTTCTCCTTTGTATAACCATTTTGAGCAACTTAATAGAGCATGCCCATTGGAGCCTTGGACCCAGCAAATGTGAAGGGTGAGCTGGCGTCATCATGTTGTTGTGTTATGTTATGGTAAGTTTATTTGTTGTGTATTTCTAATTTAAGATGTTAAATAGTAAATTTAATTGACATTTCCCTCACACATAAACTCAGAGCGGCTACCAAAAGCACTTTGTTTAATTTAGAACATGGAGAATACTTTGCACACTTAATTAAATGGAAATGGATACTTTGCATAACATTACAAATAGTTCCATTTTTAGATCAATATCATTCCCTTACAAAGACTAACACAATAGGAGAGATGAAGAAATGTTATGTACAATGAATGAAAGCTTCAAACTAGGAATTTTGACAAAAATGGTGCTTGGAAGCATGCGCCATTGACGGGACCTCCAAATAGCTGTACTCCATCTAGCTCTTGTAAGAAGAATGCATTTATTACCTCTAACTAAATGAATGGTGTAAGGACCATTCCCACAAATTATCAAATTTTCCATGCTTGCCTTGGTCCTCTGTCCTTGAATACCACTTCGGCTTGCTGTCTCTTTCAAAGACCTTTCTTCAGAGTGAACTTGGTATTCCTAGTAGGTTCCCCAAAATAGATAGTGATGTCATCAAGGTATATCACTGAAGTAACCTATGTCTTCAGAAAAATCTATGTCCATGGCTCTTTGAAAAGTAGCCCCGCATTCCTTAAAATGGCATTTTACATGAATGCACACAGGTGTTGTGAAAGTGATTTTGTTTTGATCACTTGATAGTAATAGTACACGATTGTACCACAGAATCCATCCAAACGTGATATCCTTTTAGAACCTACCACCCTTTGTAGTATATGATCCATTTTGGGTAAAGGGTAGTTGTCCTTTAAAGGAGGCTTTGTTTAGTTTCTAAAAAAGTCTATGCATAGCCTAATCTCCCCTCTTTATTTTCTTTCTCATAACTGTGGAGCTAAATGCATCTCCTTAAGCTGTCTCCTACTTCCAAAATTTGAGCTGTGCTATGAATTTTGTGAGAAAGTGCAGCGATTAACGAGAATCACTTTTGAGATGACTAGGCTCTTCATACTTAACCTACATGAGAAACAAGTCAACCTTGCAAGGAGTAAAAGTTGAAATTTGTCTTCAAATTCCCTTGCTATTGCCAACAGGGATACCTAGTGTGGGTGAAAAATGGTTCAAGCATGCCAATTTAGACATGATCTACTATGAGCCATACCTTAAAACCTAGATACAAAGGAAAATACAATAAATCCATATTTCCTTTCTCACATTTTCTTGAGAGGTATGCACCCATGATGAGGGTCATTATGAAATATTTCACATGTGAAGGAAGATTCTCTGGCTTCATTCCTATCACATCGGAGTTGCTCATGCACTTTACTAGGAGGTTAAGATGTTGCATCTGCCTCTACGAAGTATTGAAAAAATGTCTTATGTTGTACAACGGAGAGGCCATCGACTGACAAATGCAAAGCCTCTTTCACCACTCTCTTATCAAAATGGTTGTAATGCATCAATTGCGGCAAAGGGTATTCCATGGGAGGTTTTCATTTCCCATGAAGTGTTCACAAACCCACAACCCCATCCTTAGCAAAATTTTCCTTCATCATCTCATCCTCTGCCCCTACTCCTCCATCATCTCTGTGAATATCTTTCACCATCTACACATATCCATTCACCTCGGGGCAACCCTCCTTCATCACTCTCTCACAATACATCGGACAATGAGAAGGAAGTGACAATGATCAAATTAAAATGAGGGATAGGGTAATGATGAATCAAGAAAAAAAATGAAGAAGAAAACAAATAAGATGAGGGCAATGCGAGAAAGCGATGAAGACCATGGCGGTGAAATAAAGGGCCATGGTAATGATGAAGATAGTGGGACAAATAGTAATGAAGGGTATGGAAAAAATCCATGAATAAAGCAATAAGGCTAATATCGGTGAGGAAGAGTGGTAGTAGAAATAATGATGCAAAAACAAGTGAAGAAAGAAACCAATAATGAAGAAAGCAACAAGGAAAGTGAGGTGATGTCGGTAAGGAGGGATATCGGTGAGAAAGAAGACATTGAAGTAGATGATGGTATTTGAGAGCCATGTTAGAAACCATGAGACCGGCCAAGAAATCGGTGATGATGATGGCATTGGGTAGTGATGACAAAAGACATGATTACGGTGATGAAACAAAAATCGGTGGATCAGATGAGAGTAGGAAGAGAAGAAAACATGGTGGCCATGATATCTATAGGAGATGATGATAATGATGATGATGATGTTGACACTAATAATGACAACAAGATTATTAGTGATAAAGGCAAAGAGCATGGAGACAGATGACAATAGCCATGAGAGTATCCATGAAATCCATAAGGATGAGTAAGGATATCAATGATAGTGATAGTCATGATGGCAGAAATGAAGACACTAAAGTGAGAAAAATTGAATCTTTCCTTTAACTTACCAAAGGGGAAGTAGGCATGTGTTTGCTACCCTCAGAGGCAGGGGGCCATGCCTTCTACTTCCAACCTTAAACTGCTTGACAAAGGCAAGGAAGATGTGGATGAAAAAGGAAGATAAAATCGATGAGCAAGAATTAGAACTTATTCATGTTGACGATGATATGAAAATGAGGTAAGAATCTCAATCATGTTTCTCAAGGTTAAGATTCCCAAATCAAATTTTTCAAGCCAATCTAGCTAGATCCAGAATGTCATCACTATTATGAGGTTGAAAACAAGCAACTAGAGGCACAAAGGCCATTTATGAGGTCGGGGCAATCGAGCCTGGAAAGAGGTGAAAGTACCAAGGTTAGGCTAGATGATGTCTTGGAGGTATTTTTTATGAAAGTGAAGATGAAGAGGAAGTTGTCTAGGAGAAGGCCGGGAAGAATGGGTTTGAGGAAGGCCTTAGCCAAAAGGAGAAGGTAAGAAACAACATTGTGGGCTTGGCCTCCACTCCAAGTGAGGCACTTGCCATGGAATAGGTATGATCGGGAACCTTGGTTAGGGCGCTAATACACACTTGGAGGATCGAAATTTGGAAAAGACACAAAGAGACCTTGGCCTTCAAAATAAAATGGCCAAGAAACTGTATGCCTTAAGAAATCAAATTACAAGGGCCAAGATAAAAATATCCCTTGCTAAAATTCAAGCTCTCAAGGAATAAAATAGCAAATAAAACCTTTAAATCTTGTTGATTCTTCCTCTGGGGCATCCCAAACACCATGAGGAATAATTTCAAAATTTGGCAAGTTTTTGGAAATTTTGGTTTTTGAGCGATTTAAGTGCCAGGCATAGCACCCCTAGCGCTGTGCTCTTTTTGGGGCACTTTCTTGAGATTAGTTTGCATTTTGGGCTCATATTTCCAAGTACATCACACACACCAAATTTCGGGTCATTTTGGAGCGAGATTTGGTCCTCCAAAAGATTGAAAACATACAAGAATTCACCATTCTACCCAATTTTAGGGTTAGCACCTAAGCCTAAGCGATCTTGGGAGATTTAGTTTTGATAAAATTAAATGAATTCCAATCAGAAAACCAAGGGAATTTTTTTGTAGCTTTCCAACGAGATATCACGGAGCTCATTAAGACATCATGAAGGCCTTAAAACTTAGGCGCAAGGTGACCTGGGTACACGAGAATATGAGGCATTGCGCCCTTCGACCTCATTGTTGTGCCCTTACCTGCAAAGTCAACAAGGAACACAAATTTATTGAAAATAGATATTTTGTGAATTTTGACCTTAAATCTCTCCCAAAGTTGGGTGTTAGAAGTTTTTTCATTTATTACATTAGATATTCTATGCCTTGGGCCTTGCATGGTACGAATGGACAAATTTAGCATTTATGAAAGTCTTGTTACTTGACATTTGGAAACCTGAGTTAGGGGTTTAGTCCTCTTTTCTTGTTGAATACATCATTGAGGCCTCATTGTACATGTTGGATGTTTATTGAGAATAATACATAAGATTTTGAGATTAAGAGAAATTGGCTTTGGTTTTTGTGGATGGCTTGACTTGCTTGACAATGGAGAAGACTCACTTAGGGATTCATCAACATAGTTAATGGTGATGTGTTCCTTATTTAGTTATTGTTTTCATATGTTATCATTTTGTTCCATCTTTTCTATTGCAGTAGGACAAAAGTTTTAGGCTAAGAAATCTTTTGTTTAGAGGCACCTTAGCTCTATTTGTTCATCACTTCTTCTATGTTTCCTTTGCTAGGTCGATTTAGAGAATTCTTAGTTGTTCTCTAGACCCACTTATGCTTGTTTATCTTAAAGATGATTCAATGGAGAAAATGTCAAAGTAGTTTTATGGTTAGCCTGCTATTTGATATTACTCAAACATTATTTTTTAAGGTATTTTACTTTGAAGTATTGCTAATTAGGTTTAGCTAACGACGTCTATGATTTTCCATGCCCTTTGTTATCTAAATGATTGCTTTGGAGGTCTTTGTAGCTTGATTAATGAAGTTAGGAGTTCCTTCTTCTTTGATCTGCTATATTTTCTCTTAAATGTTTGTTAGCTTGAAGGTCACAATCACTAGAAGATTTACAAGTTTCTTGCCTTCTATAGTTCAGCTGGATTGTTGTCTTCATGCTTACTTGCTAGGAGTTTAGTCGAAAAGTTATTGGTATGCTGTCTTTGATTATTTCCTTCATGTTTAGTAATCTTAAAGGCCATTATTGTTAAGGTATTTGTTGAAGGATTCTTAACTTCCCTTTTGCACCTACTATGTTACAAATTTGATGTTTCATTTCATTCACATAAGCTTTTAGATCCATTTGACTTTGTTAGATTTTCCTGAAAACATTACACCCTTGACTTATTGTTAAAATTTTCAAGACCTTTTTTTATACTCCATAGCCCAATGGATTAACTCTCTCTCACTCTATCTATTCTTCTTGACAGCCTATCAAACCAACCACGAAGCAAAAAAATTCTAAACCTAATAACTAGCCTAAAATCAAAACCCTAAAAACTATTAAAGATTACATCTTTCACACAAGTATAGAGAGAGCCCTCTGCGAGGTCCGAAGGCTAGGACCTACGACTCCAAATATTTGTTTGATATTACCTACATTCTTCCGATGCAACAAATTACGGGGACTAAGCATACTCGAGGAAAATAACCTCATTGGGAGGTATTTGGGAAGCTTATATAGGAAACAAATCTAATCCATATACCCTAATTTATGTGTGATTTTAGTAAAAGACACCAATCTCCCAGTCCTATTACTTTCAGTAATGAGAATCTATGATTTCTTCACTAACTCTTGGTTGAATCTTTCTTTAGCAGCATATTGACCATATGATGAATTAAAGAATCAATGAAATTACGTATATGTAAATTTAGTTGAATCCTTCACGATTAAGAGTCAAAATATAATTATTTGAGGGTTACCTTCAACATCAAGCTTTTGAAGGTTGGTGGAAAATTTCTCGAGCGCGAAATTATAGAAACACGTGGAATAAAGGCGAGAATACTTGAAGACACCTTCTTCGGGCATTTGAAAATTTTTCATGCATAGTATCGACAAGGTACGGGAAAAATTAAAATGGTAGAAGGAGGTTGACAATGTGTGAAAATAGACGACTAAGAATGAGGCATCTACATTCTCATCGGTAAAATAACAAAATACGGGATGATGCATGATGATATGTCAAATTTTGAGAAAATATTGCGGATGAGTAAGGAGGGATTTGTCTTGGGAGTTCTCACGATGAAGACATGGTAGAATGTCTGGAACCTCTTGGAAGTCAAGGATTTAGGTATAATTGTGTGAGGTCTCAATGGAAAAAGGGGTTTATTTGGCCTAGGTTGGATGCAACATTTGGTTGATTGACTCAATATGATGAGTTTAACAAAATTTCTTTTCCGGGTTTATCATTTTCTAATGGGGTAAATAGAAATGTGTGACAAAGAATGATCTGATCACTTGGGCAACTGCTGAAGTGCATGGGTTAATACATCACCTTGACAGGTCAGATTCCCAAATGAAAACCTATTTTGCTTGATCAATTGGTTGTCATGGCAATATAATGATGAACAGAAAAGATTAAAGCAGTGGCAGGGTCATAATTTTAAAAAATATGTTTTAACATAGAGGTATGCTCTACATCCACAAGCGGAGTTCTTTAAGGGATTAATAGGTTACTATTTCTTTGAAAGCCATTTTTTTGTTTGATTTATTAGTTAATTACTCTTTTAGCTGGAAAATCATATTCGGGCCTTTATGAGCACCTCACGAAAAATAATTACGGTCATCATGAATGATTTAGGATGAAACTGGGGACTATTCCTCTAGTATGAAAAAGTTTAAACTGATTTAATTGAACAAATAATACTATCTGTATTGATCGAAAACGATCTCATGCCTTAGGAATCTTGTGAAGATATGTCCGAGGTTTGTAGAAAGGATTTGGGAAGCTATAGGGATTTCTTTTTGAGTCTGCTGAAGATCCTAAATGGGTTCAATAATTGAATTAATTTCTTGTTGTAAGTATTGGCCTAAGCATTGAGAATACTGAAAAATAGGAATTTTGGTTCATGTAGAAGGTTTTAAGGTTTGAGGCAATGGAGGTTCTCCCCAGTGCCATTTGGTCTTTATAAGCTTCAATCAGGTTTTGCAATGTATTTTGACAACAAAGAGTGTTGAATTCTGGTAAAAGGACTTAAATAAGGTCGGTTGAGTAATTTGTGCTTTGAAATGGGTTGACGGTAGCTCTATATGCGGAAATTGTAACATAAAGGATGAAAAATACAATTGGGTGGTTTTATTTGCGTTTTAACCAACGATGATTAAAAAATTAATGTGCGGAGTTAAATTTCAAATGGGAGCGGTATGGTCTATGATCGGGGAACTCTGAGCGGTGGTTTACATTGGAAAAGGCATTCGGGTGGTATAATTCTTGAGAGTATACGACACAATTAAACCCGCGACACGTTGCGGGGGAGTGGGACTCCGAAAACACACATTTTGGTGCGGGGTTTGTTAAGGATCGGGCTATCGGATATGCGAGAAAGGCTCATTGGTCGTTGGTCTGATCGGTATAGTTCACAACGGTTGGGCGAATGTGATGGATCCGTTGGGATTCGATAGGCGTGGGGCCAGTTTAGAAGTCAATATGGTTTATCACATAAAATATATGGTTTAATATACATGGTCGGGGTTTATAATAGCCGGGGTTTAATATATAACCAATTGGGTTAGGGAAAGTGGGACCTATGTATAGGTGGGGTAATATAATAACATTATATGTTTAATTAACATAAAAGTACAAGAATTTATAATAAGGAATTAATATATAAGGGATAAAGGTATTTAGGGGATTTAATATAATAAAGTTAAAACTAAAATTAGTATATGAGCGGGATTGTAGAAATACACTAAGTTTTTAATGTAAAATTGATATCGGGGATGGATGTTTTCACGGAGGTGGGACCCGACATAAAATATAATCATTTATACTTAGGATATTTGAGGGTTTTACGAATGAAATGGAAATTCATAAAAGGATTTTACTTTTCCAAAGGAAAATATACATTTTAACTTAGGAAAAGGGATTTTGTAGGGGGAAAAGAGTGAAGTAAGGGGAAAGAATAAAAATGAAGAGGAAGGGGTATTTTTACAAGGGAAATGATTTTGAAGGAAAGGTGGTAAATATGAAATGACCAATTTTTGTTATCTATGCTGTAAAAGCGTATACCATCGGCTACCCTAACATTTTTTCTTCATTTCTTTGGGTGCATTTGAGCTTGTAGACCCTTATTCATTTTTCCTTTTAATAGCAAACTATATAATTCCAACTTTATTACACTCAAGGGCTCAGTTAAGCTTGTTGAGCTCCTTATTATTCTCTACCTAACTATTGATCTACTTGAGATTAAACGGTTTGGCTATCCTTTATTCTCTATCTATCAACATGAAATTTAAAGCATTAAAGATCAAGACTAAGCGGTTGTACATGGATTGTGGCATTTTTAACAAAGGCTTTGCACACAATATTTATTTTCAATGTAAAGCAAAAAGTAGTGGCATTTGAATTTGCATCACCTTTATGATCTATTTTATCTTCATTTTTTTTTTTGGGGTTCATTTTTTATCTTTTTCTTTCGGTCTTTGATTTTTCTTTTTAGGACTTTTACTCTCTTTACATTTTTATTTTTGATATGGGAAAACAAATTTTTAGAAAGAAAAGTATGTACATATTAAGACTAATCATAATCAATTCAAAATTATGAATCCTATATTATAGGACCCTAACAAGTTACACGGTCCCTCTTGTGGGAGGAGTTCGGGGTCATTCCGGAAAGGCCCTTCTTTAGCTTGGGTGTCTCATATTTTGAGCATTTTTGTACTTGTTTATCAACCTCCTAATTTTGATGGTGCATGATTATTTCTTCATTGCTGCGGTTTGCAATTATTGTTTTTTTGTAGAGCGGAATTCTCCCTTTTGGGATATTACGGTGGTATCGGAGCATGATATTTTTTCTCGGCTTGTGGGCACTTCATCTTTAACATCAAAAGAATAAACGGAAAGTAGAGATCTACAATGATGGAGGGTTTAATTTTCCTCTTCTCTTTATATCTATGCGATATCTCTCAGGAGTTGTTGGCTCGAGGTCACGACCCGGGGTTCGATAAGCAAGGTTTGCCAACAAGCCCCCTATACTACGCGCGCGCCGACGCGGCATGCTTTCGCGAGGTCAGAAGTCTTACGAAAGTAGTATGGGTGGAGTGCGGAGCAGTTTCCCACACGAAAGGATGGGTAAAGCAAGCGGAGCGGCACTAGATGTAATCCTCGAAGTTACACCCAATCTGCGAGTTAATTGAATATCTACTCACGTACATGCACTAGATCTATAGTTATACGCTTGTTATATCATCAACACAAAGTACATAAACGAGTATAACGAGATCTATATCAAGAACACAATGCAGAGACCTTTCGCGAGCGTAAAGACATAAAACACATAATACAACAATTATCGGTAATTCATATAATAGTATTCATAGGTTCGGTTCCTTAACAATATTTGAATTCATTCATTCACCAATTCTTCCTTACAATTCGATTCCCTTCCCAACTTGCACACACGGCGGTAGGGTCCGCACACGACTGGACTAGGATCTCCGCGCACCTGACCAACGAGGATTACGATGCAAAACCCAAACGGATAGCTTAAACAACATATCGCATCAATAGCTCTTCATATCCTATCCTCTTGATACAAAATGCATCCTATTTGTAAATAGCCTTGAATTTCCTACGGTCCGCAACCCATGGTTTTGGAACTATTTTACCCTTTGACCCATTGTTGCATTCGGGGCTTTGTGCCAAAGCCTACGTTGGGCCTAATTATAATCAAATAACTAAAATGGACCAGTTTCATGGCTTGTTAGGAGACCCAGTTCCAACGGTCCCCCAACACAATCTTGTGACTCGTCTGAGAGTCACTATGGTGGTGTAGCGTCTATCTGCACACGAGTGGCCAAAGTGTGGAAAAGTGGTGGGCTTACTTCCTTACTACGGAAGATACATCTTGTGCGTAATGTTGATAAACATCGAGGGAGGTGGGACCTTCGTATCCGCGACGCCCATTCTAATAGCCAATGGAGTCGTGCGTGTGGAATGAGCATCGTGTGTGAGCCTAGTGACGTAATGGGACAACGGTTCCAATCATTTGCAAAAAGCACACTGCATGGAGTGGTGAAGGTTCTCAATCACAATCCATGGCGGCTGACCTGCTGTGCGGAGATGGGGGAAGGTGTGGAGGCTCAAACTTGATCCCGAACGACACGCCTTTGTAGTTCTACAGAGACATCTTTGGTGGAATGGTGCTGCGGTGCCATCCATAGCTATGTAGTTGTTTCGACGATTGGGCTCCCTACATCGGTTGCTCCTAAATAATACGTGTTGCATCGGTTACCACGGCAATCCGAAACGCCTTACGGAGGTATGTCATATTTTTGTTGCCTGTCTCGGTGGCGAACATCATGCACTACGGGAGGATGATGCAGTAGCTCTATACTATATATAGATGCACTAAGTCTGATTGAACATCCCGATGGTTGGGTCGGAAGTGCGTTCTTATGGCGGTGCGAGGGAGGGAACATGCAATGCTTACGGTGGCGGCGGTTGAAAGCGACGGAGAAGTCATAGCACGTTGGTATCTCAACGTTCCTTACGAGCATGATTGCGGGAACCAATTCTTTTACGTCGAGGCTTTGTGCTCATTCCTATATAAGCACTTAACGTCGAGGGTCCTCTTAATAGTTCCTTCGGCTGAGTTTAGGGTCCATATTTTTAGCGAGAGATGAGCATCATAGAAAATATGGATAAACAAAAAAAACCAAAACGCGGATAGCCGAACTTTGTTGAAGGGTGAATAAATATCCTGGCGCAAAAATTTCCAACCATCCGCACCCCATTCGAAGCTATTTAATGGCAAATTCGTTTGTGTGTGGCATGCACCCTTCATTCCATCGAACCATTCTTACCACAAATGGGCCTTATTAATGATCCACTAGCCTATTTTTTATACTTACAAGGAGTCTGTTCTCATTAAATAGGGATGTGCGCTGATGGTCATCCTTCATGCCAAGGTCGTGTCCATGGAATGTCGGACCCTGGAGTACGCTTGTATGTCACATTCCTTTTGAATGAGGGTGGGATACGAGGGTGTATACGCAAGTTGGTCAGCGATCTTTTTGAGCCTTTACTTCAATCATGGGGCGAGCATCCTGTGTGAGAAGGTACATGTCATACATCACCTTGTTATTTATTGTTGCAGTTCTTACGGATATATGGTCTCGGACGAGGGTCTATAATCCTACGCATGCTTAGGTGGGTGGTACCCTAGGCGGTATGCTCGGGAAGGGATTCGAACACCCTTGAGTGGTGCACGTTAGCGAGTCTCTACATAGGTCAGTGACCTCGGGAGCCCATCATGCCCAGAGGTCCCTGCGTGGATCTTCCTCAATGCTTCCCTTGGTAAGAATGTGATCCTTGCGTAGGTGCTTCACATAGTGTTAGCGGTAGTGCCTCTGCCCTACATTCTGTGGGAATCTTAGGTTCACCAAGCTACTTGATTATCATTTGCGTCCTCACCTTTGACAGAGTTTCTTCTGCCCGGTGGAGTATGTGACAGAAATTCTTGATGGGTGAAGACTTCGAAGCTCCGAGACCTCTCATGCGGCCATCTTGCCAATTTTCCGGCTCCTCATCGAAGTTGGAAAAACATTCATTGTCCTTTTCCCAACGGAAGCATTCATTCATCTGTGGGGTTAACACCGTCCATCTCATGGTCCGCAGATCTAGGCCCATCGGCGCATTTCCCTACCGGTGCACCTTTGATATTTGTATAATTTATGCATGTCTTTGATGTTGGGTGACACCGCGGCTCGTGTTGCGCAACTTTCTAGTAAAGCTTTGTAGATTTCGTACTTCTGAGGGGTTGCGCCATGACATCACACATGCTTGTAATAAAGGTTCAACTTCCCTGAGTTACTTCCTCGATACGGGTGTGTAGAGGGTGGAATTTTAGTCTCAGAAAGTCCTTTCGAGCACTCCATAAATGTCTCCCCTCGCTACCCCGGGTCCAGTCCCTTCTTGATTGCTAACTTCCTTGTGGATCCCGGCGAGTCGATTTTGTCTTTCTCCTTAGCTCCCCAATCGCCAATCCTTGCGCATTACTACATTTACCTTGGTGTCCTCTCCCTTGCTGATGCGGACCCTTCGCACCTTACGCACGGATGGGAGATGCTTTCTGTATCTTTGATTTCAGAGTGCAGGCACTCTTCCGGTATGGCCTCCTTGCCTACAATACCTACGCGGGACTATCATAAAGGTTTAGGCGATTCCTTTCCATTCCCCTTTCTCCACAGTTTAGCAAAGTGGCTGGCTAACGCCCTAAACACAACGCTTCCACTCTCCAGAAGCTCCTATCCCTTCCTCCATGGGGGAGTTATCCCTGCCCAAGGGGTTCTTTCGTGAGGTAGGGTCTTGTCCACAACATCATTTCATTAGGGCTTGAGCATTCCTGTCCTCATGGCCTATCGATCGGCGAAGGCAGGCACCATCGTACGCTTTGGTTTGGAAACATGGGTGCCATTACGGGGGCCATTGGTGGATACTACGCAACCTGTGTGTAGCTCACTTCATGTCCGGTGTAGGTTCCTTAATTGCTGTATCTTGGACTACATGTCATGGTCTTTGGGTGGCCTACCATGTGATCTAGTTTCATGCCGGCCCTCTCACTTTCTCCCTGGGTCTGAATTTCTGTTGCATAGCCTCAGGCTGCATGGGATCTCTTGTACTTCTACGCAACATCCTTGAGTTGTAGCTTTAATTTCATCTTGACTCCCAAGGCCTCATCCTATGAGTCAAAATTTGGTAGCCCATAGGTACGCGTAAGTGAGGGTAGCATGGCGATGAGCCATTCCTATAAGTTGTTTGTCGATGGTACCAATACCCCTTTCACGATAGCATTTTTTGAGCGTTGATGCTTCCCATAAAGACTCGGTTGGCCTCACATGAAACCTTTTGTTACTTGCTATGACCTAAGAGTAGGACTTAGGGTTCCGGAACCAACATTCCCGGGCACCCTTAATGTCTGGATAGTTGTGTCCTTATTTTGTGATATATACCCCATACTCCAGTCCATATCCCTTCCTTCAAAGGCTTAGGATAGGCACACGCTTTCATAGTGTCGCCCATCATGCCTGTGCAACCCATACCGACTACTAAATGCAAACCAAAACCACTCCATGTCTTCATCGGTGTGCCCTTGAAGGTAGGTATCTTCAAGTGCACCTTCATGGTTTCCTAAGGGCCCTTTGTAGGTGCTCTTCTCAATATTCCTACGCTCGGTACCGATCCCTTTCTCACATTCCTTGGTCCGGAGCAACGGAACCATTTGTTAGCTTGAGGGGTCTGACCCGGAGTTGGTAACCAGGTTTGCCAACAAGCCCTATACTCTTGGGCCTTTCGAACGCGACACCTTTTCGCAGGTCAAAGTCTCACCGAAGTAGTATGGGTGGGTGTTGGAACAAAAAGTTTACCTTTGACACGAGAAAGGATGGGTAAAAGCAAGCGAGCAGCACCCTGAATCACGCAATCATAATTTACCTTACTCTAGCAGAGTTAATTGAATATCTACTCGCATCCACATGCACTATATCTATAGTTATATGCTTGTTATATGACTCCAACACAGAGACGGTACATAAAGCAGCAGTATAACATATCTAGATCCAAGAACACAAATACACGCGACACCTTTCGTAGCGCAGGGACGAAGAAACACACATAATACAACAATTATCATTTAACGCATAACATAACGGTACTCGCAGGTTCGGCTCCTTAACACCTTTTGCATTCATTCATTTCACCAATTCTTCCTTACAATTACCATTCCCTCTCCCACCGCGACGACATGACGTACACTGGCCCGGATCTGGGGATCTCCATGCAGATAGCCGGTCGAGTCTCATTCAAAACCGGGCCAGAGTAAGGAGCAATAGATCACATCAATAGCTCTATCGTATCCTGTCCTTTTAAATACAAATTCATCCCCATTTATAACGAATCTAGCCTCGACTTTCCTGCGATGCCCACGACCCATGTTTTCGATCTGAGTGTATGCCATTCTGACCCGAGTAGACTGTGCACACTGAGACTTTGACCACAAAACCCTCTCCGCTAGGCTAATTATAATAAAAAGTAACGCAAAATGGGACTAGTTTCATAGCTTGTTAAGAGACCTTGTTCCAACAAAGGTCAAACAAATGAAGAGAGAAAGGAAAAAGGAGGATCCAAGAATATTTCAGAAGGAGGAAGGTCCAAGCACTTCCTATTAGCAACAGAAACAACTAACAAGGCAAAGAGCTCCACAAAATTATACTAGATCCACTTTCTTTGAGAAGGAAGGTGAATGGTGTGAATATTAAGGAGACTTGGGATATGAGACCCTAAGTAAATATCTGTCTGAGTACAAATCATAGCTTAGAGCACTCAAGGAGAATCTTAACCTCCCAGGCATCACAACTCAAAGAAGAAAGGAGATCCCATTGCAACAAGTGTATATGAAAGTTATGCACAGATGCTTCTTACCCAAGCATTTTGATGGATCATCCCTAATCACAGTAATATCTCGAGGGGAAGATTTAGCTAAATTGTACAGCTATACCCGGTGAGGGAAAGAAAGTGTAAGTTGATATCAGCACGTCACCTTTGAAGGTGAAGCCCAAAGATTGGTGGTTCGGTCATTTATCACATGCCAAAAGTGACCACTTTATGCACATATCTTTCAAAGGACGAAGAAGAAGTTTCATGGAAGGAAAGCCGGAGACATTCCCATAGAGACATCTCCCATAATCGAAGTGAGAGAGTACATGAAGAAACAAAGGAATACAAGCCAGAGACGTATCACTCCGGAAGAGGAGCCCCCACCACCATCACTAGCTACACACACTCACTTACAGGTCGGAGGAGGAACACCATGGCATCTTTGCAAGATGGTCTTGGAGCTCTTGATCATCGGGAGTCCCATGGCATGGTCATGCTGAGATGCAGTGAGGAAGAGGAGAGGCAGATACCGAGCGCTAGTACAAAGTAGAAGAAGATGCGACCAACACCCATTACCAACAATTGGAGAGGCCATCACAGTCGATCGGAGGAACTCTTGTGAGATGTGCGGGAACTATTCTTTATGGGAAATGTGTGTATAGAAACTACAATTACAACACACAGCAATTATCCACCTCATTCTATTCCATCTATTGATCTTTGACATATTTACATAAAAACAACACGGATAATCGCGCATCACTCAGGATCAAGAGATCTGAGGATTTATAGCTACTCGCTTCAATGCTTTGTGTTATAGAATAAGCTGAGAGTCCTGCCTCGATTGTGTTGCATTGGCCCGTATAAACAGAAACGACATATTTTTCTTTCTTGGCATATTTTTGTTCAATCGTTTAAACAAAAGTTAATCATTTTATATTTCCTACACATAAAAACAACGAAATTTTGCCTCCCAGTAATTACATTATTTATTTATAATTTGGCTTTTACACTTTTTTTATAATTAATTCTTCCATATTTACTCCCAAAATGAAGGTAAACACATGAAAGTTAATAATAAATCAATTTAATTATGAGGTTAAAACTGTGACCTTTTTCAGTGGCTTCCTGCAAACTCCTCGGCCTACCTTACTGCATGTGCATCATGCAGTGAGATGGTTGAGGTGTAACGATGTCGAGGAATAAAGGCGTGGTAGAGTTCTCCTTCCTTATACGCCTAAAACCATGTTTTTGCTTTGACTGGTAGCAAAGTCTCGATTTTCATGCATCTTTCCTTAGAAAGACTCATAATTATGGGATATCCTTCAAGAGGGGTACCACATGATATGTGACACATGTAGCGACGACCCTTTCCATGCAGGGACCTCATGGCATAAAATTATAGCTACTTTTATGTGAAAAAACAAACAACAACTACTTTAAAATTTCTATGCTTGGCAAGGTTCTCGATTCTTAACGATCTATGTGGTGGATAGCTGCACACATTTAGCTTGACATGCAACAAAAGCATCTTTCTCGCATCTCCTAAAAGTATCCTCTCCGGATGCATACAATATCCTGTGGATCATCGTACGACTGGCTATGACTTCAGTGTTTCAGTGATCATTGTGTTTAGTGAAGAGATTTGCGATGTTTAGTGGGCTCTCCACTGACTGGGATCCGAGCACCATGTTATCTTTTCTCAAAACATAGTATAGCTTGAGCCTCTTAATTTGATTAATCATGAGATGAATGATTGAAATTTAATGTATCCTATAAAGGGACTGGGTTACTATCTCTCAGTCCTCCAAAAGAAGTTTTGCAGACATAGTTCACACAAAAGGCATTAACTTTTCTTATTATATCTCTAACGACATTGGATGACTGTCTAGTAGTATTAAAATGGTCAAGTTTCTGCTCTAATGGCCTTTACCTTTAATAACATATATATTTATAATAATAACAGAGCATAATTAGTAGCAAGTGACCTACAAGATGACATCCTATAAATTGAGAAAATGGTATTTGTTGCCTTGTGGCTTTCCAAGTTGAGAATGTGCTTTTTCTTACCTTCTCCTATTCAACTAAAGTTGGAAAAAGTCTCATCTTCAGCCAGTAAGTCTATTGAGTTTTTTCCGCAGACTCTGATGTGCATGAAAAGTGGTAGCCAGCTTCCTTCTACAGTTATCCAAATTCTCATCGTCATGTCAAATTTGTCTTGAAGTCTTGAAATAACGGCTTCTTTTTATTTAGAGGAGTATAGTGTGTCATTTCTCCGAATTTCCTGTTCTGTGTCTCTAATTTTCGTTTGGGTTTCTGACAGTATGGTTCTTTACTTCTATACCTAGTTTCAACATTGTGTGTTCCTAGTTTATGTCCAGTTTTCGACAGTAGTTTGTTTCTTTCTTAGGCTTCAAGCCTTGTATGCCTCTTTTAACGCTCCCTTAATTGCTTGATCTGTTCTTTTCAACTTCTTGTATTTCTTGCACGTTCCTCAACTTATCCCTTGTCGACTTACTTTTCATTGTGGGAGTTTCCGTGAGAAGAGGGTACAATACTTTTTTCATGCACTGGGAGTTGTACCAATTTGTAGGCAAATCCGGTAAAACAATATTTTCTTTAGCACTAAGGGAGGTGTCTATATCGGTATTTTGATTCAATGGGATGATATTGTCTCTCGAGCACATGCGGAATTGCACCTACATCAATACTTTGGTCAAATGGGACGTGTTTTTTTCTTCGGGCACCTCGAAATTGTGCATATATCAATACTGTTTCTAATGGACGGTGTCACTCTCGACCTGCTTTTCGAATTAGAGTTCTTTCTCAAAAGTTTTCTTCTCCAAAAGTATTCACCACCGCATGATGTTTAATCTCTTGAATTTTGAATTTCCTCCCTCAAATGATAAAATCTTAGTGTGACTAGAACCGCTAAATACATGTAGTTTGTTCTGTAGAGAAAACCTCCGTTCCTCGAGAATTCCCTAAGGGGTTTTCTTTTCGTAAAATGCACTCATACTTTCCAAATCGCCATTTCCTCCTCATATCCCCCGCAGAATTTCCTTCTTTTGTGTTAACATGAGGTGTATGAGATGGTCTACCTCGTCGGCCAAGGTTAAAGTGTTTTTCGTGAACTTAATCACTCGGAGAGCATCTTCGTTTCACCAAACTCGAGGTCAAGGGGATGTCCTTTCCTCCTGATTTCCTTGGAATTAATATTTCCCTTCTTAGTCATTTCTCTATTGTATGTTTTATTCTAATGGGGTTAGGACAGTGTTTTACATAGCTATCCCAAGTTAACCCAGTGTCTCGTTAATCCCAGCGAGTGAAAATCGGCTTTATGCGGACCATGATGGTCGATAATTGTGTGTGGAATTTTAGCCCTCTTATCCCGACTAGATATGTAGTGCAACAAAAGAATTCAAGAAATATGAAAAATAACAGAAAATTTATGCCTGGATTATGGCTAGAAGTTTGATTTTTCGAGGGTTTTACAATGTATTTGCATCCGTCGCATGTAATATACGTTTACGAACGCATGATTTCAGCTATTTCATGGTTCCTTCAAAGTCACGAGGTGCGAACCTTTTCCTTTGTACGCAAATTGTCGTTTGGATCTTGGAACACTACAACTACTTCATGGTAGAACGTGCTTATCAGTCCATTTTTTCCCTTCTACCTAAGTCCAAAAACCTTAGTTATTACGCTTTCGATACTCGTTATGTCTCTACCTTTCACAATTGTGTCTGTTATGTAGGTTCTGCAGGAATTCTAATGCTATCTCGTGTTGTGGATCCCTATACATAAATACGAGAGCCAACAGATTTTTGGAGTATAGCATGAGCCTATTATCGTACGTATTGTGGGCTCATTTACGATCTAATTTTCCACCCATGATGTTGTGCTCTCGGAGGTTGAATTCTACTTCTTCATGCACTACTCATGACTTTCATAAATTTAGAACACAAATACTACATGCAAATGCTTTTCCCAAACTATTAGAAAGGTATAAATGCAATTATATTTTGTTTGTCAAATCGACAATTTTTCGTGGACCTTGATTGTTAGTTCGCATGCTTGCTCATCATGTACACATTTTTCCCTCCAATGAGAGAAGGCGTCCACACCCTTAGAGTGCATAAAAAGAGAAAGACATTGAGGATTATTAATGCACCTAATAATAACTTGAGTGACGTACATTGTAGTGGAAATCAATCAAATCAGCTCAAATCATAAGGATGGTAGGGGAAATGATTGAAATGAAAAAAATGGAGAAATAATTATTATGAAAAATATGCAGATGGGAATAAATTATTAAATGATTGTACATAATTAGTTAATTCATATGTGTTTTACCATGCATACCGGTTTTTATAGAGATAACACTATTCAAATGATAAATTCTCCTTTGGGAATGGGTTGGTAAAAATAAGTGAATATAAAATGATTGATGTTTAACATGAAACTCCAATGCCACAAGCAAGCATCCATAACCTTGACAGACGTTTCTTCTTAACCCAAAATGAGTGAGCAATCCTCTATTTAGTATTTAGATAATTTAATTATTCTCATAGAGACCATTGTGTCATGGCATGATAACCGCATAAACATAGTGATATTCGGTATGTTTTAAAAAAGTAATTAGGTCGACTCGTGATGAGACCTCTTGTCCCTTCTAGAATTTTTTCGCACAGAAGTTCATTACCCTGGTGTGGTGGCCATAATGGGAATGTTATTTGTTATCTTCTTATGATCATGGTAGGTTGGTCATGATGATACCCCCTATCCTCTCTAAAATATTTTCATATTATTTTTATATTTGTATATTTTCTCAATCATAACTAGTGGGAGGCTCATTAACTCAAGAGTTAGGGATGGTGGAGGTGAAAAGAAATGCCAATAAAAGTTATATCCTTATTCCTAAGTCACCCTACCCTAGAAGATCATCCATTGATAGTGTAAAAAAGATAAACCAACATGGTATTAAGATAATGAATTTTTTTATAATATCTCTGAAGAAAAGATATCCAACAAGCCATTACATAGTTTAATCATATAAATGTCCGGAAATAAAGATAGCCATCAAAGGTAAAAAAAATATCATAATTGTTATTAATATCATTTTTTTTCTCCTTCTAGAGCTGCATATTGCCCTTATCCACAATATGATTACCATGACAAATGTATGAGAAAAAAGGAAAAAATTCATTCAGATCACTACTTATTACAAAAGCATCAGTTGTTCATTTGATCAACAATGGTTGCTTTCGGTCGATTGAATAGTAGTTGTTCAATCGATTGAATATCAAAAACACACAAAAAATAAAATTCATTGTTCTTTTGGACCGACGACAAAGCGATTGTTTAGTTGATTGAAAAATAAAGCTGCTCAATCGATTGAACAAAAACACACAAAAATAAAATCAATGTTCTTCTGATCGAACAACGATTGTTCACTTGATCAACATCACTTGCTCAATCGTTTGCAAACAAAAAACACTCAAAATAAAATCCATTGTTCTTTTGAACGAACAACGGTTTTTCAGTTGATTGAACAACGATTGTTGAATCAATTGAATAACAAAAGCACAATACAAAATAAGAATTCGACAGCTTTGTTGACCGAACAATGGTATGTTCGATCGATTGAATAGTAATTTTTTCAATCGATTTAACAACAAAAACACATAAAAATAAAAAATTTGTCCTTTTTATGAGTCAACTGCGTTGTTCAATCGATTGAATAGCAAGTTGTTCAATCAAATTGAACAGCAAAAAACACTCAAAAATAAAATATGTTGTTCTTTTGATCGAAAAAAATAGTTGTTCGGCTTGATTTGAACAACAACTGCTCAATCGTTTGAACAACAAAAACACTCAAAATAAAATCAGTTGTTCTTTTGACTCAACAACGGTTGTTCGTCACTTGATTGAACAGTATTTTTTTCAATCGATTGAACAGAAACATACAAAAAATAAAATTTGATGTTCTTTCGACCAAGACAACGAGTTGTTCAAACTGACAACCGGTAGTTGTTCAATCAATTGAACATCAAAGGGACTCAAAATAATATCTATTTTTCTTTTGATCAAGTACTGATTTGTATCGATTGAAAAACAATTGTTCAATAGTTTGAAAAGAAAAAACACACATAAATAAAATACGCTTGTTCAATCAACTCAACAACAGCTTGTTTAGTCAACTTAACAAAGATCTATAATTTTTCATATTTGTACAAGATTATGGAATCACAATCAAATGCAAAAACAATATATACATTATTTACAAAATTGAAAAGAATGAATTTTTCATGAAGGTAAAGTTGTTAGTCATTACTCCCTGCACTTAAAGTTTGTATGGCGTGGGTCAATGCGCGTCTATTTGTAGAAAGACTCCTTTATGGGTGGTTTATGATAAAGACATACCCGATGTCTCAATACTTGGAAGGAAGAGCGCGGACCCATCTATGGTTATGGTCAAATTGAGAGTGCCATTATTGTGCACTGTGAATTTCATATGGGCCGAGCCACCTTGTGCAGTTGCACTCGGGAAGTCTTCAAACCTAGAGTCGTGGGAGTGCCCAATCTTCCTTCTTGAAATGTATTCTTCTTGATAAGGTTTTCATGTAACTGAGCATTGCTCTGAACGATTATGGTACGCTGTAAAGCAAGTAACAGCTTCATCTAATTTGTTTATCTCGTGAAGTCTTTTAACTTGAGCCTCTGTCAAATCTAGTCCTACTTCTTGCGCCATTCTCGAGAGTATTTATTTCAAATTCGATGGGAAAAATTAGTTGTTTTCAGAATACCAATTGGTATAGAGAACATCCAATAGTATTTTCCCAAGTTATGTGGTAGGCCCACAAGGCCTCTAGCGGGTCTAGTAGCCTAGTCCTACCAATGTCTCGAGACCATCTTAGTCGAATTCTCTTCAATGAATTTAATGGTACTTCTCGACTGACCGCTCCACTCTCATGGTGACATGGAGAAGTGATTCTATCGTGATGTGGTGTTTCCGTAGAGTGGATGTAATATTATGTCTACGAATTGCTCCCTCTCGTCCGTTATCACTTCTGGGTAATCCATGTCGCACAAATATCTCGAAAATAAAATTAATAACGGTTTCTTTGCAGTCTTGGAAATGTCAGTATGTTTCGACCTATTTTATTACATGGTTCGAGGCAACAACAGTATAAGCTTTTCTAGTTTGAGGGTGGATTGAATGGAGCAACAAAATCCGATGCCCACCATTCAAAATTTTCTATCACCAATTGTGGTTGTAAGGGAATTTACCGGATTTGATCTGGTGACGCCCATTCTTTGGAAGCTATCACAGCTCCGCACATATTTATTAGCATCCTTAAAAATAGTGGGCCAATAATAGCCCATTTGTAATACTTTATTCTCGATTATGCGATGCACAGAAAGTGTCCACCCACAAGGTTCATCATGGTAGGCCCTTAGGATGTCAAAATTTTTCATCTTCCTTGATGCATCCGCATATATGCATATTAGCGCCCGTGTTGAAACCCACCAATCCAAGAAAAGTGGGCGCTACGTTGGACGATCAACTTCCTTTTCTTTTGTTGTTAAATGTCTAGCAGCTTCCTACGAAAATATAATTTTCCACATCTCGCATGCCACGACACTTTCATTGCTATAGAAAATAGGTGTTCATCGTAAACCGGGTCCTCCTTGCTAGCGGATCATTTACCTAGACTCGAGATGTAAAACATGTGGACTGTTCTCCTTCCCTAGACGGTCTTTAATAGTGATATCGAATTCATACTAAAAGTAACAACCACTGAGTCACTTCTCCCATTTCTAATTGGTTTATTAGCTAAGTACCTAATGGTAGAATTACTCGTATACGTAAATACTGATATCTAGTTATGTAATGTCTAAGTTTATTTATGGCATATATGATTGTCTAGGAATCCCTTTTTCTATTATCGTATAGTTTAATTCGAGTAGGGTGAGATTTTTGTCTTGATATAATAAATAGCGTAGGTATTTTTATCTTCTTTTGACCGAGAACATCTCCTATCACTATGTCCGATGCATCTAATAAATATGAAATGGTATTCCCATTGGGTCCACGCAATATTAGCGTATCGAGACAAATTTCTTTAAATCAGTAAAAGAAGTGTCACACTTATCGATACATTTTCAAATTAAATGTTTCGTGCTTAAAGCATACAAAGACGCAAAAATTTGTGAAAATTTATTTATGAACCTACGATAATATCCCGCATATCAGGAAACTACGTACCTGCGTCCGATTGCGGTGGGTGGATAGTAAGAGAATTACCTCTATCTTTTCATCGGATCTCACCGTGATTCCGAAATGATGGAGATATAGTGTCCTAGGATTACACCTTTCTATCATCATCATGTGACGCTTTTTTCATTAATCAAACATAAATCAGGGTAGGCGATACTTTGTTCCAACACATTTTCCAATGTTCCATAGTCGTTATGCTCAAAATCATCACCATTTGGGGTGAAATCATTCATATAAATGTCGAGTCCTTCAATGATTAGATTGGCGAAAATGCTGAGTATGACCCTCTAGAAATGTAGTTGGAGCGTCAGCATGAGCTTCGAAGGGTAACACTTCTATAAGAAAACGAACCCCATGGGTAGGTGAATGTGGTTTTGTCCCTGATCTTCGGACAATTTGAATCCGATTATAGCCGTTGAATCCATCATGGAAGGAAAATAATCATTTTCCTCGCCAATGTATCAAGGCCTCGATCGATAGATGGAAGAGGGAAGTGGTCCCTTCCGTGTGGCTTTGTTGAATTCCCCTGTAATCCCGCACGCATCCTCCACTTTCCATTTTTCTTAGGGGAAACTACCAACTAGAGAGACCCATTTACTATCCGAAATAAGATAAATAAAGTTTACATCTAGAAACTTACTGTAATTCCTCCTTCACGATATCTTTAAGGTGCGGGTTTAATCTTCGCTGAGGCTACTGATGGGACAAGCATACTTTTTAGTATAAATGCGACGGGTACTACAGCTGAGGATCTATACCCTTCATGTCCGAATAATCCCAAGAAAAAGCTCCCTTGTATTTTTGCAAAAATTCAATGAGCTTCGTTGTTGGTCATCATCCGTATTCTCATTGCATGTTCTAAAATTTTTTCCTGGTTCAATTTCGATATCGTGCTATTATGAACGATAGTTTTTTAGAATGTTTTTGGTCATCCTTATCCTTTAAAGGATCTTCATGTGTCTTCTATTATCAAGAATCGCTCTTAAAATTTTTCACTTTGCATTTTCTTCGTTGTATATGATTGGTTGATAAAATTATTAATTATGTCATCTTTAGTCGATTTTCTTTGAATTCGAGTGCTTTGCCATCTGTGAGTGGTGAACGGATGTTTTCCTATAGGCATGTGTGTGGGTGTTTGTGAAGTTTTACAATGGAAGACTCGCTTTGTCAAGGGATATAGAACAATATTTTTTTCAAGAATCTCCTTTAGCAGAATGGTCATATTGCTCCGCACGATAGCCTATGTAAGCGCGTTTGCGCAACCAAGGTCGACCAAAATCAAAGTGATGTTCGTCTGGATTGGATTTTTGGATTAGATGACTAGAAAATCTACGTGGTAAATCCCATGATTCAAGATAAACCATGCTACCTTTCGTAAAATTTCCTTCTCGTTTTGCAACCGACTACGATCAACGAGTTCCAACAAGGTGGAGGTTGGTTTTAAAGCATTAATGCCAATAGTTTCACAAGTTTTCCGTTGTCAAAATATTAATGGTTGTGCATAAGTTGACTAGCGTGTTTGGGAAAGAGCGACCATATATTTGGAATGTAACTACAGAACTCATTGGATCTTCATACTTTATAGGTGTCTCCCGTCCAATAACAAATAAGACAAGGTTTATATGACATGGATGTTTGGTGGATTTTTGTGTCCTCACGTGTATACGTTCTTTAATTGTCTTAGCATAGATAGGGATGCCTTTAATGCTCTGTGAGGAGAGAATTTTTAGTACAGATATTTTTGAGTTCTCAAAATATCAAAATCAGATAGAAAATTGGTTTAGGTACTCACTAATCTTTTGAGGAATGGGGGAGAAGCACTAGAAGGTTTCCTAGAGTCTTCATGTTCACTCGTGCTTTCTCCCCGTATTATTTCGTATTGACAACTCGTTACAGATCACTTCGATCGAGGGTTCCAATTTTTCTTTCTTGTTTCGGATCCGTGACTTCGTGCTAATAATGTGCCCGCATCTCACCTAAGTTCACCGCATTCTTTTTTCTCGATTTCAAGGTCTAGATTTTCAAAAATTTGGATCAATCGTGATCGTCTATTTTTTGGATTCAGCTCCATTGAGCTGGAAGTTGAGGGCATATCGAGAGCTGAAGAATTTTGCGTAGCTTTATATGGAGCCGGTATCTGTGGGTTTAGGCTGTAGACCCTGTTCCATAGGTGAATTGGTTATTCTCGTGGGGTCCCCGCTCAATTTTGGGACCAATTGGGATTTTGTGAGGTAGAGGCAGTGCCACCGGGAGTGAATATGGATTGTTTTTTCCAAAATGGAGGAGAGAAAGAAGAATTTGGCCAACTCGCTTTCTTTGGAAAGGATTGAGTTGACTAAGGGGGCATGGAGAATGGTTGGGATGGCCAAGTAGAAGAAGGTGGTTGATTTTTTTCCATGTTGTCCTGTGGTTTTGTTGTTGATTAAATTGTGAAGAAGGAAATAACCTGAGATGGGTCTCGTGACATACTTTGCGCTTGAGCTTGCCACCAACGATGTTGATTCATTAAATGATACCTGGTTATGTTTCTTCTTCTTCTTTAAAGACTACTTTCAACCCTAGTAGTGATGGGAATTTTTCGATACGTGGTCTTTAGTATAGATGGTGCATGTTTGGACCAAATCTCACATGGGCATTCTCACCGTTTCGTAGCTTTTCTTCGACGGCGATGGGAAAAAAGACAGTCCAAGTTTTGTTCTACTAATGCTTGTTTCTCGCTATGTTCTACGGGTGACATTTAATTGTGTCATGAGGGTACCCAAGATATCGGTCTTGAATTCTTCCAAGAGATTGCCAATTTCTGTTCGTGATACGCCCTACCACGCAAGTTCTCGTTATTTCTCGGCAATTGAATCCCATCCTACTCGGTCTCTATGTGCGTGCGCCTTTAGAACAATTCCACGACACATAATAAAATAATATCATCATAACTTTCTTGATAGATGTCTCCTTTCCCCATTATATTTAATGTTTCTATCCATTCATCATTCATTCCTTTTATCATAGTTACGTTTAAGACATATTTAGGCAATGTAGTATAAGGGGACCTTTTGAAAATTGTACTGAATCATTCAACATATTATTCTAATGTCTCATTATCTCTTTTGTAGTCATGTTGAAAGATTTCATCTTTTAGTTTCCTATTCCTACAATAATCTTAATATTTAACAAGCAAAGCATTTTTTATTTGATCCCAATGATTGATCGATTCCCCATCGAGCCCCATAAACCAACTGTAAAGTTGCCTTTTCAATGTAGAGGGAAACGAGTTAATTTTGTAGGTTTAATGGTGTAATCGTACCCCCTGCACCAAACATAAAATTCAAATAGGAATGCATCCGAATCTTTCAAAGTCAATCCATGGAAAGTGGGGATGATTTGGAATGGAATAACTTTCATAGGGGCATTAGCGACATGGTCAACAATGGCGTATTCAGCGTTGATGTCTTTCCCCGGGGTTTATTGTGTGCCATCCGATCAAATATGTGCCGATCAAACCTTCAAGGTTTTCTAGTCTAGGAGATTAATTCGGGTTGGACTAGAAGTTAGATTTGGAAAAGGTCTTAAAGTACTTCTCACCAAGTTAGGATGTCAAGCATTTCTTCTTCAACCAAAATTTTAGGAGATCCGAGTCTTTTGGGGATTTTTAGATTTGTTTCACAAAACCACTGGTTTCCCCTCTCCTTCTTACAAGTTGCAAGAATTTCCTCTTGTGAAGGATCAAGATTTAGATGTTCTCGTTGTCCGAAATATTTGTTCGACCTCTTTCATTTCTATTTAGTGGATCTCTGCATAAGCTATAGATGGTGAGGCCGATGCTTTATGGATTATAATAGGTGTCTTTCGTAAATGGTTTTGGGTCCTACATATGCCCTGAGATTCATATTTTCCTATAATTTTGTCTATAATGTTGTTGTCTCCAAGGGTCACCGACCCTTGGGTTTTTTGGATTTGGATAGGGGGTTCAGACTTGTTTCTATCTTTTCTTTCTAGTCATTCATATGAAAAAACTACTTATTAACGTCTATAATTTTGTTGAAAAAAAAGGGACAATGGGCAAGTGTTTTTCTTTCGTATGCGTATGTTCTTACCTTCTCGTTTTTAATACCCAATTCTTCTTTAGCAAAAGAAAAATAAAAACATCACTTGTAAACACTCTCCGTGGCAACGATGCCAAAATGTTGGCTCCACTGCGATGCCTATTTAAAAACAATCCTAATGCTTACATTAATCATCAACCCAAGCAAGTATTTTTATTTCAAGAGTGTTCAGATGAGCTTATGGCAAGTGAAACTAGAGGTTCTCAAATCGAAATCATTGCAGAAGTATAAATCTAATTCTTGAAGTTAAATCAAAGCAACTCGAAATAAACCATTAAAAAAACTCAAATGTATTAAATCAACTTAACTCGATCTATTCTATGAAAGTGGATGGAAATGCAAAGCTTAAAGGAATTAACAATGAACCGTAATTACTTATTAATATCTACAACAATCTATTAGTCAGTAGGAACACTGCGTATGAAGTAACATACGTCATGTTTTTGCAATTGAAATTCTCAATGGACCTAGATCAACCAACAAGCTCACTCAAAATGAACATCAATCTAATTATTCAAATAAATCTAGTAAACATGATAAGTGACATATCTATGATGAAAATGAATGTGATTAAGACTTTAAATCGATAGAATGCAAACCACTCGTACCTGATAACATTGAAATCAATTACAACTTCTATAAAAACACAAGATGCGATTAATTGCAAAATAGGAAAAATAAGAATATAACACATGCAATGTAGAACTCCTAAGGACTAGGCCTGCAGCCTCCCAGCCTCTTCCAAATGATCTTTAGAATACAATTATGGAAAAACCAAATATCTCTTTCATTAAATTTAATAGTCGTGGTACAACATCGTGGAGCGCAAAAGCTATATGTTCCGAGGAAATGTAACAAATACAATTATAACATATGGATTATCCACCCCCTTTCTATTCCATCTATTGATCTTTTACATCTTTACATAAAAACAGTAACATATAATGGTGAATCCCTCGCGGATCGTAGATCCCGAGTGATTTTTGCGCTTGTCCACGATCAGTGTTATAGAATAAGCGAGGTCCTCTCGATTATCACTTGTCTCGTATAAACAAAAATGAGATCTTCTTCCTTTTCTGGCCGTTGCTATTCAATTTTTTTGAACAATGGTTAATTAGTTTAGATTTTCCGCACATAAAACAATGAAAGCTAGCCTTTTTTTCCCATAATTACATTATTTATTGATAATTGGTTTTACCCTTTGTTTATAATTAATTCTTTTAGTTTTACTCCCAAAATGAAGGTAAACACATGAAAGTTAATAATAAATCAAGTCAATTATGAGGGTAAACGTACCTTTTTTCGTGGCCCAACAATCATTATACTTGGTATGATGATGATGTGGTATGAAACAAGAGGAATTATTGCATGGCTTCTTTTGAGAGATGTATGGCTCTCATACTTGGGTTGATGATGATTTTGCATGGCGGCAAGAGGCATTGTCGTGGTAGCTTCTATTGAGAGATTATGGCTCTCTTACTTGGTTTAATGATGATTTGGCATGACGTGCCAAAGGATTTGATGCGGTGGTTGTTATTGGAGAGTATGGTTTGACATTGTCAGCATGTTCATCCATATGCTCTACTTCTTATTTTACACATTGTTGGGATAGATGCTTGGATCAAACAAGGCCACTGTGCAATGGAGAGATACAATCTACTTCATGTAGCATGGGATGGAGAGATATTTTTATGAGTTGGGACTTTCCACTTTGGGAAGAGACCACTTCACTTTATGTATCTCAGTGCATATAGGAGGTTGGAAAGCATATGGCTGCCACTTGAAGACTTATTGATGAGGAGGGCCTCTAACTTTCAGCCTGGAGGTCATTCTAGACATTCTAGAGAGACTGATTTGGAGTTGGGCATGCATAACACATTAGTAGCAGAGGGGAGACCTTCCATATGAGGATGCCATTTGGAGGGAGATGGATTGTTGTAGCATCCACTTTTTGCAACATTTTGGTGGGGAGGACTTTTAATATTCCCAATTTTCCATCTATAATTGGAATATTAGAGTTCTTACTTTTCTTAATTAAGTAAGTAAATAAGATGCGTGGAGGGACCCATAAACCCTCATAGATGAATAAAATCCAATTTTTTATGTGTGTATATGGATAATTTAGAAGTATATCTACACTGCAGGAGAAATGGAGCAACTTCTTAATGAAGGAAGAGTGGAGATCATTCACCATTAATGATAAGATCATGGAGATCATGGTGCATTAAAGTAAGATCTATCAGAGAAATAATGATGAAATAGTGGAGGAAGTGGTGCATCTAATGCACACGATGATGGAGAGAGTGGGAATTAAATGTAGAGATGGTGGATAACATGGAGAGACAACAGCATTTCATGGAGGCTAGTGGCTCACATGTAGCGTAGTTATGAGGTGGGCTAGGGTTATGGAAGGCTCACAAACCATGTAAGGAAATGAAGGCGTTAAATGGAAGGCAAGATTTAAATTATTATTTTTGATCCGTTTAGATTTGGATTTGTCATTTGACATTTCTATGCACACTTCAAACCTGTTTAGCTAAGTTTAGATAGTGTTGTTTAGCACACTAGTGTTTCCCGAGCAGTAAATCCTACCCTTACCCACTGGGGACTTAGAGTGCCTCACTGGGAAGGTTTTCTTTGAGCTGCCACACATCATCGTGAAATTGGTGCTACATTCAGTCCCTCTTTACAACACATTCAATCTCATGAATTATGCATTCTGCCGAGGGTTTGAGAGGAGGAGCGTTGTTTCTAGCATTTTCACTACAAAATCGATGGAGGATTCATCCCTTCACCTTGGGCTTCAAGACCGAGCTCTTCCAAGAGCCACATATTCATATCCGGCATTCGTGCCATTAGTTTATACCTCCATGCAAATAGCTGTCCCTGGCAGGAATTGCATGTCACCGACTCCGTAGATCTATCGAGGAGGGTAAGCTTCAATATCCCTTCAGCTGTAAATCCTTTCGAGGACCATCCCTTCACTTTGGGTACAATGTTTCCATCATTCTTGAGTGGATCTTTAATTATGTTTTAGCTAGACACGTTATGAGAGCCTCCATCCCCGACAACGTCAATTTTACTTTCGTTGTTTTGTATTCAACAACCACACTCGATGGAGGAGGAAGGAGGAGCTAGATCTGAGCTTTAGCTTTGAGGATTAGTGAAAGGGATCAACCCTTCAAGCATTGAGCTGATTTTATGACATTGCAGCCATCTATTATTCGAGTTTCATGCTTTCGTATACCGCATACCCGAAGCAGCTCACATGTTGTAGGCCTTTAGAGGGTGATTTTTCCAAGATTGTCGGATCTTGAAATCCTTTCTGGGTTATCTTGGGGATGTTCATCATAGAGCCCGGATCCGAAATCCCAACATCATATGAGCTCTAGAACTACCAAATCTACACTTCTATATTTTGCACGCAATTGCGATCCCGACATTTTCGACAGAGACAATGCAATGTTCCTTCCAACGAGTCCCATGATTACTTGAGTCCCTCTTATGGGAGGACTTCGTGGGTCAATGTAGGTCACTTCTTTGGCTTGAGTGTTTCATATTTTAGCATTTTTGTACTTGTTTATCCACCTCCTAATGATAAAATGGCTAAGCTATTTTGTATCTTTTTGATGGTGCATTTAGATTATTTGTTCATTGTTGCGCTGCAGTTATCGTGTTTTTGTATTATCGCATTCTCAATTTTGGGATATTACATAAAATATAAACGTTCGCAACAGATGAAAACATAGTATGAGATGAATAGGAAACTCTTCCAAGGAGCCATAATGCCATCAAAACATTGGAAGCATAAAAAGTGCTCTGAACATGTGCTATCTCTCCTCACGATCACATCTTAATAAGACAACATCGGTAGAAAAAAACCCATCATTTATAAATCATAATAAAAAAGGATAAGCATCAAAATCACCACAACATAACCGCATGCAAAAACAATAGTATGCCAAATGCACCCCACCCGAACCTATGAAGGCCTCACGTCCATTTTGTAGCCTAGAAATATATCATGCAAGAGAGGACTACAATACGTGTTGATCTCTTCTACTCATAATTTGATGATGAAGATTACTCTCTTGATCTCTTCTTGCTTTTCACTCTTCCTTTCAACACATACACATTTTTTGGGGGTTTTTACTCCTCTAGATATCGCCCTCTTTGATCCTTCCTTTTTAATGAAACAAACGTTGGAGTTGAATACCACTTCCTTTCCTCCATCAACCATTTGGCTCACACTTATGAAGCCAACTCACATAATATAAGAAAAGAGAGATCAAAGGCTTTAAGCCTCTTTGAGGGGAAACCTCCTTTACATTACATAAATGAACAATTCTTGGATGATACATATGATAAAACCTCATTTCTATATATAGGAGTCCAATGAGTCACAATATAATCCTAGTCGACATATACAATAACAATGTAAGGTCACAACAATAACAATAGTGGGATTTTATGAGGGCACAATAATAACAATATGGGGACTACATGGGCACAACAACAACATTAAAGGGTTATACTAACAACAATAATATGGGATGCGGTAGTATTATATGGACCTAACATGCCCTCTCCTTCAAAAAAGTGTTGTCCTCAACACTTGAGTAGTTATGGATGCTTCGTATAAAATTCTCATCCTCCCATGTCAAATCTTCTCGGAGTAAGTTCTTCCACTTGATGACATACTCTAAAATTGATCGATTTTGTAGCTTTCTAGTTCTTTTTTGTGTGAATAATTCTAGTTCCAATATTATTTTTCCTTCTTCTTCAAGTTACGGCAATATTGTTTGAACTAAGATCTTTTCACTTATAATCGTATTGAAGCATGAAACATGTAGAAATTGGGTGCACTCGTGAAGCTCCAATTTGTATGCCATAGTACCAATATTTTGCAACACCTTGTAAGGACCATAATACTTTGGTGATAATTTATCATCCTTTTTAGCTTGCATGAGGGACATTTTTTTGTATGGTTATAGTCATAAAAAATACTACAGTTTCCTACATCAAAAATTATTTCTCTACGATGTCGATCTCCGTTTTTTTCATTTCGATTATGCTGCCAAAGTGAGGTTATTCTTTAAGAGTAGGAGAACTTTTTAAGTTGATGCTTTATGTGATATTCCATTGCTTGAACCTTAGAATTTTCTCTTAAAGATGATGTGATCGACATTGGATGATATCCATAAAGTGACATAAATGCAGGGTCATTTTTGTTGCAGTATGGATGACGTGTTATACCACCATTCAACCAGAGGTAACCAGCTTGATCCATTGTGTATGTTTATCAGATACAAATCAACAAAGATATCCTTCTAAACATTTGTACACTATCTCGGTTTTCCCATCGGATTGAGGATGATATGATGAGCTATGAGTTAATTGAGTACCCAAACAAGAAAAATAATTTGCCCGTGAAAATTTCTGTGAAAATGGGATCTTTGTCGCTATAATGACCGTGGTTTCCATGTAGCTTTTGAATTGTTTCCATAAATGCGAGTAATCGTATTGGCTTTAAATGGATGAGATAATGCACAAAAGTGTGCATACTTGGTAATAGTATCAACTACCACCATGAGGACAATATTTCGTTTGGACTTGGGTAAAATTGTGATAAAAACCATTGAAACCTCCTCCCAACATTGACTTGGAATGGATAAAGGTTGTAATATAATCTGGGGGTCTCAATTGTCTCAACTTTATTTTGTTGGAAAACCAAACATTCGCCTACAAACTTTTGAATATCGGATTTAAGGCCATCCCAAAAAATTCATTCTTGACCATCATGGTAAGTTTTTTAAAAAATCCCGAAGTTCCCTCCTATGGGAAAGGTGTGCAATTCCAAAAGAATATTTTGTTTGAGTTGAGAATTAATACAAATATATAAGTGATATGTGTACCATAATGAATCATTTTTTCTAGCTAAATGTTTCATATGTAATAGGATCTTATTACAAATTTTGAATGAGTGTCCACACCTCGTCATTATTATTCCATTCATCCCTTGCTTCTGTCTATCCACTCAAGTTGGATAATAGAAATGGCACAAAGAAATTCTTTCACATCGTCATCCTTTCTTGAGAGTGCATCTACAAATACATTTTTTCGTCCCTTTTTTGTAGATGATTTCAAATTCATAACCCAAGATCTTTGTGACCCATTTTTTGCTACTCTTATGAAGATAATACTTGTTCCAAAAATTATTTAAGACTATCATGATATGTTTTTTACCTTTAAGTGTCTTCCCATTAGGTAAGGTCGCCATTATTTTAGTGCTTGTAGTGTTGCCAACATTTCCTTCTCATAAATAGGTTTACGTAAATACTTTCCTTTGATTAGTTGACTTTCAAAAACCATGGGTCTTCCTTCTTGCATTAAAACCACACCAATTCCATTTCCTAAGGCATCACATTCCACAATAATTTTTTTGTGAAGTGTGGCGTAGCTAAGACCCGATGCTTGGCACGTTACCTCTTTAATATGTTCAAAGGTCTTAGTTGCTTTGGAGTCCAATAAAATGCATCTTTCTTCAATAATGATGTTAGAGGTGTTGATATTCTCCCGTAATTCTTAACAAACTTGCGATAATACCCTATTAACCCCAAAAATCCCCGAAGATTCTTTATGGTTGTGGGGATTTTTCCATTCCTTAATGGATTTAATTTTGCTAGGGTCTACCATAACACCCTCATAAGATACAATATGACCCAAATATTCCACCTCCTGTACTCCAAAGAAACATTTTGAGGTTTTTGCATATAAATGTTTCTCCTACAATAGTTTGAGAACCCAATCAACATGTTTAACATGATCCTTCCAAGACTTGTTGTAGATTAGTATATCATGAAAAAATACTAACACAAATTTTTCCAAGGAAGAGGTTTGAAAATGTAAATTCATCAAACCTTGAAATTGTAGGTTTTAACCCTCGTACATAAATTATTCGCAAAACGAATATTAAAAACATAAAATAAACAATAGTGAGAGCATAAAACATAAAACAATTATACACAGAGATTTTTCCCTTGGTTCCCAAATCGGGAGGACCAGCTTGATTTTTTCATTATATTCCTTTTAGTGTTACAACACATATATAAACATGTCGAAGCATACATAAACCCCAATCCATTAACCCTGGATTAGAACATAATCGTAGTTCCCTTGATCGGATCTACAAAATACCGTGGGCTGAAAACCATCATGCCCCAAAACCATGTGCAAACCCATGCACAAAACCATGAGCGAGTCCACCCACCGAAAAATAGGGGTCCACTTTCCGGGAGGCGGCTGTCGCCCCCACAGCAAACCCAGCTGCTATCCCAGCGCAACATATAGAGGAAGTTGTCACCCCCCCCCCGCTGACCCCCCACGCGTGACTAGTCGTGGTTAGAATATAACACATACCCAACATTCTCCCACTTGTTGTTTTCTTTCCACGGTGGGCCACAAGAGAGCTTAGTCATTAGCCCGGATCACGTAACACCCATTGTTTGTCTACACCAAGAGAACTTCCGAGTGCTCACAGACTTCGTCGATGCATCTGCAACATTATTCAAATTTTTCCACCTTTACCAACAACACCCTTTTAGCCTCAACCATATCTCTCACAAAGTGATATTGAACATCAATGTGCTTTGTCTTTGAATGATAAGCGGGGTTCTTAGCCAAGAAAATTGCACTTTGGCTATCACAGTCTATCCTTATAGCTTGTTGCACCAACCCCATACTTGAACACAATCTACGCAACCAAATTTCTTCTTTTCTTGCATGAGTGGCTTGCCATGTATTCTGCCCTCTGCGATTGAAAGAGCCACTATAGACTATATTTTATCGATCCCCACTTGATCGTACCTCCAAATAGGCTAAACACATACCCACTTGTAGATCTTCTATGGTCCGGATCTCTAGCCCAGTCTGCATCAAAAAAACCATGAATTTCCAACACTCTTTCCAATCCTAGTCTTCCCTGAGTAGCACAAGCAATAATTGCTAGTGCTACGCAAATATCCCGAAACCCGCTTCATTGTTTTCCAATGCTCCTTCCACGGGTTTGACATAAACCTTCTCAATACTCCCACTACATGAGCAATGTTTAGTCTAGTATAGACCATTGCATACATCGAGCTACCTTTGCACTTGCATATGGAACACAGGGACATATCCTCCTCTTCTTCTTGTGTCTTGGGACAACACTTTCGATGAGATGATTTACACCCTACGGGACTCATAACATTCATCTGGTTTACTATCCCGCATATTGAACCTGCGCAATATAGTATCACAATACTTCCTCTTGTTTAACGAGAGCTTCCTCTTTGCCCGATCTCTCTTAATTTCCATGCCCAAAATATAGTTTACAAGCACCAAGATCCTTCATGTCAAATTTGGAGAACGGTTAGGGTCTTCAAATCTTGGATAATTTATTTGTCATTTCCAATCAACAACATATCATCCACATATAAGACCAAATAAATAACACGGTTTTTGTAACTCCTAGAGACAGACTAGAGTTTCCATAGACCGAGTGCCTAGGACATCTTACCATAGCAAGGAGCATACAATGTATTTGGGGTGTCAATCCAAATGCTCTCCTGCTATCTCTTGTCAAACAAAGAAAAATATTTGAATGGGACAAAACTCTCTCACAAGCTGATGCGAGATGAGAATAATGTAGGAACACACGCAAAACTCTAGCATAAAAGAATAGAAAATTCAAAGACAGACCTTATCGTAGAAGAGGGCCGATTCGGAAATACTCCATAGACATGGATTATCGAAGGTGTATGTGATGAGGGAAAGATTGAAGAGATATTAGTTAACTTTGAGCTAATACCCGGATATACAATACCACCAAGCATGGAGCTTATTGCTCTAAGAATCCATACAAGATGATAGCATTTTAAAAGCATCCACCCAAAGTAACTAATATGGCGAACTATGAATGATAGGAACATGAAATAGTATATCATGCATGAGCCATATTTCAAAAGCGCTCATCTAATCCAAACACGGGCATCAACTAGGATGAATCCATACTTAAAATTAGCAAGCCACTCGCATTCCAAAACATGATACAAGAAGAACATATGAAATAAAATGTTATATTGCATTAACACATATGAAAGAAAGTACAGATCTGTGAAATGTTTAAGACCCAGAATCCTCTTCAACGAGAAATTACTCCTCCTCACTCGAGACCTCGATGGGCTGCGAACCTTCCACACGAAATTTTACAAAATGTATACAAAATACTTCTCATCTGCAGAGCTCAGCGATAGAAGTACGGAACCTCCTAAATGTCTTGCTTACGAGTTATTATAGGAGAAGAAGCAGAACAATCGATAAAATAAGTCGGTGAAAACATTTAATGATTTCATTAAAACAAAATGGTAAACAAGTGCTCGCCCATGTCCCTTGACGGCGTTGTAGTCATGAAAGTACTATGTGACCGTTCCATGAATTTAATGCTGCGGTACCAACGTCTCTAGGGGTAAAGCATGAAGAATGAAATACGTAACATTTTGTACTCTCACGCTTCGAATCGTCGAGTTGTGATTTAAAATCTTCGGCGCTCGACATGGCATCCTTGGATTTTCAATTGATCTCTCTTTGTTGATGACATTAATTTCCCTATACGAAGAAATTCGCCTTTGAAATTATTTTTCGAGGAGCTTGACGGATCTGCATTCCACCTTATTTAATGGAGGTCATGTCTTAGCAACTACCCGAGGACCTTTCTTCATAAATTATGCTTCGAAAGATGGTCCTTTGATGTGTCTTTGATTTGCGTGACGAGGTGGAGATCAATGGCAGTTTACCTCCTTTTTTCATCTGTAAAAATACACAAATTTATTAGGAAAAAAAATGCATGGAGGGGAGCAATTATGGGGAACGGGAGAACAATGGAGCGGCGGTGATGGAACAATGCTTTATGTGTAATAACGGCGACAAATGCAATGAATCGGTGGATCATGGAGCTCGAGAGAAAAATGCATATGGTCATTTGACTGATTGTGATCCACGGACATAGATCAATGGTGGAGACTCGGATGATGGAACAATACACGAGATGAGTGAAACATATGTGGAACATTTACACTTTAATGCAGCTGGCGACACCTTGGTTACAAACGAGATACAACGAATGCGGTAGACTATGATGACACAACCACACGAGGTAAGACCCATTATAAAATCGCAATCGCAATCGAGATGCAAAGTATGGTGCAATAACTCGTTATAAAACTTCCGATGTGATTGAGGGAGCATAAGCATAGGAAACCTTTGAAAGATAAAAATATAACAAAGTTCGGGTTAACAAAGGAAAGCCCGTCATTTTTTATGATTGGACGAAAGGTTGAGTGGTGGGGCCCAAAGGAAATGCAAATCGCAATCGGAAATCGGGGACGAAAGGGTAAGCACGGTCGCAGAAGGAATGTGCGATGTGATCGGAAAAGGGAAGGCAATTGGATCGACCGCATCACAAGTGCTCGCAATAATGAATCGGGAGACTCGCATAATAATTCGACGAGCAGTGATGGTGCGAATGGCGCGTTATAGGTCAACACCTGGTTTCATGCTAAGAGAATATGTGGGGAAGTGGCGAAGGGGTTGGGCCTTTTTTGATTTTGAATAGGCGATTATGGTCTTTTCCAACACTTTTTTAAGGGGCGGGAAAGATAACATGAAGCGCTAATGATCAATTTTCAAAACTAAAGAGGGCTAGGGATTTATCGAACGGTTTTATTGCTACGAATTTAACCGGGAGGCCGACATGATCAACATTGGCTCCATCACGGGGATGGCACGTTCGTTCTCGGACGTGTCGAGAACCCGCAAACCACCCGATCACCTCTTACGCGAACTTTGCTCCTCAACCCTTCGCGTATCGCTACATAATTTATCAACGCATCGCCCCCTGAAATAAAACCAAAATTGGAACAAAAAATTATGTACAATATGGTACATCGGGCTTGCTCTGCTCGACTGGATCGAATTGGAAATATGGCTTGAGAAATTGGCCATTTACGGGTGCGTCAAGAAAAGTCGCCTCTGAAAAATTCTCCAACATGAACGTGTTGTTGCCTTTGCGCTCCACAATTTTAAATGGGCCAAACCAAAGTGGATCAAATCTACCATGTTTTCCCTTTTTAGCTTTTCAAGCATCCCACACGAGCATCGGATCGCCGATCCGGAATTTTTTCGTCTTTTGCATGCCGATCAAAGATGTTTTTTCATTTCCGCTCTGATATTCGATGAGCTTTTGGCTTTACCCAATTTTTGTGTTTCTTCCAATTCCACCAGGTGATTTATCCTTCGATCATATCATCGGGTTCCTCTTGAATTTCTTGCACGAAACATGCCACTATTAAAGCTAGCTGCACTGGGAAACATCTGCTGCTCATCCATACACCAATTCATAAGGAGATTTCCCGGTTGCTCTTTTGTCGTTGATCCTATTTTCCTATAGAGCAAACTTCAATTGGGAATCCAAATTCTTTTGATTTTTCATCTATAGTTTTTCTTCAACGCCCTCACCGAGTTTTGTTTGATGACTCTTCCAAGCCATTTTCCATGTGGATAATAGGAGTCGTGGAATGATTAAGTGCAATATTATACTATTGACATAAATTCAAAAACTTTATAAATTTGAAAGCTTGTGCATTATCGATTTCATTATTCTTGCGGGACGACTAAACTTTGGAAATAATATTTTCTTCCATGAATTTTATAATTACAGAGTGTCGGTAGCATTCCTTGCGGTATGGCTTCCACCCATTTTGTAAAGTAATTCGTAGCGCAGTCAATATCCATTTATGTTGGCCACTTGATTGGGGATGTATCTCTCCTATAAAATCTAATCCCCATTCTTTGAAATGGTTCATCTATATGAACGGAGAATCAAGCGAGAAGTCGCCAACTCATTTCTCGGACAAATTTTTTGACACTTATCACATGCTTTGACCCAAGCAAAAACATCTACGAATAATTTTGGCCAACAGAAACCCGCTTTCAGTATTTTATGAGTTGTAGCCCTCCAGCTGTAGTGGCCTCCACATATCCCTTCATGGAATTCTATCATTGTATTCTCTACTTCATCTTCCGTGAGGCATAGGAGAAAAATTCCAAAAGGATCTCTCAATACGTTGCTGCTGCTTTGCCACTATATACTTCTATGATTTCAATCGTAATGCTCGTATTTTGTTTCTATCACAGTTTGGGTGGGCGATTGATTGTCAAAAGATATTCAACTATTTCTTTATACCATGAACTAGTGAGATATTTTATATGAACCCTCCGGTAGCGTCCTTCACTCCTTCTCTGTTCTCCTTCATTTTCGGACTCTTCACTAGCTATTAGGGATAAATTTATGCTAGGAGCTTGATAGTTCGATTCAGACAACATTTTAGCGAGCCCCCTATCCCTTAATCGGCTTGGTGGGTCGAATATCCGGTCGTACTCCCAGTATCTTAGCGATCCACCTCCCTCTTTTACCTTCACCCTGTCACCTTGAACTAGAATATCTTTTACGACGAGTAGTGGGCACAAAAGTCGTGATGTGAGATTGCAAAATGTACATACAAAAAGCTTTGAGGGATTTTACAAGAGTGTGTTAGCCTCCCTATGAAATTCTTGACAAGCAAGTCGGGGCTATGTCATTTTCTGGAGACCTTCAAGGAATGCATCTCCCTTGAAGACACATCATCCTTGAGGTCTCTATGTGCTTTGCCTTATACAAATCCCCTCTGTTGTTTCCTAGCTCAAAGCCTTCATTTACCCCTTGTACCCGCCAAAATGTCCCTTTTCCCTTTTTTTCTCCTTACAGTCAAAGTGTCTCTACTCCCCTCTATTTCCCCCGTATTAACCCCCTAAATCCCCTCTAAAAATCCCTACACCCTTTTTTTTGCCCAAACTCCCCCTCCATCTTCTTATCGTTACCCTTCGGAGGCCTCAAAATACATTAGAAATGGCATAAAAAACCCACTTCGATCTTATAATAGGCCTAAGACCCATTCTCCGCTAGCCTCGCGCCTTTCCGCTCCATATAGCACGGCGCCGTGACCAAAGCGCTTACCCCTACGGAGAGCTCTTCTCTGTCAGTAGAGTCAAAACCATGGTGCCCCCACGGTTGACCCCCTCGGGATGTGGGAAAACCCCGATCGAACGACTCGTTATTCACTACGGGGGGTTGCTCCAAAATCTCATGGCCGTACACCTTGGCCCCCAGCAGTCCATCTCCACCGTCCATTTAAATCGCGGATCAATGGTTCATAACTAGAGCGCTTCGGGTGCATTTTCCACTCATTGATCTGTTCCGGATCTAACGGCGCGGTGCTCACCTGAAACAGTGGTCCCCACTCCCCGCTCGCACGGTTTCGAGAAGCCGTCGACTTATTCCGCACCACCCTCTCGCACTTGGTGGTTTTTCCTTAGCGAGCACGGCGATTCTATACACATTTTGACACACCTGTCCCCCCTGTACGATTCCAAAACCACCATTCCCGCACATTAACTCCATCCCCCGCACATTATCCTTCGGACACGGACGCCCGGCGAAATCGCCATGAGACCGTCGGATCTAGGACGGGCCATCCAACGGCCATCGCCCGCTCAAGATGCATGAAGTCTAATGAAGTTGCATGCGCGATAGCTCACGCCATGGCCCGCCATCCGTCGCCCTCGCTGTGATCTCGGCCATGATCAACGGTCCCGATTTGTCTGCTGTCATTGACCATTCCACCGTCGCCCCGACCCTCCACATCATCCATCCACGTGTCTTCACCATACGCCACGTCACCCCATGTGCACCCTCCGTACATGCACCCATTCAATTACGTGTAATCAATTCGTTTCGTGTTTTTTAATGTGTTTTCGTTTGTTTTCCATGTATATTCACTCTCGAGACCATCGATCCCCCACCAAAGCGATTCTCACCGTTTCCTCCGTGAGTTTCACCTCCATCACTCCCTCGCATGTCCATCTCCTCCATCCATCCACATAATCCATTGCCCGTCCATGGTTTCTCTTCACGAGTTTCATGTCTCGCGAGGGTTTTCAACGAGTGAATGACCACCATGATGTGTGATCTATGTTACGGCGACGAAGCATCGATGAAGACCATATGCAAAGGCTGTATTCGAGCACGATGTTACGGAAGCGTCCGAGGGGCTGCTTGCGCTATAAATTCATCAACGGACGAGAGTTTAAACTCTACCAACCCCTCGACGCCATTGAAATTCACGCGACGGAGACAACACGGGAACAACGAGAGAGCTCGAGGCAAGAAATTGGAGACTTACGCAGGGGGACTTTTAGAAGGAAAAAGGTGCAATTTGGAAGACCCTGTGGATCTCTTGGACGGTCCTATGCACGGAGAGATAATATTATCGGGTTTTCCGTATCGCCAGAGAGCGTTCTCCCATGAAAGGACACGGTACACATCATTTTTCGGTCTACATTGTGCCTCAAATGAATATCTATGCCCTTTCGATAGGTCCTACATCATCAAGAAGCATTTTTTTACACGAGTATGGATACCCTAGCATCATTATTTCACCGGTTTTCCGATCAACAGAGAATGGCGATAGTTACACAGACGAGTACCGAAGTAATTGCACGGATTTAAAAGTAGAATGGGTTGCGGATTTCCTCCTCTTCTTAGCGTTAATTCTTCATTTAATTCTTTACCTACCATCTTCTGCATCTGTTTTTCTCCTATAAGAATCCGGAAGAACATACTTTGTAAAAGGTTGTTGTTGTTCGGTTGTCTCGGTTGTTGTTGTTAGAGGGATTCGAGTTGACTATTAGAACGATCTTGGGAGGGAGTTACGAGAGTAGTTTGTATGTAATAGGTCAGGGAGGAGAAAGTTTGGATTGTATTAGCCATTGAGCTTACTTGTACATAGCTGGTTTTTTGCACCAATTAATCAAAGCATATTTCACGAGGATCCTGGTCTATTACTATTGGTGATGTTTTTTCCTAACTCTGTTGTTACATTTTCATCCTTGTTTCATGTTCTTTCGGTAGGCAACGAAGTATAGCATAGGATTCACCCTTGTTAGGTTCCCTATGTTCCTGCTCTCCCTACCTTAATGTTTTCTCGCTTTATGTGTATCTAAGAGTGAATTCATGTGGTTTAACCATAGCGCAGTGGATGTTATTTCTGTGTGGCTGATGTATGAACTTGGGGGTTTTTCGCTTGGATGTTTATTTGTCAAATCTATCTCTATTTTTTCCCTTGGAGTTGCTAAAAGCGGACACGGAGTTAAATGACCTGCTGGTACGATCTATAAGCGACCCCTTTGTCCCTCTTTGAGAGCTGCCTTAGATTATGTCCAAGTAGGTACCGGAGTTAAATGACCTCTAACTCTGATCTATAGATAGGAATTTGGTTGTCTTTCCTTCTTCCACCTTCTTTCCTTTATGTTCCATCCCATCATATATCTAAAATATCCTTTAGTGTGAGATGACTTGCCCAGTGGAAGCCTTGGCTATTGCTGCATGTAATTTCCTTTCATGACTCCATAGCCCAATGGATGGCACTTTCTTGACCTATCCCCTTTGTCGAAGCTTCCTGTTTGCTTTGTTCCTTTTCTCCCATTACTTCCTCGGTCTATGATCTCATGACCAACCCAGACAACCAACCAACCAAATCAATTAAAAACCCCCCTTTTGTGCTTCATACCTAGCCTAAAATCTCATTTTGAGATCCCAAAGATACATCATTCTTTGCTTTATTGGAGATATCCCTCTCAGGGTCTAGGAGGGCTAGATCCTAGGACCCAAAAGTGGTTACGATGTTGTCTCATCTTTTGGTCTTTCCAATCGGCCAAAACATGGGAACTCAACGAAGCGTATGCTTGCTTTTTCTAATATGTTATATTTCAATTTTGCGTCATGAAGCACTTGGTCGTGGAAAGCAATCAGTGCTCATATCCATCTCCATTTTTACGCAATAACACTCCTGTCATCTGTATGCGGTGAGGCGAATGAAAATATTATGAATGGCTTAGTATAATCGAGCCCGGCTAAAATGGGAGCTTCGACAAATGCATGTTTTATCCTGGTGAATGCTTCTGCGGATTCTTGGGACCATTTCACCTCATTGTTCTTTTTAAGCATGTACTGTAATGTGCCTAACTATCTCGACATAGTTAGGAATAAATCTTCTTAGAAAATTGATACGTCCCAAAAATACTTGTACTTCTTTCTTATTTCTTGGTAGAGAAATACTATTTATCACCTCAACTCTTTTGGGATCTATTCTTACACCATCTCTAGTTACAATATGCCCCAAAATTTTGCCTTCCTTTAATGCAAATAAGGACTTTTGTGGCTTAAGAGAAAGACCATACTTTCTGCATTTTTTCAAAAGTTCTTTGTAAATTCTCAATGTGCTCAACATCATTTTTTTGAAAACACTGCGATATCATCAAGGTACACCACCGAAATTTATCTTGCTCCCCAAAAAAAGATATGTCCATCGCCCTCCGAAAAGTGGCCCCTGCGTTTATCAACCCGAAAGGCATCCTAGCATACATAAATTTTTCCCCATGGTGTAGTGAATGCGGTTTTTCTTTTGATCCTCCGGAAGTACCACCACCCAGTTATAACCTAGGAAAAACCATCCATCATTAAAATTCTAGAGGTCCCAACTACTTTTCGCAAAATGTGGTCCATCTTAGGCAATGGATAATTATCCTTCAAAAATGCTCTATTTAAATTCTCTGAAGTCCACGTACGACCTTATTTCTCCATTTTTCTTTTGGACGGGGACCGGATTTTTCTACCCATTCTGAGTACCTCGGTGGCACAATTATTTTAGCCTTTAACAACTTCTTAATTTCTTTTTCAATTGAAGGAAGTAACGGAGGATTTATCCGTACCGAGCTTACGCATAAGGTTTTGCATCTTCCCTCGGGAGGAATTTTATGCTGCATTATACTAATATCAAAGTTTTTAGGTCCCGAGTAGGACCATGCAAAAACATCTACTCGTATGAATGAAATAATTTCGGGGCATTTACTGCTTGTACTCATCCGGGACCTTCTTGGATAATTTGACAATTTTGGGCTCAGCATCTATACCCGATTCGGATCCTCCATTTGATCTTCTTCTGTCACTTTACTAGAAATTGCAATGAGACATCATTTTTATCAAACTGACCTTTCCGGGGCACCGACCCTCTAGGTATCACATTTCCTTTTAGGCTCATGACACTTCACTTCCTACCATTTTCTCTTCCCACTTATTCTCGAAACATTTTTCAGCCTCATCTCCTTCACAATCATCAATCTCCATATTAGATAATTCCCCCATCGTCTCCAGGGAATCTCTTCATACTGCTCATTATCTTCAAAAACCTACCGATGCTTAATATTATACGGGATTGATGGTCTATAGCATACCTCGATTTCATACCTCAAGAGGGGATTTACAGGGGAGGGTGAAATGTGCTAGCAGCCACGACAAGTGAATCTTCCATTCTATTTTTTCTTCCGGGGCATGATCTGCATATTAAACACTTTGTGAAAAAAATTCTCCACCATGTCCCCACACTTCATTCCCCGTACGCTCTCATGCGAGGTGTTTGGTCAGCATTGATTTCTGATTTTTTACGACCACCGGCTCGAAGTCTCCTAGCACTTTTAAAATGCAGTATACCCATGCTCCACGACTGTTTGTAATCCTAATAATAGTGCTTCATATTCGAGATACATTATTAGTAGCTTCATACTCCAATTTAAAAGACGGTGGGATCCATTTGCTCGTAGGAGAAATTAATAAAAACCCCGACTCCATTGCCTTCTCTTGAATTTTCCCCATCAAAATGTAAGGTCCAGATTCCAGATTCACGATCTTTCGAAGGTTGCTCGACTCTGATGCGGAAGAAGGACTGGTTCGTGAGCAAAATCCTTATCCTCTTCCGGCATTAAACATGAAAAGTCTCCTCTTTCTTTGTAGGGCTGGTGAATTATCGAAATTGTTAGCCTCGGTCACCATTTTAACAAATCTTGTTTCTCTCGTACGGTATTTTTTCACTGCCACCAAAGGCGGGATAGTCGCATATGTTAGATCTAACTTGATTGACCCACCAATTTTTGTTCCCCGGGACCTTGACAATAACATGCCAAATCGAGTGGGATATCGACCACCACAATGTCCATTACCACGCTTTTTGCTAGAATTTGAGCCAAATTGACTACTAGGTCCTTAATAATCCCTAGACATTTGACTCTTTTGGAATAAAATGAGTATAGGTCTTTATATGGACATGTGATTTTCAAACCTAGTTGTTCCATGACTCACGAGAGGAATTAGATTATGGGAAGCTCAGAATCTAGCATACAATTATGTAACGACAAGTCATGAATAACTAGAGACACGTAGAAAGGAGGAGTAGAGGGGTCTATCTCCTCGACATGTGGGCCAAAGAATACCATGGGTCTTTCTTCTTGTAAGTTGAGACTATCCGGAATGATTGGTATTTCGGAGGGAGCATAAAAGAAGTAACTTGTGATTGATATGCGGTGTTGTTTAACGACTCAGGTCAAGGGGACTTTGGAATTTTAATTTTCTCAAGCTCTTTACGTAGACTAAAATTAGGAGGGGGCTTTTCTATTACGACTTCTTTAGACTCTTTATTCTCGGTAGAAGGTTTAATTTCCTTTGACACGAGACTCGGCATTAGGAGGGCCGACTATTTTTTGCGGAAGAAGGAATTTGATCCTCGGACGCTAAGGGTTTTTTTCCAGGGACTCTTACCTTTATGTGTGACTTTATGCGCGTAGCTCCTTTTGAGCAAGTGTTTCCTTTTGGAGAGGCTCTTCTTCTTGATCTTGAGTCCGGGTCCTCTTCCTTGAAGATGCGAGATCATACTTTTCTGTTGAATTGCGCTTGCATGAAATCAGCTGAATTCTTTACATTAATGATCAATATCTGCTTCTTCGAGCGTCTCTATCATTTTCTTCTTCTTGCAAAGGGCATTCTATTTCATCACTTTGTTTTAGAAAGCAATATTCGCATCCTCCGACTCATAGGCAACATCTTCGGTAGAATCATCTGCTTTGGACCTTCCGAGTATAATGGGTGCGGTACTGGTCTTGTTGCTCCTTTGCTTCCCTTGGAAATATTTGCGAGGGGCGGTCTCTTGTCTCGGGGATTGTAGCCTCTGTTTGGAGCATTATAGAAGTTCTTGGAGGGTCTGAATGCTTGGTCTCCAATTCAAGTTTCCCCGACTTATTAGAAAGATTCTTGATCATTTTACTCATTTCTTGCATTACATGCTCCGTCCTTTTCCTTACTTGGAGATGGAAACTTCCTCTTTTCCCCTTCTTCTAGTGTCTGTTCGGCTTTTCCTTTTGATTTTCCGATGGATGCAAAGTTTGCCTCCAACTCTAAGGCGTACTGTCTGAGCATCATCCAGCGTGACAAGCATTCTTTCCCACAAACAAAAAACCAAACTACGAGTCAAAGGTCGCTACAAAAATGACTTTAGCGACGATTCAATGAGGTTTCATATCAGCGGGAAGACTTGAATATAGTTTATTGAACCTTTTGATAAATTACGCAACCCCTCATTGTGTTTCTTCTTCGAGTATTAAATTCAATAAAGACAGAGCCCATGATCTTTCTTTTTACCCCATTTTACGAGAAAAGTATTCTCCATCTCGTCCCAAGTGGTTATGGAACGATTTCCCAATGTCTTAAACCATTTCAGTGCCTCACAGTCCGGAGATTGGACGAATAATCTTAAGACTACATCCAAATGTTCAACATTAAAGTTTTACGCAAAAAGAGAGAAAGTCTCAAGATGCTACATGCATCAATCTCATTCTCTCCATTAAATACGGGCAATATTTTCAAATAATCCTGAGGCATATCATTCAACACTTGGGGAAGGGCCGAGGGGGCATATTTATTCGAGCGGGAAAGCTAGAACATTATCCATTGGAGGAGGTGGGAGCCAGTACACGATTTGATTTACAAATGAAGGAAGTAGAGGAGGTGGGAGGGGAGTGTGAATAACAATGAGGGATATCTTGTACGATAGACTTGAGGTGTAGTCTGAAGCAATTCACGATTAATCGGAGCTACCTACGTAACTTCTTTAACTTCTTCGACCTCGAGGGGTAAGATGTAAGTTCTCTTTGGTTCTAACACTTCCCCTGGGTGGCATGTCGAATAATATTCGAGATTTTCCTCGATGAAGTCGTGATTTTTCAGTTGGGATTTCTTGAGAAGAAGAAGATGGAAAATCCTCTATAGGAGACTCGGGGATTTCGGCATGGACTAATTTCTTTTCTCTCCAACTTTACTTGTGAATAATCTTCTTTGGGCAAGACACAGGGTGTTTTTGGGCTGTGAGGTATCCGACCTCAAATGTGGCTTACGAGAATCCGGGACTACCAATAGATTTATCAAATGAACAACGGTGGAGTCGCCAAGGTGAGAGATATGCAACTCTTCAACTCTCCGTGCTCACCCTGATTAGAGAGTGAATATAATTTTTTCAAGTCCTAGGGAAATTGATTTTCTTGAATTTGTCCCCTGACTAGCAGCCTTGAGAAAGATGTTGTAACTCCTAGAGACGACCTAGAGTTGCCATAGACCGAGTGCCTAGGACATCTTACCATAGCAAGGAGCATACAATATATTTGGGGTGTCAATCCAAATGCTCTCCCTGCTCTCCTGCTATATCTTGTCAAACAAAGAAAAAATATTTGAATGGGACCAAACTCTCTCGAGAGCGATGCAGGGGGATGAGAATAATGTAGGAACAACACGCAAAAACTCCAACATAAAATAACGAGACAATTCGGGAGATAGCTTACCGTGAAGAGGTTGATTCGAGAAATACTCCACGGACATGGATTATCGAAGGTGTATGTGATGAGGGAAATATTGAAGAGATATTAGTTAACTTTGAGCTAATACCCCGGATATACAATACCACCAAGCATGGGCTTATTGCTCTAAGAATCCATACAAGATGATAGCATTTTAAAAGCATCCACCCAAAGTAACTAATATGTGCAGAAATATGAATGACGGGGAACATGAAATAGTATATCATGCATGAGCCATATTTAAAGCGCTCGGCTAATCCAAACATGGGCATCAACTAGGATGAATCCATACTTAAAATTAGCAAGCCACTCGCATTCCAAAACATGATACAAGAAGAACGAGATGAAATAAAATGTTATATTGCATTAACACATATGAAAGAAAAGTCTGGGACTATGAAATCTTTAAGACCCGAGAATCCTCTTAGTAGAAATTACTCCTCCTCATCGAGACCCTGATGGGCTCCGAACCTTCACACAGAAATTTTACAAAATGTATACAAAATACTTCTCATGCTAAAGCTCGCTAATAGAAGTACGGAACCTCCTAAATGTCTTGCTTACGGGTTATTATAGGAGAAGAAGCGGAACAACCGAGTAAAATAAGTCGATGAAAACATTTAATGATTTCATTAAAACAAAATGGTAAAATAGTGCTCGCCCATGTCCCTTGATGGTGTTGTAGTGCTGAAAGTACTATGTGACCATTCCATGAATTTAATGCTGTGGGTGCCAACTTCTCTAGGGGTAAAGCATGAAGAACGAAATATGTAACATTCTATACTCTACTGCATCCCGAATCTTTGAGTTGCGATTTAAAATATTTGGCGCCTGACATGGCATCCTTGGATTTTCAATTGATATCCTTTGTTGTGACATTAATGTCCCTATCTAAAGAAATCCGCCTTTGAAATTATTTTGAGGAGATTGAGCGGATCCGCATTCGCCTTATTTAATGAAGGTCATGTCTCAGCAACTACCCAGGACCTTTCTTCATAAATTCTGCTTCTGAAAGATGGTCCCTTGATGTGTCTTTGATTTCTGTGACAGAGGAGGAGATCAATGGCGATTTACCTCCCTTTTCATCCTACAAAATACACAAATTTATTAGGAAAACAAATGCATGGAGGGAGCGACTATGGGGAATGGGAGAACAATGGAGCGGCGGTGATGGAATAGTGCTTTATGCATAATAATAGTGACAAATGAAATGACTCAGTTGATCATGGAGCCTAAGAGAAAAATGCATAGCTGGCCGCTTGATTGTGATCCACAGACATAGATCAACGGTGGAGATCGGACGATGGAACAATACACGAGATCAGTGAAACATATGTGGAACATTTACACTTTAATGCAACTGGCAACACCTTGGTTACACACGGGGATACAACGGAATACGATGAGGCGCAGATGACACGACCACACGAGGTAAGACCCATTATAAAATCACAATCGCAATCGGAGACGGGAGTATGGTGGAATAACTCGTTATAAAACTTCCGATGCGATTGAGGGAGCATAAGCATAGGAAACCTTTGAAAGATGAAAATATAACAAAGTTCGAGTTAACGAAGGGAAAGCCCGCCATTTTTATGATTGGATGAAAGGGTTGAGTGGTGGGGCCCAAGGGAAATGCAAATTGCAATCGGAAATCGGGGCGAAGGGTAAGCACAGTCGCGAGAAGGAATGTGCGATGCGATCGGAAGGGAAGGCGATCGGATCGACCGCATCGCAAGTGCCTGCAATAATGAATTGGGAGACTGCATAAGAATTCAGTGACTGCGGTGGTGCGAATGGCGCGTTATAGGTCAGCACTGGTTTCATGCTAAGAGCATATGTGGGGAAGTGGCGAAGAGGGCTGGGCCTTTTGTGATTTTGAATAGGCGATTATGGTCTTTTCCAACACTTTTTTAAGGGGCAGGGGAAAGATAACAATAGAGCGAAATGATCAATTTTCAAAACTAAAGAGGGGCTAGGGATTTATCGAATAGTTTTATTGCTCTTAATTTAACCGGGAGGCCGACGTGATCAACAAGGGTGACCAATTAATTTAAAATAAAGTGATCCTCCTTGCTTTTGGTGAAGCCAAGTCCCCGTATATAGGTATCAAATTTCTGATACCACATCTTTGGTGACTATTTTAACCCATACAGAGACTTCTTTAATCTGCATACCAGTTCTTTCTTCCCCTTTACCATAAAGCCTTCAAGTTTTTTCATGTAGATCTCCTCTTCCAGATCCTCGTGACGAAATGTTGTCTTCACATCCATCTTCTCTACCTCAAAATCAAATGCAACAGCAATAGATAAAAGTAATCTAATAGAAGTAACTTTGGCAACAGAAGAAAAAATATCACCAAAATCAACTCCCGACACCTAGGAATAACCTTTTGCTACCAACCGAGCTTTGTATTTCTCCACCTTGCCTTCTACATTCATCTTCTTCTTAAACACCCATTTGCTCCCGATGGGCTTCCTTCCTGCCGACAACACCACCAGATCCCATGCCTCATTTTTATGCAAGGATGCCATTTCATCAACCATGGCCTCCTTCCAGAGTTTTCCATCCTCTGAATCTACTGCCTCCCTGACAGTTCTGGGTTCATCATCAGTTATAGTTAAGGCAAAACTTGAACAAAAAGCAGATGGACTATACCTTTCTGGTTGCCTTCTTTCCCGAACTGATCTTCTCAAAGCTGGAGTTTGTGGCTCTTCATCTTCTGAGTCTTCTTCTATTGTAGAGTCTAATTCATCCTCCTTTAGCTCAAACTCTATCTTCTCAGGTTTCTTTGGTAGGACTTCATGTTTAACAATATCTTTCACTTCTCTAAACACCACATCTCGGCTGTACACAACCTTCCTTTTTTCTGGGTTCCAAAGCTTGTAACCCTTTAAACCATCCTTATACCCAATAAAGATGCACCTTTCAGATTTATTATCCAACTTGGTCCTTTTCTCCTTTGGAACATGTACATATGCATCACATCCAAATACCCTCAAATGTGAAAGAGAGGGTTTCTTATCATTCCATACCTCGTGTGGAGTCTTATCCTCCAACACTGATGAAGGTGATCCGTTAACCAAGTAACATGCAGTCTCCACTACCTCTGCCCAGAATTATTGTCCTAACTTGGTACCATTGAGCATGCTTCTTTCCTTTTCCATCAACGTTTTGTTCATTCTTTCTGCAACTCCATTTTTCTGAGGTGTGTATGGAGTAGTCTTCTGCCTTGCTATACCACACTTCTTACAAAACTCTTCAAATTCCTTCTTGCCGAACTCTCCACCATTAGCTGTCCTTAGCACCTTTATCTTCTTATCTGTTTGGTTTTCCACTAGATCCTTAAATTCTTTAAATCTATCAAATACTTCAAGTTTCTTCCTCAAGAAATATATCCATGTATTCCTTGAGAAGTTATCTATGAATGAGACATAGTACACAGACTTACCCAGTGATGGAACCAACACAGGTCCAAACACATTACTGTGCATAAGCTCTAATATCTTGTTCACCCTCTTAGCACTAGAAGGAAAATTCACCCAATTCTTATTCCCATATACACAATGTTCACAGAAATCAAAATCCAGAGAGCTATTAGACATACCTTATACCATATCATTTACATGCAGTATCTAAAGGCCCTTCTCTCCAATATGTCCAAGCCTTTGATGCCATAGCATGGTCTTTTCTCTAGAGACCGCTAGGCTTTCCGCTCCACTTTTGGGAACCACAGAACTGTTGCAGCCATTAATAATAGTGCTGCCCTATAGAGTTCCAATCTGGACTCCCCGCATTAATACCAGTGCTCCTCGAACCATATTACAGGTATCTTTCTTGAACACATTTTTTACACCTGAATCATCCATCTTGCTTACAGAAATCAGATTTCTGGCTAATGCAGGAATGTGCAGAACACCAAGAAGTGTTCTAATCCTTCCACCTTGCAGCTTCAGCTTGAATTTTCCATGTCCGATGATTCTGGCCTTCCTATCATCACCTAAGAATACTTCACCGCCATCATATTTCTCATACTCGCAGAACCACTCCCTATGGGGAGTGAAGTGAAAGGATGCACCCAAGTCAATAAACCATGACTCATGATCTACATGTGTATTTGAAGAAGAAGCCAAATACACATCCCCACCTTCATCCGAGGTGGTTTTTGCCTCTGTAGAAGGAGCATCATTAGATCCCTTTCCTTTCTCAGGAGATTTAGATCTGCAGTCCTTTTTGTAGTGCCCTTCCTTTCTGCATTTCCAGCACACCTTTACAAACTTTCTAAGAGATTTAGATCTCCCTCTAGATTTAGATCTCCCACTTGAAACCTTATTCTTGTTTATATTCTGGGACCTTCCTTGTACAGATAAGGCATCTCCATTCTGACTCTCCATATTTATCTGTCTCATTTCCTCCGACAACAAGGCTGAGACAATGTCATCAAAATTCAAGATAGTTGTATTGCTACCTATTGCAATAACCAGACTATCCCATGAGTCTGGTAGAGAACACAACAAACTGATGCACATATCTTCATATGAGATTTTAATATCAACAGATGACAACTGACTTACCATAGAATTGAATGCGTTTAGATGCTCTATCACTAAGTCTCCATACTTCATCCTCAGGTTATACAGCTTTTTTCGTAGGAACAATTTATTCACCAGAGACTTAGATTGGTACAAAGTCCCAAGTTTGTCCCACAAATTCTTTTTCATAGCTTCCCCAGATACATTCAACAATACTGAATTTGAGACACACAACCATATTGTGCTCTTTTCCTTCCGATCAAACTTTTTCCAGTCTTCATCTGACATTGCCATTGGTTTAGTACTTGGATCTACCGCGATCCACTGGTCTTTATCCACCAGAAAATCCTCCATCTTGAGCTTCCACAACTCAAAAATATAACCATTAAATTTCTCAATCTCTATCTTTCCACTAGTCGTCATCTTCTTTCACCGCAAGAATCGATCCCGCAGATCTCCCACTGAACAGGGTCTACCTCAGGCCTGAGAAAAAAACCCCTCAGTAGAAAAGGCATCCCCTTGAAGCCGAAACAGCTCCGATACCAAATGTGGGTTTTAACCCTGTTCATAAATTATCTGCAAACAAATCTTAAAAACAGAAAATAAACAATAGCAAGAACATAAAACATAAAATAGATATACACAGATATTTTCCCCTGGATCCCAAATCGAGACATCCGGCTTGATTTTTCATTATATTCCTTTTAGTGTTACAACACATATATATACATGCCAAAGCATACATAAACCCTAATCCATTAACCCTACATTAGAACATAACTGTAGTTCCCTTGACCGGATCTACAAAATACCAGGGGCTGAAAACCATCATGCCCCAAAACCATGTGCAAACCCATGCACAAAACCATGGGCGGGTCCACCCACTGAAAAATAGGGTCCAACACATAAGAATATAACACATACCCAACAGAAATGTGGAAGGTGCTTTAGTAGGGCCAAAAGGCATGACCGAAAATCCATAATGATCCTCATGATTTCTGAATGTTGTTTTTGAAATATCTTCAATCTTCATTCTAATTTGATGATATCCAAAATGAAAATCCAGCTTGCTGAAGTAAATTTATCCATGTAATTGATCCAATAATTCATCAATGATGGGGATGGAAAATTTATCTTTAATAGTGATCTTGTTGAGCTCCCTATAATCCATACACATACATCATGATCCATCCTTCTTGTGCGCCAATACTACTAGAGCAAAGAAAGAACTTTGACTAGGTTGAATTATACCAGCCTCTAGCATTTTTGCAACCATACGTTTAATCTCAATATTTTGAGCATAAGGATATCTGTGAGGCCTGATGTTTGGAGGAACACTTACTGGAATCAAATGAATAGCACGATCATGATCAAAAATAGGTGGGAGTCCTTTGGGAGTCTCAAACACCTTCGAATGATTGTCCAATACGTTTTTGAGATATGGAGAAATAGATGATTTTGATGTTTGAACCTCTAGTGAGCATAATTGTGCAATTACTCCTTGTTTTTATTTCTTCAAAATCTTTGTCATGAAATGAGAGTTGATTATATTTCTCGGCTTCCCTACGATAGCCCATAATTCAACTTCCTTTCCTTCCGAAAAATTTTTCAAGAAAATTTCTTGAAAATTAAAAGCTACCATCCCCAAAGATTGTAACCATTATACTCCTAGTACAAAAGCATCACCACCCATTGGAATGGAGAGAATTGGACTATTGAATACATATTCCCCCATGGTTAGCTTGATATTATGGCACTTTCTGGCACTTTCCAAAGCAATTTATATTTCCTCCATTTGCAACCATCACTTGACACTTTGGTGTTGGGTATATGAAGCAATTCAATTCCTTGGCTACCTTACAATGAATAGAATTATGGGTACTACCCAAATCAATCAACACTATTACATTTTTTTTCTTGATATGTCCTTCTATCTTGAGAGTTTGAGGAGTGTTAATTCCTGCCAATGCATTACAGGATATGGTTGGATTCATTTCTTCTTCCTCTAGGGTTGGTTTCTGGTGTATATTATCTTCTTTTGAAGTTTCTTGTTCCTTTTATTACTCCTCTCCAAAATCTATGTAAAATAATTTCTTCTCAGCACACTTATGAACTTACTGTATTTTCTATCACAACTATAGCAAAGCCCCTTTTTCTCTTTTTTCTTCCAATTGTTGTGGCGTCAACCTTGTAGGTTGTGGAAGTATAGGATTAGCAACGCTTCCACTTTATAGTTGTGAGTGGTAGGGATTTCTTGTCACCATAATTTTTCTTTCAAATTTTCTTGCCAACCTAAATGCCTTCTCCAATGAATCAAGTTCCCAATGGAAAACCTCATGTTGGGTGGTATCCTTTAAATTCCCTATGAAGACATCAATCCTATTCTCCTCTGGAATATTCTTTACCCTTATATTCAATTTTTGGAATTCCTAAATGTGCTCCACCATTGAGCCCTTTTGTTTGAGATTTATCAATTGGCTAAAGAAGGTGTTGCCCTTTGTATCCTCATTATGTGCTATCATTTCCTCCATAAAATTGACCAAGTGACAATTTTTTTACGAGAGCAATTCCATCGATACCATACAAATGTATTGGGTTCTAAATATAAAGTTTAAATGCATACCTTTTGCGTGTTTTTCATATTATGGAGATCAAAGTATTGCCCCATCTGTAGTATCCATGTTACGGGATCCTTGCTACCAAACTTCCTCATATCGATCTTTGGAATATGGTGGGTCTTCAATCTAACATTAGAGTCTATGAAATCACCATTAACATTTATTTTGTTCTCATCATGAGTTTCCTCTACTAACTTTTCACCATTAGGAATAATTTCTAGTAGCAACTTTTTCAAACCTTCCTTAAAACCTTCTATGTTTGCTTTTAGATCATTCTTCATGTCTTCCATGTTGCCTTTCAATTTTTCTTCTATACCATTGATCTTAACTTCCATGTCATCCATATTAGCTTCCATTCCATTCTTCAAACCATTCATATTAGCTTCCATGCCTTTCTTCAAACCATCCATCTTAGATTCCATTTCATTTTTGGTTACTTTTTGCGAGGGCGGAATTTGTTTCACTTAGTCTCGTAATTTTGATATATCATGGTGCACTTATTCATCTTCATGCGTCATAGTTGAGATTTATGAGGGCTTAATGGGTGTGGAATTATTTTTGGGAGGAATTATAGAACTCATTTCTAATATCTATGCTTTAATATGCCCTTGGAATCACTTCAAATAGATTTTTCAAACAAAAGTTATGCAAATCATTTTTTTTTAAATACACACTTTTTTTCTTTCTTTTATGAGATTGATCTTGAAACAATTGTAGCTTTGTAATTTCGGATCTACAAGATTTGAAATTCAGTCCTTTCATAGCCCTTTGAGTCTTCTTTCCAATTCCATAGGTCAGACCTAATTTGGATCATTAAAGGTAAATTTACACCCAATCTCCCACAATGACCTAATTATGGCTTGGTTCAGCAGAGTGAACTTGTACGATGAACCATGTGTCATTTTTTTGAAATTTGGCTCTAAAATAAATACACAAGAAACTACAGTATATGCACTTTCGGTCACTTTTTACATAATTCCAATCTGATGTTTGAACGAAAGTTATGACGGTTTTCCCTTGGCTACATGTTTGAGATGAAATTATGGAGCATTAAAAAACCCTAACTTCCTCAAGTCATATATATGAAAATATAGTGAACCAAGATCTAACATTTTTACATGAAGTTCCTCAAGATTTCAGATCAAATTGGTTTTTTTAGCTTCTGAACCTTCGTAGAAACAAAGTTATATCGAAAATTCCACGATGGCTTGTTTGCAGCAACGTAACCCTAGAATCCAAAGCTCTGATACCAAATGTTATGAAAACAACTCATAAAATAGAAGAAAAGAGAGATCAACGACTTATAAATCAGTATCTTCGATGGGGAAACCTCTTTACATTACATAAATTAACAATCCTTGGATGATTCAGTTGACAAAACCTCCTTCTATATATAGAAGTCTAGTGGGTCACAATATAATCCTAGTCGACATAAAAATAACAATGTAAGGGCACAAAAATAACAATAGTGGGCTTCTATGGGGCACAATAATAAAAATATGGGGACTGCATGGGCACAAAAATTAAAAAAAGGGGGCTAGACAAATGATAAAAATAAGGGGATACACTAGTATTATAGGGACCTAACAAAATACACCCCCTAAGCCTATGAAGACCTCACATCCATTTTGTGGTTTAAAAAATATATCACGAAAAAGAAAATTACAATATGTGTTGATCTCTTCTACTCATAATTTGATGAGGAAGAGTACTCTCTTGATCTCTTCTTTCTTTTCACTCCTCCCTTCAACACATACACATTTTATGGGGTTTTGATGCCTCTAGAGATCAAGACTCTTTGATCCTTCCTTTTGAATGAAACAACCCTTGGAGTTGAATGCCACTTCCTTTCCTCCATAAACCATTTGGATCACACTTAAAATATTGTGCTCTAAACCTTCTATGAGCCACAGATATTCTGCATTGGTCCTCTTCTCACCAAGATGGGCTTTACTGCTTCCCAACACTCTTATTGGTTCCCTCCCTTTAAAAACAACATGAACACTATTGATTCTCTTCGGGAAGTTAAATTTTCTCCTATATTCTGACATGTGATATGAAAATTCACTATCAATATACCATTTATCATTATCATCATGAGAACAAAGAAAAATACCACATTTTCGTAATTGTTCTTCCTTTTTCTTCCACAACGCTCCTGGTTGGTTCCTTTGTTGTGCATGTTTCTTTTGTTGGGTATGTGTTATATTATTTCCACGACTAAGCACGCGCGGGGGGTAAGAGGGAGGGCGATAGCCCCCCCTTTGTGCTGGGCACAACGGGGGGGTCACAGGGGGAGCGGTAGCCCCCCCTGTCGGGGTCCAGGGTAGCGCCCCGGCGAAAATTTTTGGTCCTTAATTTCCAGTGGGTAGTCCGCGTCCATGGTTTTGTGCATGGTTTTTCACATGGTATTGGGGTACGATGGTTTTCGGCCCCTAGTATTTTTGTAGATCCGGTCAAGGGAACTACAGTTATGTTCTAATTTAGGGTTAATGGATTGGGGTTTATGTATGCTTCGGCATGTATATATATGTGTTGTAACACTAAAAGGAATATAATGAAAAATCAAGCTGGTCGTCCCGATTTGGGATCCAGGGGAAAATATCTGTGTTTATCTGTTTTATGTTTTATGCTCTCACTATTGTTTATCTTTTGTTATAAGATTAATGTGTAGATAATTTCTGTTCAGGGTTAAAACCTACATCTTTGTTTATTGATTTTGTACTGACGGTCTCATGGATCTAGGCATATGTCAATCCTTGGACATGTGTCCAAAGTTGTGACACATAAAACATTCTACATGACCAAGATAAGAATCCAAATGATCTAAACGTGTATTTCTCATGCTAGATCTCCATTTTATCGTACCAGATTTGCAACCAATGACCTTATGGAAAAAAGGTTACAAACATAACATAAACGATTAAATTAACTTGTATAGCTAAAAGAATATCATATTCTTTGTTTTAAAAACTACTACATAGATGTGTCGAATCTGCTTCTACAAAAGGCTACCACATGTCCAAGCTGGTGACAATTGAAACATTCAATCTCGTTATCAACAAAGAAAATGAATTCTGATTTCTCCTTTGAATTATGCTACTATCTACAATAAGAGTGAATGATTTTCTGGCATAGAAACTCCTTTAAAATATCTTCTTTGCTGCTGATGAATTTTTTGCCTCTTTTCTCCAACATTTTCTCTTAACTGCCCACAATTTTCATTGTAAGATTTTTTGTATCTATTTTGTTAATATTTCTTAGAATTAAACATGCAACTCCTCTTTGAAGGATAGAGCTAGATTTTCTCTTTGCTATGTTGCTCTGAATTTTTCCAAGTTGTTGGTATTTTTCTTCAATTTGCTTCCTCAACTTCTCTATTACATTTTCAAGCACTTATACATAATATTTATTTTCCTTTTGATTTTTTCACAATACTTCTTCGTTTATTTCTGAATCCTCCAGTTGGGTTCTCAAGGTAGAGAGCTCCTCCTTGATATTTTTCTACGTATAATCACAAATCTGCAATAATTTCTTATGATCTCTACATGCAACTGTTATTTTTTCCACTTGTGCAGCTAATTCTTTGATCACAACCATTGTTGATTCATATTCATCCTTAATGAAAACAATATTATTGTCATATTTACTATCAAACTCAAAATAATCATCACAATTATAAATCTTAAATTCCTTCAAAATATTACCTCGTGAGATAGCCGATTTGGCCGAGATTTCACAATTTGCACCTTCTATTGCAATGGATTGATTTTCTTCCTTCTTAGAATTCTTTTCATTTTGATACATCCTCTTCTTACTTCTGGCCATGATCCACAGTATAATCTCCAAGTTTTCAAGATTCATTGAAGAGTACTTGCTCCGATACCAACTTTTGGAATCTAGACCACTACTAAAGGGGGGGGGGTGAATAAGTAGTGAGGGCACTTTTATATTTTTCTCCAAATTAATATTCCTTTTAATCATTTTAAGATAACATCAAATAGCCACACACATCCACCATATTAGTTAATCAAAATATGGAAGTAGTAGTAACTCATAAAATAATAAACATGAGTAACATCAATGCAAGCATGCACACATAAGAACACAAGTATTTCTGGTGGAAACCCTTTCGAGAGAGAAAAACCCTGTTGTCGTTGTGCTGCTCAACTATTTTATTAATCTGCTAAAAAAAATGTATATGGATTAGCTTACACCCATAAGTCATAAGACTTGGCCTCCTACATAGTATGCTGGCACTATTAGTTCAAAATCCCATTTCTCTAACGGATCTACGAAATTATATCTGCTGGAAGCTTCGATGACCAACGATCCTAGCCCAACAACCATTGGAATTTCCAACTCCTATTGGATGGAGAAATGTATTCGTACTACTGAATCCGCCAAGTCATTGTATATTTTGAAACCTTTGTGCCTTCACTTGCTCCATTTGAACCTTGTTTCATAAATATTTCAGACTCGGTTCTCAATTCACTCAACTTGAGCAACCCAACAACTTCATCATTCTTCTCATAAAACCTGAAACACAAATTTGACTCGAAGGATGGATTTATTCTCTTCTTCTCACAATAAACGCTTCTCTCAAACAGATCACATGCTACCAATTGTATACCGCAAACAACACACAATTTCAGAATCTTCTTCTCAACTTTGTCTCTGTAAACTGCAAAAAATTCTCTGATATAACTTTGCATAAAATATGTGAAAAATTGGTGCATACTCTAGTCACTGACAATGCCCTCACAATGGCATACACACACTCTCTCAAATTATCCAACCAAATAGACTCAATTCCTTCCTCTATTTATCAATTTCTGTGTTGAGTCACTTAGTAAATGCCACAAGTTATGGATCACTCAACAATCCTTTTCACACACTTCAAATTTTTCTGAGATAGGCTTCTTGACCAAATAAACAACTAACTCCACTATCCTTCATTTATACCCGATGATGAGATCTAAAAAAATTCATTGATTTATCTCGATGATGAACCACGGAGGATTGGTTCGAAATGTCGATTCTAACAAAAATGGATGCTATAAATCCAAAAGATTCTACACACAACACAAGTTGCAGAAGCCTCAAATCAACAATTTTGACCCTGTACGGAAGGGAGAAATTACATGAAGTTCAAATATTTGAAATATATAGATCTTGCATTGCTAGAAAAAAGTCAGATCTCACCTTCCTTAAACACTACAAAGACGCCAACGTCACCATTAAAGGTCGACCTCCCAGTTTCCATCCGTTCATTTTCATTCTCCTTCATTTATACCCGATGATGAGATCTGACAAAATTCATTGATCTATCTTGATGATGAACCATGGAGGATTGGTTCGAAACATCGATTCTAACAAAAATGGATGTAATAATTCTGGAAGATTCTACACACAACACAAGTCGAAGAAGCCTCAAATCAAAAATATTCAACCTTGATAAACTTCTAGAGGGTTCACGAACTTTTTCGACAACATGCCGAAAAATTATAATCAATAAGATCACCACAACACCAAAATTAGTTGAGTAGTGCGAGGAATGCAGAGAAAAACTTGTGAAAAAAGCTTAGTCGCTCCCACAACACAATCTCCATGTGATTGGAAGTCCTCAGTCACTCCCATAAGCTTGGATCCCTACAACTAGAGCTTTTCATCTGCTCCCATGACTCAACATGGATGCACTAGGGTTAAGAATGGTCAAAGCTCAGTCAACTCAGCTCGGAAACTGCTCAATCTTCTTCCAAAGCTTGAAAATCCTCTATAGGACCTCTGAAATTATCTGACACCTATGAAATACTTCACCAAGTCACTGCAATATCACCAACATCATCTCAAGTCAAACTAGGTTGACTAGGATGCCAACCAACAACCCTACTAAACTATTGAGCTTCAACAAGATGATGAGCTTAGTGAAAAGAGTCGCCTTCACTAAGTGGGCCCACAGGCTATTTTTGGCGCAAGTCTATTTTTAGACATGATGATCATATTTCAGAAGTTGCAGGATTCTATTTGTGGATGGTTGGTCAAGTTGGAAAAATAGATGAAATTCTATTATTATAATATTGGGCGAAGTCTATTTATAGATCGCTGATCTAAAAATAGATGCATGTCGATTATTATTAGCTCTTAATAATAATTAGACTCTAAACAACAACTTATTCTCTTGGAGCACTTCAGTTCAGTGCACAGATGTGGAACATCAGTTGACAGAAGGAATTACGCAATTCCTAAGGGTTTAATGGAGCTAATTCATGGAGGACCCAGTTAGAACTCAAGTGGCGGAGTTATGACACAGTTGGAAGAGTAGTTGATGGAGTTGTATTTAGTTTAACTCAGTTAGACTTAGTTGAGCTAGTGTATCTAGTCTAACTGAATGATACATTAGTGAGAGTGGAGTGAATTAATTAGTTAATTAATTCACAAATAATAACTCATTAATCAACTAAACAATACATCAGTTAACTACAGTGCATGGCAGTTTCAGTGGAGACCAATGGAGAGATAGGTGAAAGGGCAAGATAGACTATACCCATTTGTGACTACAAATAGTGCATTGATTGCATCACACACACAATGGAGATTCCAATGAGGATTGCGCAGTGCAAGAAGGGGTAATTCAAATTCATTCAGAGCTATTCTTCAGCAGGGATTGCGCAGTGGAGGCAGGCTAGCAGGAGGCAGAGATCAGTGCATGGATTTGCAAGATTGGCCCTGATTAGTGTATGACGTTTGTACTGTACTGAGAGCTTGTGATAAGATTTGTATGATTTGTATGAGATTTTCATATGATCACCATGTTACATAATATATATTTGGGGTTTTCAGCTTCAGGCTTTCCCGGTTAAAAACTGTGTTATGTGCGATTGATTATTTTTGTTTATGCTTGACATGTGTGTGCAATTAATTTTTCCGCAAAAGATTAACAAGTGGAATTGATTCAGTATATTGCATAAAGTTAAATAGTGTGAGATCAGGTGGATCAAGGACATATGTATGCTTAGTGCATATAATTTCTACATGGTGTTGAGCCTTAGAATTGCCTTCTCTTTTACAAACCTTCACTTCATTTCATCATTATTTTATCACTTCATAAGCCTAAAATCAATGAAGAATGATTAGGATTGCTTAAAGGTTACATGAAATTGATTAACATATTTTATTTTCTGATTTTCTCATTTTAACAATTTTTAACAAAATAGCTACAGAATACAGGCATTCCGTAGCTGACCGCGCATTCCATAGCTGATCCCGAATTCCGCAGCTGTTTTACAGTTTGAGTGGGTTACAGGTGTCATCTCAAAGAAAGGCGCATATGGGCAAATTCCAGACTTCATCCACATCATTCCTTGCTCCCTACAAAGTCTGAGCACAATCCTACATGTGGTTATGCACGTGGGAAACCAAAACCAAGAGGTAGAGTTCTACCAGGACACAGACTCTACATTTGTCTGCAGCAAAAGTACGCAGCCTTCAATAAGAGTTTTAATTCGAATAGGAATGGGAAAGACAGTAATCCCTTCATTATCTCAAGTTCTGTTATGTAATTTCATTATAAATATGACTTGGGAGACCAAGCAACGCTGGTTAGATCTTGGTTAGTTTTTTGGCTTTTTCTGCTAGATTTCAGAACCGTGAATACTCTGTTTTCAGTCATTTTCTCCTTTAATGAAAGAAGCATCATTATGTTGCATGAGCTGAGTAAATTTTGAGTTAGATTGCATGCTACCAGGTGGTGGAGGGCCCCTACCTCCTGTGCAGCTCTGTTTTTATAATTTAGATAAGTATTTTAGCTCTGTTTTCACAGTTTAGATAAGTATTTACTTTCAGTCTTATGTTTATGTTTCAATTGCATTGAGTTATACAACCAGAATTGTTCTAATAAACTTTTCCAACATATTATTCATGATGAACAAGATAGACTGTGTAATTTCATAGAGTAATGGCATGTCAATTTCAATAGAATACTCCGGAGGTAGAATGCATGTGGTTCAGCTTTGTCCTTTCTTTTCAAGTATGATAATGGCTCTTTAGTTTAATACTGTTCATTGTAGACTAATAGCATCTTAGTTTAGTTTTAACTAATCTATAACTTTTGAGAAATGTTTAATGGTGTTAAAACTGAGTTGCAGGACAGAATTAGAAACTAGTGTAGAGTAGAAACTTTACCTTGTTACAAATATTCTTTTCCACATATTTTCCAACAAATATTTATTCATGGATGAGATGTTGTACATTGTAAGTTATCTGTTAGATTAGTGATTTAGGAGAAAACTTCATTTCCACTTAGCTTGTTCATTTCTCAGGTTCATTTCAATTTCATGTTGTGAGTTTGCAATAGAGTCATTATCAAGCTTTGTATTTGTTGGTTGCTAGTCATAGTTAGACTCTGTTTTGTTTCAGCATTTGCATTTATTTACCATCATAGTTTAGGCTTCACTCTGTTCTGACCAATAGTTTCCCTTCATTTAGCACTTAGTTCTTTTCCTTTTCAAAATAAAACCATAAAACCAAAAACATCAGAAAACACTAAACACAACGAAGTAGGAAGATGTTACTTAGGCACATATAGTGCACCACACTTCAGCAGTTTATTGACCCTGGTTGACAATTAAATGAGCTCAATTTAGGAGACTAGATTGAGACCAAACATTTTGGCGCCGTTGCCGGGGAAGTGTAACTAGGTATCCTGATTTCCTACATCCACAAAAACAAAAACAAAAAACTTCAATCACCTACCACACACACCATATCATGTGGTGCAGTAAGAGCCACACATCCACATCATCAATTCATATTTGCAGGTAGAAGAAGAGGTGACAAAGGAGGTTGAAGAAATGGATGGAGATGATGACAATGAGGAAGATCCTTTTGGATTTCCCATTCAAGAAACTGATATCAACATTCAAATGAAGAACATCCATCCATATGTACTTCCTAACTTCAAAGGTATGAGATTAGAAGACCCGAAAACCTTTCTTTTTGAATTTGAAATAATTTGTAGATCTTATGGCTACTCATTGCACATGCAAAAATTGAATTTGTTTCCGGCAACATTGAAGGATAGAGCTCTTAGATGGTTCATGACTTTAGGAACAAATTCTATAAGGGCATGGGATGATATGAAAAGAGTATTTTTGGAAAAATATAAAGGTTATTGCATGCACCATGACCTTAGAAATGAAGTCTTTAAGATGAACCAAAAAGAGGATGAAAGCCTAGAAGATTTAGTAGAGAGAGTTACTTATAATATCAAAAGATCTAAATTGCATAATTTAGGATCAGATGCATTAAAAACTCTCCTACTAAATGCTATAAAGGATGAATGGATTGATCTTCTTAATCTTGTGGGAAAAGGAGATGTCTATCAATTGCCATTTCAAGAAATTTGTGAATTGTGCAAGAACATATCAAGAGGAAAAGCAAAGTGTGTAAGGTCCCCTCAAGATCCATTTATGGAAAAAGTAAGTAAGTCAGCATCAGGATTGGTAAGTCAAACTGAACCTAACAATTTGCTGAACATTCTTGGTAATTTAAATGAACAAACTGACATGCTAAGAATGCAAAACAAGCAAAAAGTTGCTTCATTTATATTTTGCCCTAAATGTAGAAAGAAACATGCTTTGCATGAATGTCCACATGATAACATTAAAATGTGTAAAATTTGTGCAGGATCACATACTACTGAAGATTTCCCATCATTACCAGGGTTGAAGGAAATTTACCAGAAGGATAATGGAGCAAATCAAGCACAAGAGAAACTTTCTTATGTAGCTCCAAGAGGACTATGGCAGCCTCATCAACCCAATATGATGCAATATCCTTATGCACAATTTCAAGGTTATGCACAAAAACCTCAAGGTAATTGGAGAACACCCTTGCCTTGGAAACCTTGGCCATATCAATCCCAACCTCAAAATCAACCTTGGAAACCTTGGCCATATCAATCCCAACCTCAAAATCAACCTTGGAAACCTTGGTCATCTCAATTCCAACCTCAAAACCAATCTTGGCAACAAAGTTGGCAAAGGCCATACAAAGGAAATCCACTTTCTCCTCAATCTTTTCCTCTCTATCCTGAATACCATGATCAATGTTATGCATACCATTTGCCTCCACCACAACATCAATATCACCCTCATTTGACCTCAATCCAACCTTTTCCATTACCATCCACACAAACACCCCAAAGATTCCCCACTCCACTACCTCCACAACCATTTCATATCCCCAACAATAAAACACCTCAATCAACTTACAATTCTGAGGTATTGCAAAATGATTCACCAGCTGTCATTGAAGAACAACAAACAGAAGAAGAAGACTCAAATAAGGTCCAAGAATCAGGGATGTCTATTGATAAAGAGGAGATATTGGAACTAGAGATTGAAAAGTCTCATGCATGCCTATCACTAGATTCTATGAATGAAGATCATATCTCAGAAGACTTGCATTTCATGATAGAGGAAAGACAAGGAAGACAAGATTACATTGAATCTTGGTTCAATTCAGTCATTGGATTCCAATGCTCAATTATTCAATATCTTTTGACATCATCTAAATCAAGACAGTTGGAATCTCATATACAGGTACATATCAAAGAGTGTCTTTCAAACCTGCATATGAGTTTATCTATCATCTTGTTACAGACATGGTTCCATTGGAAGTACTCATATACTTGAACAAGATTTTATTTTTCAAGTAGAGTAGGACATAAAAAAAAAGAAAAAAAGAGTAAAGAGAAAAATAAGTCCTATTGTGAAAACCAGCTTGCTGGCGCAATTGGACATGAGCTTTGTTTGAAAACCAGGCAACTGGCGGGAAAAGTTCACAATAAGTTCTGCAATTTCATGATGGTTTCAATCTTTCATGGTTCTTCAAATCATTCTTGGTTCTATGCTCGAGTTGGATGATGTGGAATTCCTTAAGGTCCGCCTTCCAACAGATCTTGTCCCATCGACCTCAACACTTTATCTGGGATCAAGATTAGAGATTATTTGGAGTGCCTTGGAGCTTGCATTCATCAATGGCAAGCCTCCTTGTTGATAACAATGGGAATACAACAATGTCTCATGATTGTCAAATCTTGCAGGCGACTCGACTTCGACACATTCATTCGTCCCTATCAAGATGCACTGAGGTACCTTGACACTCATTTACATTATCGGTGAGTTGTCTCGCATTGGTTAACGATTTTCATTATTGATCGGTAATCCAATGATTTCTTCCCATGCACGACTTCGACACATTTATTCGCATGGTAAGAATTGTACCATGAATGTTGGCTTTGATGAAGACTAATGGTTTTATGGAATCAACAACAACTTGCAGCAGTACATTTTATTAGTTTCTTGTAGCAGCATGTTCATCTTCTTGTCAATTCAACCATAGCTGTGGAAAGTGGCAGTTTCTGCAGCTATTGCTGAAGCAGCCTGTTTTCGTCTTTTTGCAACTTTTTCCAGAAGGCAGTTTTGGTGCAACTTTTACAAGAGACTGGAGCAGAAATAAAAAATTCTGAGCTTCTGGGTTTTATCAGAATATGATAAATTGAGTAATACGTGGACAGAATTTGGAAAAAAGCAATTTTCAAGGGCATTTCAGAAGGGTTTTTCAGGCAGATTTTCAATTTTCAGCGTTATGGACAGAATAGGACAGATTTGAGTATTTTTGCACAGCAGCACCTTTTCTTCATAAAAATGAAATTTTGGAAGCATGTGGCAGTAGAGAAGGTAAAAATACACAGTTTCTCATTGGAATCACTCAATTTGGCCTTAAAATGAGTCCGTGGCGTACTTTTTTGTAGCAACATTGGGCAGAATGAAGGGTGAAACAGGGCAGAAATTGATTTTGTCATAACTTTCAAACCGTGCATCCGTTGGTCCTGAAATTTTTATGGTAAATGCATTGAGGTAGGGTGAATAAACACAGAAAATTTCAGAAAATTTCAGTGTGTATTTTTCAAGAAATTGGCCACTTTCACCTACAACCATTTCTCATTTTCCGGGAGATCCGTGTAACCAATGGCAGATATTTTTCGTCGGAAGATGCATAATAATATTGGTGACAACCTAAAAAAATTTCATGGAAGTCTGATGTACCATTTGAGAGAAATTCCAAAATTCATTTCATTCTACAATTCCACTCCATCTCACTCCATTTTCACTCCATCTCACACCATTTTCATTTCACTTCACAAGTCCATTCCACTTTCACTCCATCTCACGCCATTTTCATTTCATTTCACAAGTCCACTCCACTTTCACTCCATTACATTTCACATCCATCTTCCATATTCATACATCATTTCTTTTTACAGATTGCATGTTGCAGCCACATCTTATTCAGCAATTCTGATTCAATTGTACATCCTACAAAGAGATGATTACAGGAAATTGAAGGATTCTGTTTTGAAGACCAACATGCTCAAAGAGGACCAAAGGAACAACATCAAGCACAGCAATTAACAAGGTCAAAATTCTGAGGTAAATTGTGAAAATTATTTTAATAGCAAAAAGTTAAAACATGAAATAGATACAATGTGTATAATCATGTGTTTCCCAAACAACCTATCATTCGAATTGATTAGCCATATCCCTTATCCAACATTCCATATCTCACCACAAGGTCATCATAAATTCTCCATCAGATCCATAGCCACTTCATTTTTCCTTATAGCTTAATCACCTCCATCCATTCACTTCCATTACACTTTGCAGCCAATCCATCTCTAAGTGCAGAAAGGTAATTCTAAGGGTGAAGCATCATTCTTCAACTAATCCATCTTTAGACATAGAGATACAATTTCAAAATAAAGCATTAGACTCTGTAGTCAATCTACCTTTAAGCATAGAAAATTAATTCTGAAAGGAAGATAATCTGCACAAAGGACGAATGTGGCTAATTTTCAGGACACAATCAGTTGAAGTCAAGTATTTGGAAGGATATCCACAAGTCAAGGAGCTACTACAATAAGAAGGGAGGCTAAATTTTATAGAGAAATTTGATGGCTTCCATAAGGAGATTACAAAATCTTTTGTCAAATCTTTTGATGGAGCAGAAGAAGAGAAAATGACATGGATATTGAAAATAAACTTGACACTCTACTACAAAAGGAAGATGAAGAACTAATCTCTGAAAAGTTAACAGAGATTAGAAAATAGATTAGGGCCAAAAGAAGCAGAAAGATAAGGTTGGAGGTTCTAACAGAGGTTTCAAAGCACATGGAATAAATTTTGATGAAATTGCATGAGGACATGCAATAGTCTTGCAGTGGGGGTATGTTGAGCCTTAGAATTGCCTTCTCTTTTACAAACCTTCACTTCATTTCATCATTATTTTATCACTTCATAAGCCTAAAATCAATGAAGAATGATTAGGATTGCTTAAAGGTTACATGAAATTGATTAACATATTGTATTTTCATGATTTTTGCTATTTTAACAATTTTTTGCAAAATAGCTACAGAATACAGGCATTCCGTAGCTGACCGCGCATTCCGTAGCTGATCCCGCATTCCGCAGCTGTTTTACAGTTTGAGTGGGTTACAGGTGTCATCTCAAAGAAAGGCGCATATGGGAAAATTCCAGACTTCATCCACATCATTCCTTGCTCCCTACAAAGTCTGAGCACAATCCTACATGTGGTTATGCACGTGGGAAACCAAAACCAAGAGGTAGAGTTCTACCAGGACACAGACTCTACATTTGTCTGCAGCAAAAGTACGCAGCCTTCAATAAGAGTTTTAATTCGAATAGGAATGGGAAAGACAGTAATCCCTTCATTATCTCAAGTTCTGTTATGTAATTTCATTATAAATATGACTTGGGAGACCAAGCAACGCTGGTTAGATCTTGGTTAGTTTTTTGGCTTTTTCTGCTAGATTTCAGAACCGTGAATACTCTGTTTTCAGTCATTTTCTCCTTTAATGAAAGAAGCATCATTATGTTGCATGAGCTGAGTAAATTTTGAGTTAGATTGCATGCTACCAGGTGGTGGAGGGCCCCTACCTCCTGTGCAGCTCTGTTTTTATAATTTAGATAAGTATTTTAGCTCTGTTTTCACAGTTTAGATAAGTATTTACTTTCAGTCTTATGTTTATGTTTCAATTGCATTGAGTTATACAACCAGAATTGTTCTAATAAACTTTTCCAACATATTATTCATGATGAACAAGATAGACTGTGTAATTTCATAGAGTAATGGCATGTCAATTTCAATAGAATACTCCGGAGGTAGAATGCATGTGGTTCAGCTTTGTCCTTTCTTTTCAAGTATGATAATGGCTCTTTAGTTTAATACTGTTCATTGTAGATTAATAGCATCTTAGTTTAGTTTTAACTAATCTATAAATTTTTAGAAAGGTTTAATGGTGTTAAAACTGAGTTGCAGAACAGAATTAGAAACTAGTTTAGAGTAGAAACTTTACCTTGTTACAAATATTCTTTTCCACATATTTTCCAACAAATATTTATTCATGGATGAGATGTTGTACATTGTAAGTTATCTGTTTGATTAGTGATTTAGGAGAAAACTTCATTTCCACTTAGCTTGTTCATTTCTCAGGTTCATTTCAATTTCATGTTGTGAGTTTACAATAGAGTCATTATCAAGCTTTGTATTTGTTGGTTGCTAGTCATAATTACACTCTGTTTTGTTTCAGCATTTGCATTTATTTACCATCATAGTTTAGGCTTCACTCTGTTTTGACCAATAGTTTCCCTTCATTTAGCACTTAGTTCTTTTCCTTTTCAAAATAAAACCATAAAACCAAAAACATCAGAAAACACTAAACACAACGTAGTGGGAAATAGATACCTAGGCACATATAGTGCACCACACTTCAGCAGTTTACTGACCCTGGTTGACAATTAATGAACTCAATTTAGGAGACTAGGTTGAGCACAAACACATGGTATCAGAGGATTGTTGATTGAAGATTTCAATTGTGAAGTGAGTTTGTGCTGGTGGACAATTCGAATTTTCTACAGAAGATTCTTGGTGCAGAAATCGAGTATACATTGAAATGTCTTTCAACAGGTTGAGATTGAAGTTTTCCCTTGATGGGAGCTCGAATTACATAGCCTAGATGGACAAGATGGAGGCAGTGCTGGAGGATAATAGGTTAAAGGAGTTTTTCGATAGCAGTGTTCCTAAGCCGGGATCTAGCGATGTTGCATTACTTGATGCATGGCAAAAGAAGACAGCAAAGACTAGGAGGATTCTGTTGGAAGGTGTGAAGGACCATATTGTGTCCAGCCTTCATGGGAAAGCCACTCCATTATTAATGTGGAAGGCTTTGACAGACTTGTTCCAAAGCAGAAGTGACCAGAGGAATTTGGCGCTTAAAGACAAGCTCAGAAAAATAAAAATGGAGAAAGGCGACAGTATTCCAAAATACCTCACGAAGTTTGTCCACTGCAAGGATGAACTCGGAAGTGTGGGGGTTACTGTTGATGAAGAAGACTTGGTGAGCTTGGCTCTCCTTGGGCTTCTGAAGAGTTTGCATAGCTACGAAGACTCTATCAATGGATGGGAGAAACTGCCAGGATGGGAGCGACTTTGGTCGAATCTAGCTGGAGGAGATAAGGCGGGGTACCAGGGATGGATCTTCGTCGAAGAATGAAGATGAAGAGAATTTTTCTTTGGCTGCCAAAGAAAGGAAAGGGAAGGGGAAGAAAAATCCTTCAAAATCCGGTGCTAAAGGCAAGAAGTAGGATTTGTCCAAAGTGAAGTGTTTTCACTGTCACGAGCATGGACATTTCGCCACTAACTATCCACAGAAGAAGAAGAATAAGCAGACTGCTGGATCTACAGCAGGAGAGGCCTTAGCCTCACAATTTGAGCTATATTTTTCCTTGATCACATGCTTGGTTTCAAGTTGCATGAGATCGGTGTGGTATCTTGATAGTGGTGCGTCTTTCCATATGACAGGAGACAAAGAGCTGTTTAGTGACTTGGAGGAGAAGGACCTCCAGATGCATATAGAGATGGGCGACGGTGGTCGATATAGTGCGACTAGAATTGGGACCATTACCTTTGAGAGGGAGTCCGGTAATCCATTCTTGTTGAAGAAGGATATGCATGTTCTAGGTCTGAAGAAGAACTTGGCCTCAGTAGCAATGCTGGAAGACAGAGCTTATGATGTTTTTTTCAGTGAGGGAAAAGCCTTCTTTCGACATAAAACAATGGGTCAAACCAAGAATATATGGGTTTGAATTAAGAATCTCTACAAGCTGTAGGTAGATGGCTACGCTGCAATGGTGGGAAAAGTAGAAGAAGTGGTGAGCCGGAATGAGGGTGAATTATGGCACAGGAGATTGGGCCATCTTCACCATGGCACTTTGAAGATTTTGGAACAAGTTTCTACTGGAATTCCCAAGGGTACTCTTGCACATTTAGATCAGTGAAAAGGATGTACAATGGGTAAGTTTGTGAAGACCACCTTTCATGAGAAGAAGAACCGTGCTTCAGTGATCCTGGAGAGAATTCACACAAACGTGTGTGGACCTTTCTTGGTTGCTTCAATAGCAAGACACAGGTATTATGTGATATTTGTTGATGACTATTCTCGTAGATGCTAGATCTTATTCATGTAGAAGAAGAGTGAAACTCTCTCAAATTTTTGTGAGTTCAAGGCATTGGTGGAGAAGGAATCGGGGAAGCAAGTGAAAGCTCTACGGAGCGATAATGGTGGTGAATACATCTCGAGTGAATTTAAAGACTTCTGTAGCATAGAAGGAATTCGAAGAGAACTCATAGCCCCTCATAACCCATAGCATAATGGGGTCATGGAGAGGAAGAATAGAACGATAGTGGGTGCTGCACAAGCTATGCTTGAGAGGGAGCTAGACTTGCATGCAGTGAAGGAACTTCTTGTTCTAAAAGATGAGCCTCCAGATGTGGATCAACCATAGGAGGAGATTCATGGAGTGGAGGAGTCCACTCATGCAGAACCAAACATCAGACAAGGAAAAAAGTGTACCACAGAAGATGAGAGACTGAAGGTGGATGCTGCATAGAATGTAGGAGTTCCTACATCACAGCGCAGACAGAGACAGTCACCTGACTATTATACTAGATACATGGCTCTTATGAGCAAGTGTATCATGACAGATCCATCTTATTTTGAAGAAGCAGTGCAAGAGCCCACATGGGTAGATGCCATGGTGGAGGAGTATGACTCCATTGTCAGAAACAGTGCTTGGGAGATTGTTCCAAGGCTGGTGGGAAAATTAGTTGTCGGATCAAGATGGATCTACAAGGTAAAGCAAGCTATTGATGGGAGCGTTTAGAAGTATAAGGCAATATTTGTTGCTCGGGGCTTCTCACAGATCGAGGGGATTGACTATGAAGAAACCTTTGCACCTGTCGCATCGTATTCTTCCATACAAACCATCCTTTTTCTCTCAGTGCAGATGGGTTGGCACATTCATCAGATGGATGTGAAGACTGCGTTCCTTAATGGGATCATTGGGGAAGAGGTGTACATTGAGCAGCCTGAAGGATTTTAGATCTTCAGCAGTGAGTCGCATGTGTGCAGGCTCAAAAGAGCGCTGTATGGGCTAAAACAAGCACCCCATGCTTGGTACACTCGGATCGACAACTATTTCTGTTGGAAATGTTGTCATTGATGGAAAAGGGGATGGCAAAGGAGGAGGAGTACATGAACCAGCTATGAGGCAAAGTAGAAGACATGAAGCAGAGGCAGTTGTGTAAGTAAATTAAGTTGTGTATGTAGAAGGATTGGTTTCAGTATTATATGGATATTGTTCATACAAGAATTCTATGTGAAAGAGTTGTGATATGTAACTATCTATGCATTGATGACTTAATTGCATATGTGTATCCTTGTATTTTTCTGAGTTTATGAATTTGGGGTATGTATAACGCTGTCCCATTGGGGTAGAAATCCCAAGGGTTAACAGAGATTCTATACATGTATATAAGAAATATTTGAGTGCATAGTAGGGTTAAATATTTGATTGGAAGTGTGAGTTTCGAAGCATCGATGCTCTCAAAGAAAAGAACTCAATTCAAACCCAGAAATTTCCATTCCATAGTTGGAAAACCAAGGAACTATTTAGTTAATTGTGTGCAGGTGCGTTAGACGCACGTTATAAGCAATTTGGTGAAATCACGGTTAGTGTAACCCATAAAAGTAGCAAATATTGAAGGTGAACGTAATTGAAGCAGTGAGGGCCAATGGATTCCCCGCTGGCTCGGTCAAAGGAACATAACACTAGTGCATAAGAATCAAACCTGTGAAGGTATTTAACTGAAGAATGAATCTGGAGCGATTCCATTAAATAAGGTGACACAGGGTCAGGAAAAAGGTTTAAAGCAGAACTATGTGTCAAGGGGAGACGAACAGGAACCGGATCACGGAAGGACGTGGAGCCTTGAGCGGAAGCTAAGCAGAACTTGGAAGATGGAACCCAGTAGCGGAACGCAGAATAACTACGTTAATTTGAATAGAATGGGCGGAACCTGAGTGCAACGGAGTATTTGGCGTTGATCTATATGATGGAACCTAGAGTAGAGGGGCGGAACCATGAAGGAGGAACAGTGGATGCGGTTTAGAGGGAATCGGTGGTTTTCATCGCATCACCTTCGATGGGAAAGCGGTTTTCAAGAAATCGGAGCGATTCCATAGAGTAGCTGACACGTGGCATACGAAGGGACCCCAAAACCGCTTTCACTGCGCGCCATTGCGCGTTATTGTTCACGCATCTTCACCGAGCAACATCTGTCCGATAAAATGAGGCAGCGCGATGCGATAACAATCGTCGGATGGAGACGACCATTAACGTTGGGACCCAATCCATCATGTGAACTTGGAGAATTAACTCTCGTGCTGTTTGGTTGCGCGATAATTCATTATGCTCGTTGGATCACAGAAAACGAAGCGACATCATCACAGCCATTGGATGGACGTGATGGTTTATGAGGTATGTATTAAGGGTGTGGGACCCGATTTCCCTTCGCATTATTGGTTCAATATACGTTGTTGTGTTATGTCGAGATCTTAACCCCCAAGTCGAGGATTAAATATTGTTGAAGGACCCAAAAGGTTATATGGATATATATTACTGCTGGGTTTTAATATAAGTCAGCGGTGCGTTAATATATTTTACGAGGAAATCATGAGCATGTAAGAGTATATCTATGTTCATATATATGTAATGTTGATGCGTCGGGGTTTAAGCCAAAGTCAAGGATACTATGCAGCATTTCGAAACACTGGTAGAAAAATGTATAATATATTGGTGTATTACGTTTATAATATGGTTGCATAACCATAGATGAATGAGAAACTATCAAAGCTTCCGCATAGTTCTAGAGTATCCATATATGTTTATTGAAATTTCCTGTTCAGCAGTAGAATGATAAATTTCACAGCATTTATATTAAAAGACAGTTATATGTACAGCAGTTATACAACTGCAATGAAGAAGAAAGCCCACAAGAACAAAAGAGAGAGAGACAGTTGCAGAAAAGAACAGTGATCCAAAAATTCTGAAGGGGGTTGATTTGAAAACATATTATATGGACAGAGAGGGTGTAAGCAGTGAGCCCGAGCATAGAGATTAATAATGAACAGATATTTCCTAGATTTATATTTATTTGAGGATAAACTTGAAAAATCAGTTATATATGCAGCAGGTGCACAAGAGTACAGTGAACAGGTGAATAAACACAGGGATGAAAATGTGGGCCTAACAAAGGTAAACAAAGAATGTAGGAACTGAAAAAGTCACAGGGAATTTTATAGGAATGATGAACAGAAGTATGCAGATCAGTTACTTAACAGCAGCAAAAAAGACAAATCCAGTAAAGCCAAAATCCAGAAAAGGAGTTGAGTGAAATTGAAATGTGTAATTGAAAATGTGAATGTAAATGTTGTAATTAATTTTTTATTGTTTGTGATGCATTGGCAAGTCTCTGGTAGGAAAAAAAAACTCCCACTGTAGTATTGAAATTAATGCATATTGTTATATTTTTCTGAATGAGCGGGTAAAAGAAATGAGAAGGCAGAAGGAAAAAAGTCAGGACTATTCACTTCAAATTCCCTGAGGAATGTAAAAATTCATGTGATGAGCTCTATATATAATATCAACTTGATATGCATAAGAGTGGTTTTGAGAGTGAGGGAAGAGAATGCAGAAATGAAGCAGTGAGGAAGAGAAGAAAGAGGAGCTTAGCAGAGAAGAAGGAGGAGCTGAGCAAAGAAGAAGGAGAAGCTGATAGAGAATCTGAGAAGATGCAGAGATGATACAGGGCAGATATGAGAATAGATGAACAACAGAGTAGATGGAATAGAATAGAGCTGATATCCAAGGTAAATCAGCAAGTGTTTCTCTTTTGAAAGAGTAAGGAAGTTGGTGCTTCCACATCAAGTTGTAGCTTGATAAAATGTCAGTTGTAGCTGACTGAGGTTGGAGCCTCCTGTAGGTTGGTGGCTGTAAAAAATAGATGGGAGTTGGAGCTTCCTTGCAAGTTGTAGCTTGCACAATTGAGGTAGGAGCCTCCTGTAGGTCGGTGCTTACAGAAAATCAGTGGTGAGAGGGAGTTGAAGCTTACCTTTGCATCACAACAACAATAAGATGTGCTTTTTTCCCTTTATGGGTTTCCACTTATATCTGGTGTCTCTGTGCATGATGTCTATGTGTTGACGTGGGTTATCTAATATTCTTAATACTTGTTGCTCACATATTAAGACTGTTGTTACATTAACAAAGCTTTTTGATACTTGCTGCTCACTAATAAAGATTGCTCACATATTAAGTTGATCATGAAGTGAAGGTGTAAATAAGTTTTAAGAGAAAAATTTTAAAAGTCCATGTATGTGTTAAACTGTTTCACCCGCCCCCCCCCCCTCAGTTTAACTAAGGGTTCAACAATTGGTATCAGAGCAAGGTTCCTTTGGTGTAAGCTTAATAGCTTGAAGGAGATCTGGTTGAGTTATGGACTATCAAAATGCACATGTGTTAAATACAACAAACTTTCCTGAATGGAGAGATAAGGTTAAAATAGGTTTAATGGCCTATGAACCTGAGGTATGGAAGCTTGTATGTGATGGTTACTACAAAGACTCACCCACGGTGAAAGAACAACAGAGGAATGCCAAGGCAAAATATGTAATATATAACAATCTTCATAACAAGGATCTTGAGTTAATAATGGATTTAACTTCAGTAAAAGAAATCTGGGACAGACTGCATTTCATGCATGGAGTAGACACTGAGGATTTCATTGTCAAGAAGGAGAAGAGAATTAAGAAAAAGAGAAATTCATGTCAAAAAGAAGATTTTCAATCAAATGAGGTACTTGCTAGTGTGAATGGTAGTAAGAGCCATGAAGAAATTGCAGCTAAAGAAAAAGCCAAACTTGACACAGCTTTGACTGAAATAGAAAGATTGAAGAATAAAAACAAAGACCTTAAGAGATTGGTACAAATATGTGATGAGAGAGAATATGAAGATAGGAAAGAAATTATTGGCCTGAAGACACAGCTTGAAGAGGCAAAGAAAGTAGAAGACACTCTGCTGCAACAAATGAGAGAGAAAATTCTGGAATGTGAAAAATTGGAAGAAGAAGTAGTGAACTTGAGAAAGAAATTAGAAAAGGTCCAAAGAGACTTATTAATGAATACTCCTCAAATGAAAAGCTCTGAACAACTGGACCAAATTCTAAATGCTCAAAGGTCTCCTCTCATAAAGGCTGGGATAGGATATGAAGGAGAAACCAGTAAGTCCAAGGCAGAAGATAACAAGAAAATCATTTTTTAAAATCTATAAAGAATAGTGAAACAACTCAGCAAATTCCTACAAAAGCAGAAGCCAGCAAGAACATGAGTTGCAGAGAAACAAATAGAATCAAGCAGCAAAATGAAAGAACAGAGAATGAGAAGATGAAACAATCAACTGCTAAAGGCTCACATGCTCCTAAAGATGAAATGAATAAATTTGGAAGATGTCAAAGAAGGTTCTTTCCTCCTATGAAAAATAGCACATGTTTCTCTTGTCATAAACCAGGACATAATGCAGCATATTGTAAGACAAAGCCAATCTAGTCCAACCAACAAAGGATGCAGCAAAAGAGAAGAACCCCTCAAGCAAGCAAATGGAAAACACAATCTTTCACAAGGTACACAAATCATTTCCATGGCTACTGTTATGAATACAATGAATTTGGACATAAATCTGTTAATTGTAAATTATGTTCAAAAAGGGGAATGAAATATTATACATCAGCTCAAATATACTTTGATAAAATAAGATGTTATATATGCCTCAATCTTGGCCACAAAGCAAAGGATTGTAATATGCCATATATTTTAAAGAACTCTAGACATATGATGGAATCAAAATAGATCAATCAAAACTATGAATCAAAAGGAAGAGCAGTCATTATGAAGAACCCCAATAAAGTATGGAAAGAAAAGAGAAAGGGGGAGCCTATTATCTCAATAACATAATGAATACATCCTAGTCTCAGGGGGAGCTGCTCTAGGAAACAAAGAAAATATCCAACCAGTGATAAATATGAAGCAACATCCCAGGGGGAGAGCAGTTCATATGTAGTCCCCACAAAAAGTAGTCTAAGAAGAGCTCCATGAAATGAGAACAACTATGAGATCAGGAAGTGAAAGGAAATTCCTCTAACAGAGAACTATAGAGGAAGAAGATTATCTGATGTTTTAATTAGCTGACAGATTGATGGAAGAAGAGAAGGCAACAAGAAGCCATGGTAATAGAAAGAATACATCAGCACCTTAAATGATGAGCACATTGTGCATCATATTGCTAGAATTGACAATGAATCACATTAAGAAGAATGAGTAAGAAAAGTGCCTGTCATCATTAATATCATTACATCACTCATCTATGAAAAGTCCCCTTGGAGGAGTACAGTCAAGTAAGTGATAAATTTTTGAGTGATCTGCCCATGAAGAGTCCTAGGAAAGAAATTGAAGATGTCCTTCTCAAGATCATCATGTCAGAACAGTTGAAGTGGTAGATAAAGAAATATAAAGAAGCAATGATTCTGGATCTGTCATAGCAAAGGAAAATGCAGTGACATTCCTTTGAACAGAATGACAGAATAAGAAAATAGTTAATGATGAAAATATCAGATTGAGGATATTAATGACTGTTGCGGTGAAAAGTGGAAAGCTCAATAGAAGAATTTATGAAGGAAATCTTAATTTATGGGTAAATGTGCAAGCTAAAGTGAAATCTATGCATATTTTATCAAGGTAATATCATTTGGTACTTGGTACAAGCAGCATGTCTATCAATAGAATATCAAGTGTTATCATGGAGCAGCAGCAATATGGTGCAGGTCCTCAGGATCAAAGGACTATGGCAAGAATGCATCAAGGTAAAATTCCCAGGATTATCTGCATTCAACATGAAAAGGTCAGTAGCAGAGCAAAAACAACATTATCTTGCTTACACTTGAAGTAGTATATTGAGCACTGAAGCAATATCTTTTTCTATATATAATTTCATGGCTTCCTGAAGTTGGTACATGTATATCTTCAAGGCCTCTTTCTTAAGATCAGTTACAAAATTGTGTGAAGTCTGTTTGCTGAGTTTTCAATTAAACATCCTGAATATGCTTTCATTGAAGTTCATTCTGATAGAACAGTTAAAGTATCAAAAGTATGAAGGACTAATTGGGTCAGTTGAACCTCAAAACTCTGTCTTTGAATCATCAAGAACATATTACTTTAGCACAAAGGATTTGCTGGTAATCCACCTTTAAAGAGAGATTGATTATTGACATACATACCCCATTATATCATAAATAAAACTGCATGGTTGATAGGTGAAACCGATCAATACATTGAAGGGTTTATTTTGAAAATACAGTGTGCAAGCAGTAAAAGTCATTCGACCTCTCATATTGAAAGATATTGCCTAATCTCACAAAAAGTTGTAAACTCTGGCTTGATTCATTGTTCACATCAACAACAAGAAACTTTCAGTCTTTAAATGTAATATCCTTGTCAGCATCCTAGCTCCTATCATCACCAACAGGCAGAAAAGGTGTACCATAGAAATAAAAGGTATATTGGCATCATTATCATAATTGAACAGGTTTGGTACTAAAGATAAGCATTGCAGGGGAAGACATATTCTCAGCTTTTTAGTTTTTGATCCAATCATACATCTCTGATTAGATAAAGCTGGTACAATGTGTTCTATAAAGTGTCATTATCTTCTCTTTTAGCTCTATACAAGTGAAAGAAGTCTATGCGTTTGAATTGTATCAATTTACACTGTATATACAAGTTCAAACATTCTCAAAAGTGTTCTCTCAACAACTCTTATACACCAGTTTGGAGCAGCAAGGTACACAGTCAGAAGAAGAAGGCCTAAACACATCTCAGAGAGAAGAAATGCAAAGACAAAATCTACACTAAGAAATGTGCAACCCTTTGCCATTGATGTCAAAGGGGGAGGAAAAGCAGGTAATAGAAGAAAGGGTCTTCTAAAATAAGCTAGGAAGAGGAAGACTTGGAGGAAGCATTGGATTATTGGTGGATGTGTTGCCATCAATGCCAAAGGGGGAGACTGTTGGAAATGTTGTCATTGATAGCAAAGGGGATGGCAAAGGAGGAGTACCTGAACCAGCTATGAGGCAAAGTAGAAGACATGAAGTAGAGGCAGTTGTGTAAGTAAATTAAGTTGTGTATGTATAAGGATTGGTTTCAGTATTATATGGATATTGTTGATACAAGAATTCTATGTGAAAGAGCTGTGATATGTAACTATCTATGCATTGATGACTTAATTGCATATGTGTATCCTTGTATTTTTCTGAGTTTATGAATTTGGGGTATGTATAATGTTGTCCCATTGGGGTAGAAATCCCAAGGGTTAATAGAGATTCTATACATGTATATAAGAAATATTTGAGTGCATAGTAGGGTTGAATATTTGATTGGAAGTGTGAGTTTCGAAGCATCGATGCTCTCAAAGCAGAGAACTCAATTCAAACCCAGAAATTTCCATTCCACAGTTGAAAAACCAAGGAACTATTTAGTTAACTGTGTGCAGGTGCGTTAGACGCACGTTATGAGAAATTTGGTGAAATCATGGTTAGTGTAACCCATAAACGCAGCAAATATTAAAGGTGAATGTAATTGAAGCAGTGAGGGCCAATGGATTCCCCGTTGGCTCGGTTGAAGGAAGAGAACACTGGTACATAAGAATCAAACCTATGAAGGTATTTAAGTGAAGAATGAATCTAGAGTGATTCCATTAAATAAGGTGACACAGGGTCATGAAAAAGGTTTAAAGCAGAACTATGTGTCAAGGGGAGACAAACAGGAACCGGATCACAGAAGGACGTGGAGCCTTGAGCGGAAGCTAAGCGGAACTCGGAAGACGGAACTTGGTAGCGGAACGTGGAAGAACTACGTTAATTTGAATAGAATGGGTGGAACCTGAGTGTAACGGAGTATTTGGCGTTGATCTATACGACGGAACCTAGAGTAGAGGGGCAGAACCACGAAGGAGTAACAGTAGACGCGGTTTAGAGCGAATCGGTGGTTTTCATCGCACCACCTTCGACGGGCAAGTTGTTTTCAAGAAATCGGAGCGATTCCATAGAGCGGCTGACACGTGGCATACGGAGGGACCCCAAAACCACTCTCACTGTGCCCCATCGCACGTTATTGTTCGCACATCTTCGCCGAGCGATATCTGTCCGATCAAATGAGGCGGCGCGATGCGATAACAATCGTCGGATGGAGATGACCGTTAATGTTGGGACCCACTCCATCACGTGAACTCAGAGAATTAACTCTCATGCTATTTGGTTGCGCGATAATTCATTATGCTCGTTGGATCACAGAAAACGAAGCGACATCATCATAGCCGTTGGATGGACATGATGTTTTACGAGGTATGTATTAAGGGTGTGGGACCTGATTTCCCTTCGCATTATTGGTTCAATATATGTTTTTGTGTTATGTCGAAATCTTAACCCCCAAGTCGAAGATTAAATATTGTTGAAGGGCCTGAAAGGTTATATGGATATATATTACTGCTGGGTTTTAATATAAGTCAGCGGTGCGTTAATATATTTTACGAGGAAATCATGAGCATGTAAGAGTATATCTATGTTCATATATATGTAATGTTGATGTGTTGGGGTTTAAGCCAAAGTCAAGGATACTATGCAGCATTTCGAAACACTAGTAGAAAAATGTATAATATATTGGTGTATTACGTTTATAATATGGTTGCATAACCATAGATGAATGAGAAACTATCAAAGCTTCCACATAGTTCTAGAGTATCCAGATATGTTTATTTAAATTGCCTATTCAACAGTAGAATGATAAATTGCACAACAGTTATCTTAAAAGACAGTTATATGTACAGCAGTTATACAACTGCAATGAAGAAGAAAGCTTGCAAGAACAAAAGAGAGAGAGACAGTTGCAAAAAAGAATAGTGATCCAAAAAGTCTGAAGGGGGTTGATTTGAAAAAATATTATATGGACAGAGAGGGTGTAAGCAGTGAGCCCGAGCACAGAGATTAATAATGAACAGATATTTCATAGATTTATATTTGTTTGAGGATAAACTTGAAAAAGCAGTTATATATGTAGCAGGTGCACAAAAGTACAGTGAACAGGTGAATAAACACAGGGATGAAAATGTGGGCCTAACAAATTTAAACAAAGAATGTAGGAACTGAAAAATTCACAGGGAATTTTGCAGGCATGATGAACAGAAGTATGCAGATCAGTTACTTAACAGCAGCAGAAAAGACAAATCCAGTAAAGCCAAAATCCAGAAAAGGAGCTGAGTGAAATTGAAATGTGTAATTGAAAATGTGAATGTAAATGTTGTAATTAATTTTTTATTGTTTGTAATGCATTAGCAAGTCTCTGGTAGGAAAACAAAACTCCCACTGTAGTATTGAAATTAATGCATATTGTTATATTTTTTTGAATGCGCGGGTAAAAGAAATGAGAAGGCAGAAGGAAAAAAGTCAGGACTATTCACTTCAAATTCCCTGAGGAATGTAAAAAGTCATGTGATGAACTCTATATATAATATCAACTTGATATGCATAAGAGTGGTTTTGAGAGTGAGGGAAGAGAATGCAGAAATGAAGCAGTGAGGCAAAGAAGAAAGAGGAGTTGAGCAGAGAAGAAGGAGGAGCTGAGAAGAGAAGAAGGAGAAGCTGATAGAGAATATGAGACGATGCAGAGATGATACAGGGCAGATATGAGAATAGATGAACAACAGAGCAGATGGAACAGAATAGAGCTGATATCCAAGGTAAATCAGAAAGTGTTTCTCTTTTGAAAGAGTAAGGAAGTTGGTGCTTCCACATCAAGTTGTAGCTTGATAAAATGTGAGTTGTAGTTGACTGAGGTTGGAGCCTCCTGTAGGTTGGTGCCTGCAGAAAATAGATGGGAGTTGGAGCTTCCTTGCAAGTTGTAGCTTGCACAATTGAGGTAGGAGCCTCCTGTAGGTCGGTGCCTACAGAAAATCAGTGGTGAGAGGGAGTTGGAGTTTGCCTTTGCATCACAACAATAATAAGATGTGGTTTTTTTCCCTTTATGGGTTTCCACTTATATCTGGTGTCTCTGTGCATGATGTCTATGTGTTGATGTGGGTTATCTAATCTACTTAATACTTTTTGCTCACGTATTAAGACTGTTGTTACATTAACAAATCTGTTTGATACTTGCTGCTCACTAATAAAGATTGCTCAAATATTAATTTTATCATGAAGTGAAGGTGTAAATAAGTTTTAAGAGAAAAGTTTTAAAAGTCCATGTATGTGTTAAACTGATTCACCCCCCCCCCCCCCCCTCTTAGTTTACCTAAGGGTTCAACAATTTCACCAGACTTGGCTTCACCAAGAGTGAGGTGGATGCAAACCTGTACCGGATTGTGGTGGAGGGTAAGCTTTTAATCATTGTACTTTATGTTGATGATTTAATACTAACTAGAGATGAGCAGTTGATACACTCATGCAAGGAAGATCTTGCAAAGGAGTTTGAGATGAAGGATTCAGGCCTCCTTCATTATTTCCTTGGATTGGAAATATGGCAGCGGAAAGGTGAACTGTTTGTGTCTCAAGGCAAGTATGCCTAGGAGATACTAGAGAAATTTCACATGCAAGGTTGCAAGCCTATCGACACTCCTCTTCCAGGAAATTGGAAGAAAGAGGATGCTACATCGGCAGAGGTAGTGGATGCCACTGTTTATCGACAGTTGGTGGGTTCGCTCATGTATTTAGTTAATACAAGACCATACATGTGCTATGCGGTGAACCAGCTTTCACAAGCGATGGTTAAGCCTACCAGGCTCTTTTGGAAGGTAGGCAAGCATGTCCTGAGGTATCTCAGGGGCACATCTGAGTATGGTTTATGGTACAGACAGACAGATGAGGTGAAGTTGCATGACTTCACGGATGTAGATTGGGCAGGAAGCCCAACAGACAGAAAGAGCACATCAGGGGGGATTTTCAGTATCAGATCTACGGCAGTTTCTTGGTACATCATGAAACAAAGATTTGTGGCACTTAGTTTAGTGGAAGCAGAATAAATGGCAGCAAATTTAGTTTCATGTGAGGCTATCTAGATGAGGAATATTCTGGTTGGTTTGTTCGGTTCACATTTAGATCCCACGGTGATTCATTGTGATAATCTGAGTTGCATTAAACTCTCGGTTAATCCCGTGTTTCATGATAGATATAAACATATTGATATCCAGTATCATCATATCAGAGATTGTGTGCAGCGGAAGATCATGTTGCTTCAGTACATTCCTACGAAGGATCAGGATGCAAACATTCTGACGAAGGCACTCACCAGGAGCAAATTCGAATACCATAGAGGCAGGATCGGGGTGAAGGATAATACCTATCTTGTTGAGAGGGAGTGTTGAGATTCAACAAGAGGATGAGCTTAGTGAAAAGAGTCGCCTTCACTAAGTGGGCCCGCAGGCTATTTTTGGTGCAAGTCTATTTTTAGACTATGTCTATTTTTAGACATGATGATCATATTTCAGAAGTTGCAGGATGCTATTTGTGGATGGTTGGTCAAGTTGGAAAAATAGATGAAATTATATTTTTAGGATATTGGGCGAAGTCTATTTATAGATCACTGATCTAAAAATAGATGCATGTCGATTATTATTAGCTCTTAATAATAATCAGACTCTAAACAACAACTTATTATCTTGGAGCACTTCAGTTCAGTGCACGGATGTGGCACATCAGCTGAAAAAAGGAATTATGCAATTCCTAAGGGTTTACTGGAGCTAATGCATGGAGGAATCAGTTAGAACTCAAGTGGCGGAGTTATGACACAGTTGGAAGAGTAGTTGATGGAGTTGTATTTAGTTTAACTCAGTTAGACTCAGTTGAGCTAGTTGTATCTAGTCTAACTGAATGATACACTAGTGAAAGTGGAGTGAATTAATTATTTAATTAATTCAAAAATAATAACTCATTAATCAACTAAAAAATACATCAGTTAACTACAGTGCATGGCAGTTTCAGTGGAGATCAATGGAGAGATAGGTGAAAGGGCAAGATAGACTATCTGTTGTGACTATAGTGATGCATTGATTGCATCACACACGCAGTGGAGATGCCAATGAGGATTGTGCAGTGCAAGCAGGGGTAATTTGAATTCATTCAGAGCTATTCTTCAGCAGGGATTGCGCAGTGGAGGCAGGCTAGCAGGAGGTAGAGATCGATGCATGGATTTGCAAGATTGGTCATGATTAGTGTATGACGATTATACTGTACTAAGATCTTGTGATAAGCTTTGTATGCTTCATATGAGATTGTCATATGATTGTCATGTTACATAATATATAGTTGGGGTTTTCAGCTTCAGGCTTTCCCGGTTAAAAACTGTGTTATGTGTGATTGATTATTTTTGTTTATGCTTCACATGTGTGTGCAATTAATTTTTCCGCAAAAGATTAACAAGTGGAATTGATTCAGTATCTTGCATAAAGTTAAATAGTGTGAGATCAGGTGGATCAAGGACATATGCATGCTTAGTGCATATAATTTCTACATAAACATCTGAGCCATCAAACTACTCTTCAACATCTCTACCATCAATATGTAGCTCCAGAACACATCAGGCATTCTCCAACACTTGTACAACCATCTCAAGCCTTTACTAACACATGTAGATCCTCTCCAAGCCCATTGTATAATATCAACAACATGTGAACCTAAATGGGACATGGAAACCTAATCGCAAGAATCCTCAAATTTAACTCTTGTAGCAACCAATAATACCTGTATTCAAAAAATTGACCAAGAGGACTATCATCATGGGAATGCCTCCAAGAAAGTGCAACACTCCATTATCCAACCAAGGACCATCTACACCTAAACCATTTGCAACCACACTTACACATGCATAACCAAATCACCTGCAACCCAACAACCAAGTTGACATCAATGCCAACCAACAACGAATCTGCAACATTGCAACACACATCAATCCCAACAATCAGTTCTTGTGAGGGCCTTGTAAGGGAATTTTAAATGAAGGACATGGGTCTCATGCACTACTTCATCGGGTCAGGAGTATGTCAAGGCGATGGGAAATTGTTTGTCTCTTAAGGAAAGTATGAAAATGAGATACTACATAAGATCTTCATGGATATTTGCAAACCCATGGAAACACCTCTAGTGACCATCTAGAGGAAGGAGGATGCCACTTTAGGTGAGGAAGTGGATGATACCATTTTTTGGGAGCTAGTGGGTTCACTAATGTATCTTGTGGACACATGACCATATATGTGCTATGCATTCAACTAGCTGAGCCAAGCTATGTTTAGGCCAACCAAATGATTTTGGAAGGAAGCTAAGCACATTTTACAATACCTCAAAGACGCTATGCAATTTGGACTATGGTACAAAAGGAAATAGGGAGTGAATTTTTGTGGCTTCACATATGAAGATTGGGTTGGGATTCCATCATATCAAAAGAGTACATCAGGTGGAATTTTCAGTGTTGGGTTTGTAGTGGTTTCCTGGTACAAGAAGAAGCTAATATTTGTGGTGCTCAGCTCAACAAAAGCATAATACATGACTACAAGACAAGCAACATGTGGGGCGATCTGGATGAGAAAGATACTTATTGGACTGTTTGGTTAGATGTTGGATCCAACTATGATCTACTATGATAATCAGAGTTGCATCAAGCTCTCTGAGAATCTTTTATTTCACGATCAATCCAAACATAAAGATATCTAGTATCACCATTTACGGGACTGTGTTTAAAGGCGGATAATGTTTCTACAATACATTCTGATAGAGGAACAAGATGTTGATATTTTAACTAAGGACTTATCAAGAGGGAAGTTTGAGTTCCACAGGTGCAAGATAGGGGTGGTTGATAATCCCTTTCTTGCTGAGAGGGAGTGTTGAAAAATGCAATAAGAAATTATCAATTTGATTTTTCCTTGATTAAATTAAGAAAATTTGAATTTCCGCATCAACAAACTTGAACTTGTATTCATTTAAATTGTGTGACATGGCTTCTATCACCCAATTTACTCAGTAAATTTGAGTTGGAGGAGTTTGAGTTTAGGTAAGCATGTGTGATTGCTAATTTGTAGAAATCAAGGTTACTTATCTCAAGTTGTTTTCAGTTGAGCTAGTTCCAATTTTTGGAAGAACCAGTGGAACATCAGTGGTGCAGTGGGATGTCATTCAAACTTAGTGATCATCTAGTTAACTGATCAATCAACCCAAAATAGCTAGTGCATGCAGAGAATTCAATTTCCCTAGTTGTGGTGGAGATTCCAAGGAAGTGTAACATCAATTGTAGACTAATCTTGAGTGTTCATATGTTTTATGCAGTCAGATGATCAACCTTGGGAATTACGCAATCCATTTTGGAGAAAATTGTAAATAATAGGGGCCTAATTTCTCAAGAAATTGCACAAGGAAATAAGGGCTCAAGCAGAGAAAAAAATTGACTAAGTCTGGGTCAAATCTTCTCAGTGAGCATAAAGATAGGTTATTCACTTGTAGGTTGTGATCAGTTGAGCAAAGAAATTGTAATACATCTCTATTCATCATATTAATGCAAACAGGAAAAAGGTTTTTAGCAGATTACTTTCCCCTGGAAAAAATACTGTGTGCATGTGTGTTATTTCTCATTGCATGTTTGTGAATGATGTTCTAAATTGTGAATTGAATTCTGTACAGCAGTGGAGTAGGTTCGTGCCTCGTGATTTTGATTAAAACTTCATGAGCAGTTGCAAATCTACACCATAATTTCTATAGTTTCCCTAGGAAATAACCAAATTTGGCCATCCCAGGTGTTCATCACTCCCTTCTTATCAATTGGATGAATGGAAATTCAATGTGAAAGCATAATTTCTAGTGGGGTCAATTTGAAAAAGAGATGGTTTTATAATACATAGTTTTTGTGTAATAAGATAATAGTGTGTTTGGTATCACCTTGTAATACAATTGATCAATTGAACTCCTCTAATGCTTAAACTTTAGGAGGTCCCAAGTTCAAACCCAATAGTGGCCACCACAAGTATGTTGGGTACCACTAGGAACATGTGGTTTATTGGAAGCCACTTGTACTAGATCATTTTTTTTGTCAAGTGGTCTGAGTTCATGAGAGATTATGTCAAGCTTGATCTATGGCTTGAGAAACCATGACCTAGGGGCATCTAAGCTGTCAAAATAAAATTAAAATAGGTCTTTTTGAGTTTAAATATTTACTATTAAATTATAATATTTAATAAATATTTTTTATTAGCTTATTTTTTAATAAAAATTATATATTATTTCTTGTAATTAATTTTTCTAATTAATAATTGTTAGTTTGTAACCGTTAATTTGTAATTTGTAATGGTTAATTTCCAGGCAATGATGTATTCTCACTATTTATTCATTAAATATTTATCCAAAATATTTATTTAAAAAATATCTAAATATTTTATAAAATTTAAACCAATAATACCAGAGTACCAGAAACAAGAGAATATTTTTTTGTAAAATCTCTTTCGGTAATAATCACATATAATGGAACATTGTCGACGCGTTTCGAACCAACCAGTGTGGTTCATCATCAGGACTAGGTGAGAGATCAGATCAAATCAATAAGCTTAAATAGATGTAGAGATGGTTAAACTAGGCGTTCGGAAAACGACTAGTTTGACTTTTTAATAATTTATAATGTTTTTAATTAGTAACGGCTAGTTCCCTTCTATTATTAAATCATTTAATTAATTTATTCACTTAGTTAATAGATTAATAAACTTATTAATTTTTTATTTTTTATTTTATTTTATTTTTTTATTTAATATATCAATTTGATTTATTTATTAAAACAAGAGGCTTAAGTAAAAAAAAAATTAAAAAAAAAAAAAAAATAAATCAAAAAGGAAAAAAATAATAAATAAATAAATGAATATAAAAATAAAATTAAAATTAAAAATAAAATATCAAACTTTCAAAAAAAATAAATAAATTAAAAAATAAAAATGGGGCAAAAATAAAAGAGAATCAGGAACATAAGGCAAGTATCCAACGCCTGCTGATGTTCCAACCATCATCTCTGTTGAGATTAAGGGGTTTTTTTTCGATTTCTAAGGCCTCTCTTAACTTCCAATGATGGAAATGGTCAATCCTAGCAATGACCTTCGCCTCTTCAATGCAAATATGATGGTTAGTCTTTTCTGCATGTTCAACTAGGGCAGACGAGCGGGATCTTCCATGCTTAATGTCAGCAGCATGTTCAAAAATTCTTTGATTTATAGACCAACCAGTTTCACCAATGTAAGACGTTCCACAAGAACAAGGAATGATGTAGACACCTTTCCCATCCCTAGGGTCAATCGGGTCTTTAACCGATTTGAGAGAGCTGTGAATGGTGTTAAGGGGCTTGAAAGACGAAGACACCCTATGCTTCCTAAGGACCCTCGCAATTTTATCAGTGGTTCCTTGAATGAACGGAAGACGCACACTGCGGGACCATTGACTAGGGTCTTTATTCTTTTTAGATAGAGGACCTTTTGCTGCTTTAAGAAAAGCTTTAAGGCCTTGCGATCTACTATAACCATTTTTACAAAAGACACTTAACATATGAGACTTTTTCCCTTCAAGGTGAGACTCATCAGAGATCCTAACGCCCTTGTGGCCAAGGTGTTTAGGACACCCAATTTTTGAGCAGGGAAATGGTGTGAACTAGCATGAAGGTACTGTTCAGTATGAGTTTTCTTTCGAAAAACTTGATGGGAGAAAGAGCCATCATCTTTTTTAGAAATAAGAACGTCAAGGAAGGGAATGCTTCCATCTATTTCATGCTCCATGGTGAATTTTATGGAGCGCGATTGATCATTAAGGTGACGAAAGAAAATATCTAACTTATCTTCGCCATGCGGCCACACGACACAAGTATCATCTACAAACCTCTTCCAAAGCTTTGGTTGGAAAAGAGCCGAGGAAAGAGCTTTGGATTCAAAGTCTTCCATAAACAAATTAGCAACAATCGGGGAAAGGGGGGAACCCATAGCAACACCACAAGTTTGCTCATAGGGTCGCCTTGGCGAAGAAAGTGGAGGTTAGCGAGGGTCCCAGCTACGTGGTGGCATCGGTATCGGTAATGCAACTAATGACATCGGCTAGCCTCTTTACCTTGGCCACAAGGGCGTTGAGGATCTCTGATGAGTCTCACCTTGAGGGGGAAAAGTCTCATCTTTTAAGTGTCTTTTGTAAAAATGGTTATAGTAGATCGCAAGGCCTTAAAGCTTTTCTTAAAGCAGAAAAGGTCCTCTAACTAAAAAGAATAAAGACCCTAGTGGTCCTACAGTGTGCGTCTTCCGTTCATTCAAGGAACCACTGATAAAATTGCGAGGCTCCTTAGGAAGCATAGGGTGTCTTCATCTTTCAAGCCCCTTAACACGATTTGTAGCTCTCTCAAATTAGTTAAAGACCCGATTGACCCTAGGGATGGGAAAGGTGTCTACATCATTCCTTGTTCCTGTGGGACGCCTTACATTGGTGAAACTGGTCGGTCTATAAATCAAAGGATTTCTGAACATGTGGATGACATTAAGCATGGAAGATCCCGCTCGTCTGCCCTAGCTGAGCATGCAGAAAAGACTAACCATCATATTTGCATTGAAGAGGTGAAGGTCATTGCTAGGATTGACCATTTCCATCATCAGAAGTTAAGAGAGGCCTTAGAAATCGAAAAAAGACCCCTTAATCTCAACAGAGATGATGGTTGGAACATCAATAGGTGTTGGATACCTGCCTTATGTTCCTGATTATCTTTTATTTATGCCTTTTTTTTTATTAATTTATTTTATTTAGTTTTATTTTTTTATTTTTATTTATTTATTTATTTTTTGAAAGTTTGATATTTTATTTTTATTTTTATTTTATTTTATTATTTTATTATTTTTATTTATTTATTTATTTTATTTTATGTTATTTTATAAGCCTCTCGCTTTAATAAATAAATAAAATTGATATATATATATATATATATATATATATATATATATATATATATATATATATATATAAGGTTATTAATCTATTAACTAGGTGAATAAATTAATTAAATGGTATAATAATAGAAGGGAACTAGCCATTACTAATTAAAAACATTATAAATTATTTTAAAGTCAAACTAGTCATTTTCCGAACGGCTAGTTTAACCATCTCCACATCTATTTAAGTTTATTGATTTGATTTGATCTCTCACCTAGACCTGATGATGAACCACATTGGTTAGTTCGAAACGCGTCGACAATGTTCCATTATATGTGATTATTACCGAAATTTTTTTTATAATTTTATATGGATCACAGAAACATAAATTCTAAACATATTTTTTTATTATTAATTTTATAAAAGTGGAATCTTATCGATACCATGAAAATTGGGTCCATATTTCCGAGAAAGTGCGGTAATAGGTGGAAGTACGTTGGTTTTTTACTCGATACTTTTGGAAAGTGAGAGTTCCTAAATTTGTTTACAATATTTCCCATGTGTATAGTAAGACATTGTAGTTTAACTTAAAAATCAACCCACTGGAATTTCTTTTCAACATTAGTGCTCTTTACAAGATTTTCCGTGTGTAATTTTCTTTATTTTCTTTACAACATTGAACGGTTTAAGTCAAAAGTTATAATTAAAAATTAGCACACTAGAATTTCTTCATAAAATTTGTTAGGTGTAAAGTTTAGATAATGATCAAAGTACAGTATCTTTATAATCAAAATAACGTCGAGTATAAAGTTTTTTTATTAATTTTATTATAGCGCCGTATTTTCCTTAATAATTTTAAGGAAGCACTTTTGTTTGTCTCGGAAAATTAACGTCTGAGAGGACTTTAGGATTTTACAATATTTCGTTACGTCTGTATACTTAGTGACGCACAATAAATACAGCCAAGCGCCTTATTGACTAAAAAGAGAAATTGCGGAGCCTCAATATCTTTGGACCTTTCCATTCTTTACAGACAGTTAATTATAAGAAAAACTATCTACAATACAAATCTTTATTTTAAAATATAAAGGAAATATTATTTTATTTATTGATTAAATTTGGGAACTTAGGTTAGAATTTTAAATAGATTTAGTCTTTAAAATTGACGGTTTTCACACTTTCCTACCCATTTTCAAAGCTTTAACTAAAGATTTTGATAGTTTGACCCCATGACGGCCCGTCAAATTCCATACCTGCTGAGAACAACTAACTTGTACATTAACAAACTATGATAACCATTATTGAAGTAATGAAAGAAATGTAAAGAACATTATTGAAGTGATGAAAGAAATGTAATTAGTAAGAGATTATTCTTAATATTTTAGTATGTCTATTTTGGAATATGGTTTTCTTAATTTTTAATTTAATTATCAATAATTATTTGCTGGATGGTAGGAATTTGAACTCCATTCACTATTCTAAAATATTCTTAGGAGTAGCAAAATTTATTTCAAAAATAATTAAGCCGTAAGGCGTTTCTTTTTTAAAACAACTTCCCCAACTGCCACTATGTATTATTGTTGACCGTCAAATCCATTGTTAGATGATTGAACAATGGTCCGTCATCCGATTATAAACAGTTAAAAATAAAACATACCTAATCTTGATTGGTGCAACCATTCAATCTTGATTCGTGCATATGATGCTCATCTTTGTTAAAATGATTAAAACAGACACTAGAGTTGCAGAGTGTTCAAGATTTGAAATAAATTCCTACCCTAAATAAGAGTAGGATGAACCAAGTGTAGGTGCTAGATGTCGATAGGGAAGCATCCGAACATGATCTTGAGAGAGCTTACTGAAGTTGTTTGCTCCATAATTAATTTGATAATGTGGTTACATTTGAAAATGCCATTAGGGTTGTTGAAAAAGATTTTTCTAATCTACTAGATCCTGCAAGGTGAGATCGATGACTTCGGAAAGCTATGGAAGCAGGGGAATCAGCCATGCTCAACCCCTCTTCTAGATCCCCAAATAGTTCAGAACAAAGGGTTGTAATTACTAGAATTCGAAGGTTGCCAAAGAGACATGGGTTTCTGACCTTCTGTAGAGAAGGGCAGGCAACAATGGATTTCACGCTGGGAGTTGCGACTCACGAAGTGGACCTCAATAACATTCGGGCATAAATGGTTGAATTGGTAGAGAAAGCCCGGAGGGAAAGAAGGCCTGAACAATTACATGTTTTTCCACTATCGGGGAGGTTTCTAGTTATGAACATCCAATGTAAAGAGACAGAAACCTATGTTACAGAGGATTGGAAATTTCACATTTCAAGTGTAGGAAAAGGGGACATAAGTGGTACGATAGAGAACACAAGATGGAAATGTGGGTTGAGTAGAAAGCATAAACAAAAAAAACCCACAAGCTAGATGGTATTTGCAGTTACAAGTGTGAATATTTATATTTATGTGTGTGTATTATTACAGAGTACCATGCACTGTCCATGTAAAAATATGGGTAACAAAGTGAATGAAATGAGTGAATGTCTGAACTTTCTTATTGTCAAGTTTTTGTATAAAGTAGGCCAAACAAACATTTCCTTTGTTCAAGTTGCCCAGTAACCACTTTTCATATCACTCTTTTCATATCTCTTCTCATAATCTTATTTTAAAAATATCAATAGAATCAAAGAAAAAATAGAAATATAATAATTGAGAAACATGTTACAAATTACAATTAATGAAATCAAGCCATCTCAATGGACTGGTTTTGCAGGTAGGACAATGGAGAAAGAAAGAAAGAAAGAAATTATTTTTAAGGTCCACGAGGCTAAAAAAGACAATGATTTATTCGATGGGCAAGGCTAGGCCCCTTCCTTGTTGTTTTGATTATTGTTTACCAGTGGCATGGAGGGAAGTTGCGTGTGGAAGCTTGGATGCAATTTACTACGTGCAAATTAGAAATTCTGCGTTCTTTATGGCATATACATGGTTTCCAAAAACAATAGAATTTTCCTTAAGATATATATTAAATGAACATTTATTGCAAATGCCTTAATTTTATTACAAATGCCTTAAACTTTATGGAAGAAATGACATGTACATGGTTTGCCTTAAATTTTATGGGAGAAATGACACATGTACATGATTTGCCTTAAAGAGAAATGACATGTACATGGTTTTCTTTAAAGTTTATTGGAGAAATGGCATGTACATGGTTTGCCTTAAATATTGCTTTAAGTTTATGGGAGAAATGACATGTACATGGTCTGCCTTAAAGTTTATGGGAGAAATGACATGTACATGGTCTGCCTTAAAGTTTATGGGAGAAATGACATGTACATGGTTTGCCTTAAATTTTAAGAGAGAAATGACATGTACATGGTTTTCCTTAAATTTTATGGGAGAAATGACATGTACATGATTTTCCTTAAAGAGAAATGACATATACATGGTTTTCCTTAAAGTTTATGGGTGTAATGTTCCTAATGGGGAAAAATAGGCTCAGTAGGGAATATCTTAAGATATTCCACTATGGAATCACAACAGTATGGAAAACACACCAGCAACTTCTAAACCAAAGATAGACTGGCAGGGCATTTACTGGTTATATCACCTCTAAGGAGAGGGTGAAAACCACAACGTTCCTGGCCCGTTCGAGACTCTGTCCATAAAAGACTGATGAAACACAGTAAGTGTGGAAATGACACACTCCTATTGGATTTTTCTGCCCTTGGGAACCTTAGATCTATAGATCTAAAGAATGGATCCAAAGAGAAGAAAAAACCAAATAAGTAAGAAGTGGGAAATTCCACTCTCAGGAAAATCTGCAATAGGCTCAATGAAAACGCTGTATAAGCATGGTGGTGCAAAAATAACGTAGACCAGGGATGGGATTCCCTAGCTTAGGCTATTTGGGACCTCCATGATGAATTTTAGCTGAAACAAATGTGTTTAATACCCTTAAACAAATCTCCCATGAAGCTGACTAGCTAAAAATCAGCTAATGAGAAGAGTTGTTGCAACAAGGAAACCCAGCAACCAGAATTGCGTAGTTTTGCCCAGTAATCACTGAAGACCAGCCATAAGGCTCAGAATTTAGTCATGGAACATCAAATCAGCATTATGAAAGATTCTCCCATTGAAATACAACAAATCACATGAAATAATAGTGCAGAAATCCATTAAAATAACATCTCCGACATTCATAAAATTGCAGAAAGGAATGGACTGTGTCCCTCTAAGTGTGCTTCAGCAAATAAATAATGGATCTCAGATCTATGGCAGATCTATGGCTGTAACATCAGATCCATACTAGATCTGGAAACTACTCAGCCTCTTCTACAAGTCCCCTTTGGGGTTTTTACAAAATAATGCACAAGAAGATGTAGATCTGACTTTTAATACATGAAACTGCAAGAAACTTCCAGAAATTGCTGAAGATGAATATTATTACAATATATCAGATCTGTACAATAGATATCAGCAAGCTACAAGATGAATCTACAAGATGAGAGGCAAGACTCAATCATTAGAGAGCAAGTACAATGAAGGATCTAAACAATAGTGAAGCAATACATAGAAAATAATGTAGTTCCCTAAGGAGACAACACTGTAGTTTGAATAGAATATGACAATATGTGAAATATATAGATCTGAAATGAAAATACAATAGAGATCCTCTTTCGGGTGGTCACAAGAGAGAAATCCCTCAAAACAGTCAGAACTTTGCAGATCTGAGTCACCACTTGCTGCAACTTCACAACAACTGCAAAACCCTCAACAGGACCAGCACTGCTAATGGAGATGAAGCTTGGCCAAAATGCCAGATAGTGGAGAAATGCATCACAATCTCCTCCAAGAGCTACTCAAGGAAGGAGAGAGGATTCCTTAACAGGAAATCCTCCTTCTCTAGCTAAACAACCAAGAGAAGTAGAGTTGCTCAAGCAACCTCTATTTCTAAAATACATCAACAACCACTTCTTGTGCCTTCTCCTCCTTTTTATAACATTAGGGTCTCTTGGAAAACCCTAAACCACTTCATCTCTTTGGCCCAATTCACACTTGGAAATCCCTTCTAGAACAACACAGTCCATCAAGGAGGTTCAATGAACCTAGACAGCGCTAGTTGACTTAGTCAAACAGGATCTCCTTTGGTGGTCTTGACCCTTTCACACATGCAAGTTTTATTCAAGTGGCTCAAATATGCCCCTTTTCACATAGGCACTGGTTTATTCTTGATTTTTAGGAGTTTTTCATGTCCTCCTTTCTATTTTATTCATCAGTACATAAAATTATGACAAAATGAAATGTTCCAATTAGCTTGGGCTAATTAGGAACATTACAATGGGAGAAATGACATGTACATGGTTTGTCTTAAAGTTTGTCTTAAATTTTTTATGGGAGAAATGATAGAGAAATGACATGTACATGGTTCCCAAAAACACTAGCAAATGCCTTAAAGTTCATGGGAGAAATGACATGTACATGGTTTCCAAAAACACTAGCATTTTCCTTAAAAATATATTAAATTAAAGTTTATGAGAGAAATGACATGTACATGGTTTCCAAAAACACTAGAATTTTCCTTAAAAATATATTAAATTAAAGTTTATGGGATAAATGACATGTACATGGTTTGCCTTAAAGAGAAATGACAAGTACATGGTTTTCCTTAAAGAGAAATGTCATGTACATGGTTTTCCTTAGAGTTTATGGGAGAAATGACATGTACATGGTTTTTCTTAAAGTTTATGGGAGAAATGACATGTACATGGTTTGCCTTAAAGTTTATGGGAGAAATGACATAGAAATGACATGTACATGGTTCCCAAAACACTAGCAAATTCCTTAAAGTTTATGGAAGAAATGACATGTACATAGTTTCCAAAAACACTAGCATTTTCCTCAAAAATATACTAAATTAAAGTTTATGGGAGAAATGACATGTACATGGTTCCCAAAAACACTAGCAAATGCCTTATAGATTATGGGAGAAATGACATGTACATGGTTCCCAAAAACACTAGAAAATGCCTAAAATTTTATGAGAGAAAAAACATGTACATGGTTCCCAAAAACACTAGCGAATGCCTTAAAGTTTATGGGAGAAATGATATGTACATGGTTTCCAAAAACACCAGCATTTTCCTTAGAAATATATTAAATGAACATTTATTGCAAATGCCTTAAAGTTTATGAGAGAAATGACTCCAAATTCATTTCTTTAATTGAAAAAAAAAATTATTTCTTTCTGATACAAAATCATGTAAATACATATAGACACAAAATTATGTAAATACAAATAGACACAAATTAGAAAATTTATATATAGACTTGAGAGCTACTCCAAATGCATTTCTTTAATTGAACAAAAAAAAATCATTGTTTTCTAATACAAAATTATGTAAATACAGACAAACAAACAAATTAATCATTTTTTTTATACAAAATTATGTAAATACTAAATACAGACATACATACAAATTAATCATTGTTTTATGATACAAAATTATGTAAATACAGGCAGACAAACAAGTTAGAAAAAATATATATAGACTTGAGAAGCAGGATAGATATAAGTGCTTGCTGATATAAAATGAGGATAAGCAAAGCCAAGTGCAGAGACAAAGACAGATATTAATTCTCTTAAGCATGAGGATAGTCCCAATCTGGAAGCAGGATAGATATAAGTGATTGCTAATATAAAATGAGGATATGCAAAGCCAAGTGCGGAGACATAGACATATATTAATTCTCTTAAGTAGGAGGATAGTCCCAATCTGGAAGTAGGATAGATATAAGTGCTTGCTGATATAAAATGAGGATAATCAAAGCCAAGTGCAAAGGTGGAGACAGATATTAATTCTCTTAAGTAGGAGGATAGTCCCAATCTAGACGCAGGATAGATATAAGTGCTTAATGATATAAAATGAGGATAAGCAAAGCCAAGTTCAGAGACAAAGATAGATATTAATTCTCTTAAGCAGGAGGATAGTCCCAATCTGGAAGCATGATAGATTTAAACAAAAAAACAACCATAAAAAATAAAATAAAAAAATTACAACCTCTAATAATCTCTGGAATAAATTCAGACACAGCTGAAAACAACAATTCCCATAAGATACATACCTGGAAATAGACAGCGCACGCCGAGGAGGTAGATGAGGAGACAACGAAATGGTGTGCCTCAATCGAAGGTGAGGGAAACGAACCGGAAGTATTCCACTGTCTCTAAGCGTAACTAGCCGTAGAGTCTCACCACTATGTTAATACCTCAGGGGTTAACTAGACTGCCCCTCCCTATTGGTAACTAGTTGATAAAGCAACATCAACAAAGGCATAAATTGATCTAGTAGCAAGTAAAATGAAGGAACTATTAGTCTTATCTCTTTGAAACTTAGGAATAGAACTTAGAATTTAATAATAGTATCTTATACTAAACTTCACTTCTCGATCTCCTTTCATCAATCGAGCGGTTTCACTCCTCGAACTATTATTTCATATTGTCTTACTTATTCTTACTATTACTATCCTATATTAAGTCTTGTATAAAGTCCTGGAAAAGGATATGGAAATGAAAATAAGGAAGTAAGCAATCTTTCCTAATCAAACCAACGTATACAACGAGACAACGAGAAAGCGCACACCGAGCAGGCAGAGTGGACAACGAGGACGCAGAACAGGTAAAGCACGTCGAGCAGGCAGAGCACGCCAAGGACATAGATCAAAACCTACGCAAAACCTGCAAACGCAGCAAACTGAAAATTATATTTAAAAAACAAAAACAAAAAAACATAAATAAAAAAATAACATATTTACCTTACCTTCACACCTTCGGCTGCTCCCCTACTGGCCCCTGCAACAGCGCAACACACCCAATACTGATCGAAGAAAACACAACGAGACAACAACAGAGCTCGAAAACACAACGAGACAACAAAAGAGCTCGAAAACACAACGAGACAACAAAAGAGCTCGAAAACACAGTGAGACAACTACAGAGCTCGAAAACAAAAGGAGACACCGCAACGGTAAAAAATAGACTGACTTAAAACTTGTTGCGGTCTGGGGGCTAGTATATTTATAACAAAAATTTCGGTTGAATTATAATAAAAAGTTCGGCCGAACTAATAGTTTGACCAAACTTTTGTTGCTGGTTTTCCTATCTTCGACCAAAAATATGTTTACCCATGTCGTCAATACCCTGTCAATGTTAATGGCAGAAACAATTCAGCCGAACTTTCTAAAAGTAAGCTTCCTAAAAATTCAGCTGAACTGTTGGGAAAATGAAATTTCGAACGCATTTCTCATGAAAGTGTAACCCAGCTTCACATTTTTACCCTTGATTAAATTGAGAAAAATTGAATTTCCAGATCAACAAACTTGAACTTGGATGCATTTAACTTGTGTGGCATGGCTTCTAGCACCCATTTTGCTCAGTAAATTTGAGTTGGAGGAGTTTGAGTTTAGGTAAGCATGTGTGATTGCTAATTTGTAGCAATCAAGGTCAATTATCTCAAGTTGTTTTGAATTGAGCTAGTTCCAATTGTTGGAAGAACCAGTGGAAGGCCAGTGGTGCAGTGGGACTTCATTCAAACTTAGTGATCATCCAGTTAATTGATCAATCAACCCAAAATAGCTAATGCATTCAGAGAATTCGAGTTTGCCAGTTGTGGTGGAGATTCCAAGGAAGTGTAACATCAATTGTAGACTAAGCTTGAGTGTACAGATGTTGCATGTAGGCAGATGATCAACATTGGGAATCACGCAATCCATTTTGGAGAAAATCCTAAATAATAGGGGCCTAATTTCTCAATGAACTGCACAAGGAAATAAAGGCTCAACCAGAGGCTGAAATTGACCAAGTGTGGGTCAAAGCTTCTCAGTGAGTAGATAGATAGGTTATTCACTTGCATGTTGTGATCAGTTGAGCAAAGAAATTGTTAATCATCTCTATTCATCATATTAATGCAAGCAGGCAAGGGGTTTTTAGTAGATTGCTTTCCCCTGGAAAAAATATTGTGTGCATGTATGTTATTTCTCATTACATGTTTGTGATTGATGTTCTAAATTGTAAATTGAATTCTGCAGAGCAGTGGAGTAGGTTTGTGTCTTGTGATTTTGATTAAAACTTCATGAGCAGTTGCATATCTACACCATAATTTCTACAGTTTTCCTAGGAAATAAACAAATTTGGCCATCCCAGTTGTTCATCACTTACTTCTTCTCAATTGGATGAATGGAAATTCAATGTGAAACCATAATTTCTAGTGGGATCAATTTGAAAAAGAGATGGGTTTATAATACAAAGTTTTTGTGTAATAATATAATAGTGTGTTAGGTATCGCCTTGTAATATAATTGATCAATTGAACTCCTCTAATGCTTAAACTTTAGGAGGTCCCAACTTCAAACCCAATAGTGGCCACCATAAGTATGTTGGGTACCACTAGGAACATGTAGTTTATTGCAAGCCACTTGTACTAGATCTTTTTTTTTTGTTAAGTGGTCTGAGTTCATGAGAGATTACATCAGGCATGACCTATGGCTTGAGAAACCGTGACCCAGGGGCATCTAAGCTGTCAAAATCACCCGGGGATTGCACTTGACCTGGGTCACATCAACACTAAGCAAACTGGGTTAAACTTGTCTCCTCCCCCTAGCACGGGCGTAACAACCTCCATAAGGTTTGATCTCGGGTCGCCCTTTCGACAAGGCCTATCCTCAACCAGTTGTGCTAATGAGACTAGACCACTTGTACTAGATCTTAAATTAAATTAACTAGAAAATTATTTATGATTACCCGAAAAAAAACTATATAAAAATAACTATAACATATTTCTCATAAAACACTCCTTACTTTTTAATAAAATCAACCCATCTTCAAAATAAACCATAATATCTATAAAATCAATCTTAAAAATTATATTAATTTTTTTTATATATCATAACATAATAAAGTATAGAATAAACATGTCAATAGTTGACTATTAACTTTACTGAAAATTGTACTTTAAAAGGAATGTTTTTATTTATTAAATGCATATCGTCAATATTTTTCTATTAATTTTATAGAATATACATTATAAAGTATTTTTAAGTCTAAAGTTCTAGGAAAATTAGCCAAACTAAATAATTTTAAGAATCTTTTACCTTTCAAAAAGTTTGAAAGAAATTTTAAGAAAGTGTACGTATTATTGACTTGACTTTATTATAAGCTACATGTTAAATAATGGGATTATTACAAATTTTCACATTTCAAATTAAAAAGTTCTCTCCGGAGTGTTGAAATTTACCAGATTTTCTATTTAATTATTATTATTTATTAGAAATTATAGGCATTATTGATATTTAGGTAGAAATAAATATTATTAATATTATAATTTATAAATTAATAATTAATAAAAAATATTAATAATATTATATTATTTTAAATTATTTAAAAAATTGAAAATAAGAAATTAATTGAATGGTCAGTTCTGCTAGTTTTAAATTTTTATTAAAATTGGAAACATTTACTAAGTTTTGTTAATACTGTGGATAATCTTAATTACTATTTTTCAATTTTCTTAATTTTTTAAAATTTTATAAAATTTAAACTAAAACAAAAAATATTTTTTATTATTAATTTTATAAAAGTGAGGGTCTTCTCAGCGAGACAATGAAAATTGGGTCCATATTTCGGAGAAAGTGCGGTAATCAGTGGAAGTACTGTATTCTGTAGAGTTGGGCCGAAATTCAGTAATATCCTGTGGCCTTGGTGCGATGTCTGGATTTATTGCGGGAGAGGGCTTGGAGAAACCACAGCCTGCGCCAGTAGTGGAGCATTAGCACGATTTCAAGGGCGTATTCTGTAGAGTTGGGCCGAAATTCAGTAATATCCTGTGGCCTTGGTGCGCTGTTGGTACCTGGAATGCATTGGCAGCTGTGGCTGTGAATCAAATCATAGGAGCAGAATGTCAAAACCGTAGAGAAATGACGGCAGAGGTTTTGACGGTGGGAGCGCAGCCAAGGGAGGACGTGAGATCCAAAATTCTGAACCGAAATTTGCCCATTTCCACTGGGGTTCAAGTCAGTTATGATTAACCAATATATTTTTGTGGTTGGGGCAGCGGGCACTTCTGGAAAGAATATGCAATCCAGAAATGGGATTTTTTAATGTATGGTTCTTTGTCAATTTTATACAGAGGACAGAGGACAGGGACAGAGCAGCAAGGGCAGAGCATAGAGGACAGGGACAGTGGGCAGAGCAGCAAGGGCAGAGCAGCTAGTTTTCAGTGGATAGCGGGCAGAGCAGCAAGGACAGAGCAGCAAGTTTTCAGTGGTCAGACCAACAGAGATTGAAGAGTTAAGCATAAAACAAAGGGTCAGTTTTGGGCAGAGATTTTGATTTCCCTTAATATCATCACGAGAATGGAACAAGAAACTTTAGAACCCGTAGAAACAAATGATATAGGGCAAGTAAAAATTGCCTCATCAACGAAAACTGGGAAGTGGGTTTGGGTCAATGCCAAACAATATCAGGGCATTTTAAAAAGGAGACTAGCTCGTCTAAAATGGGAGCAGACAAAGAAGAAAAAGTTTCAAAGGGAGAGTATTGTTCGCAAGAAACAACATTCAAACAAGTTTTCTTCGCAAGCATGTCGCAACAAGTCCAAAGGAAAAGGAAAAGTTAGTGATGAGTATGCTTTATATAGTCCCACATCCACACCTCTCACTTGGTCATCTGACCTTTATGTGAGAGAACTCTTAAATGTAAAAGAAAGGTTGGAAGTAGTAGAAGCTAAAGCACTGGAAAGAGATTGTGCAATCCATATAATAACAGCTGAAAATCAGGCTTTAGCAGAAAGCAACAAAGTTCTGAAGGAGCAAGTGTCATTACTGCAGGAAGCTCTCCGAATAGGGAAAACAGAATGGCAACGCATGAAAGCGGAGGTGCAAAACATGAAGAAATTTGCAGTGGAAAACACAGAGGTGATGAATGCGAAGCCACCCCAGGATAAGGGGAAAGCAGTTGTTCAAATAGACAACAATAAAGAAACATCAAAAGAAGGGAGGAAAGAAGATCCCACAAAACTTTCCAAAACCTGGGCTCAAGTTGTTGGCAATTCTGCTAAGAGGGAAGGAGAAACAAACATCCAGGTTAACAACATGCAAGATAGAGAAAGCAAGGAAAGACTGGATAGAGCAAGAAACATAATTATTAAAGGGGTGAAAGAGTATGGTAAAAATGAATGTACTCTTGACCTTGCAAGAGACTTCTTGAAAGACAAACTCCAATGGCAAGGACAAGTATGTCAAGCATGGAGAGTAGGTAAGCTCAACGGTGAGAGAGCCAGGCCCATAAAAGTCATCTTGCCCAACTTGCATGATAAAGATATCATTCTGAGAAATAAGCAACTCTTAAGGGGTTCTCGGTTTTTTATAGAAGAAGATTTAACTGTAAGACAGCAAGAGGAAAGGAGGGATGAAATGACAAAAGTTAGGGCAGCAAGAGATGAGGGAAAAAGAGCATGGATTTATAAAGGTAAAGCCGTGATTGCGCAATTTGGACCTCCTTCCAAAACAATGCAACAAAATGATAACAAAGAAGAAGCAGCAAACTCTTTAGCAAGAAATGAGGAAGAAAGGTCATTATGGGCAAGCAGGGACAAAGACTCAACTGTGAGTCTTGCATGTCAAAACAAATAGCAATCAAGTCTTACCCAGGTTTCCTTAAGATTAGTTTGTTGGAACTGCAGGGGTTACCCATGGAGACGAGGACCTAGGTTAGGGCCTATTGCGGAAGGTAGAGACATAATTTGCCTCATAGAAACACATGAGCATGAAGGGTGTAAGACACCTTTGTTTGAAGGGTACTGGAAGATAGCAGTGTGGAACAAGGCAGCGGGGAATGGCAAAGGGCACGGGGGTATCATGGTATTAGTAAGAGAAAAAGAAGGTCGTTTCATTCAGCTAGAAAAAGAAGACCCAAATAAACAATTTGTTTGGCTTAAAATATCAGAAAATGGAAATCTCATTAGAATTGCAGCATGCTATTTTGCACCGCAAGTTTCAAAAATCTACAAAAGTAGAGGGCTTGACCACAAAGACCCCTTTGCAGCCCTAAAAACGGATATTGCAATATATTCTCAGCTAGGTGAAGTCCTTATAGTGGGGGATTTCAATGCTAGAACTGCAAGTGAACAAGCTAGCATTCTTTGTTGTAAAGAAGACAGTGACCCTATCTGGCTTACAGAGGACAGTAATCATCAGTGGAAACGAATTTCAGAGGATAAAGGCTGCAATATCTTTGGAGAACAGCTGCTTATGCTATGTGGGGCTTTCGATTTAGTCATTTGTAATGGGTTGACTAAATGGGAAAAGTCCGGTAATTTCACTTGCAATACTTACAATGGAGCAAGTGTCGTAGATTATGTAATTTGCTCGCATAGTTTGTGTGAGAAAATGGAGGAAGTGTTGATTGGAGATCAAATTTGGGACTTAAAATCAGATCACAAGCCAATCTATTTAAGTTTCTCTTGGACCGGAAAAAAGAAATTGGTGTCGAAAAATCAATGTGTTCAACAAAATCCCCCAAAGGGCAGAATTCTTTTGAATCCAGCGAATTGTAATACCTTCAAAATAATGCTAGAGAGGCTCTTCAAGAAGGAGGAAATCCCATCTCATGGCCTTCATAGTCACAGATTAACACATTTAATTCAAAGCGCACTTGCTGAGTGCAAAAGAGCAAAAATTAAGAAGTCCGAAAAAAATTGCTTTCCGGTTAATGCTTGGTTTGACGAGGAATGCAAAAGGCAAGGAGAAGGTGGAAGGAATCAGACACGGATAACATAAAGCTCAAAGATTACAAGCAGTTAGTAAAAAAGAAAAAAACCGATTTTATGGTTTCAAGGAGAGAAGAACTAATCTTCCTCGGGAAAAATAACCCCAAATTATTTTGGAAGGAGCTCCAATCGAAAAAGGTGCAAACTGAAAACAACATTACAACTTCTAAATGGTTTGACTATGCAAGACAACTTTATGAGCAGGATCCCAAGGTTGACCCTCCTCCCTTGGTCAACACAGACACAAATCTCTTCACGGTGCAAGAGGTAGAGATGGGTATCAAGAAGTTGGGCGCTGGAAAAGCAAAAGACTTAGATGAACTCCAAGCAGAGTATCTAAAGTGGGGCTTAAAATTTCTTTCACCTCACATCACAAAAATTTTCAACAACATCTTACGGCAGGGGTTCCCCACAGATTGGACAACTAGTATGGCAATACCTCTTTTCAAGAGTGGTGACGTCAATAATCCCTCCAATTATAGAACCATAATGATAAACCCCTTGTTTGCAAAGTTATTTGGAAGCATGTTGGAAAAGAAAATTAGCAAGTGGGCAGAAGAAAGAAATAAACGTGCTAAAGGGCAAGCAGGTTTTAGGCCTAAACATTCAACAGTTGATCATTGTATAACTTTAAGGCACATCATTGAAAAAGGTTGGGAAAATAAGGAAGAAGTTTTTTGTTGCTTTGTTGATTTCAGAAAAGCCTTTGACACGGTTCCTAGGGATAAGCTTTGGGGCAGAATGGAGGAACTCGGAGTTCCCAAGAATTTGAGAGCAACGGTGCATAGGTTGTACGAATAGGTGAAAGTCAAAATCAGAACTTCAGCTGGCATTTCTGAAAGTTTTAGAAGCGATATCGGGGTCAAGCAAGGTTGCCCATTGTCTCCTACCCTTTTTGGGTTATATATTGACAAGCTTGAAGAGTGGCTAAATTCGCAAGGGGGTGACGGTATCCATTTGGGTAAGTTCGTTATCAGGCTTCTTTTGTACGCAGATGACCTTATATTGATTGCTAATTCGGCTCTTGGTTTGCAAGAGCATTTACATTCCCTTGAGCATTTTTGTAAAAGGGTTGGGATGCAAGTCAATATTAGAAAAACGAAAGTAGTGGTTTTCTCTAACAAAAGAAAGCATAACCAACATAAGTTCTATTTTGGAGGCAACATTTTGGAAGAAGTTGCAGATTACAAATACCTCGGAATTGACTTCAACAAAAATTTAAGTTGGGATGGTTGTAGAAAGAAAAGAACTTTAGGGGGTTGGAAAGCATTTTATGCTCTTCAAAACGGGTGTAGAGAGGCAGAGCTGTGGGACTGGAAAACCACCCTAACTCTTTTTGGGCTTCTAGTGATTCCGGTGATTCTTTACGGTTGTGAACTATGGGCCAGCAGCACAACCAAGATGCAGTGGAAACAAATTGAGAAAATTCAGAAACGTTTGATTACAAACAAATTCAAAATTAAAAGTGCAGTTCCTTATGCTATCATGTTAAGTGAAACAGGGGCTGCTCCTATTAAAGCAATTGCTATGGTGCGAGTCATAAGGTATCTGAAAAAAATTGAGCAAATGGAAGAGGATAGATGGCCTAAGGTTGTGTTTAGTGACAGATTGTGTAAAAGACAGAAGACTTAGATGCGGTGAAATAACAAATGGTTTAGTAAATGGGGTATTTGCTTGAGCATGTGTCCTACAAACAGTAAAGAGATAAAAACTTTTGTTATGGATAAATTCCATAAACATACTTGGAAAAAAGAGCTAGAGAGAAAGAAGAAGTACTACATAGAAGAGTTTAACCCCACACATAACCATCAACAAAAGGCATACATAGGGGCTGATATTTCTTGGAGATCTAAAATTCTTATTGCTCAATTAAGGACTAATTCTCATCGACTCCGTTGTGAAACAGGGCGCTGGAAAAGGCCAAAAGAAATGTGGGAAGAAAGAGTATGTATTTTTTGCTCCTCCGGAAAAGTGGAAACAGAAAAACATTTCATTCTAGAATGTGAGGCCTTCAAGGACACTAGGGAAAACTATGCAGGTATTCTGGCAGCTAATTCTTGGGATAATCTATTCAGCGAAGAGTTTGTCGATAAGCTGGGAGTGCTCATTGTAAAACTTCACAGGAAAAGGGCCGAATACAAGAGTCAGATAGAGAAGCAATCTGTCCCATAGGCTATTTTTAGCCTCGTGGACATTAAAAATTCTTTCTTTCTTTCTTTCTTTCAATACTTTTGGAAAGTTAGAGCTCCTAAATTTGTTTACAGTATTTTCCATGTGTAATGTGCGACATTGTCAGTTCAAAAGTTTTATTTAAAAATCAACCCACCGGAATTTCTTTACAACATTAGCGCTCTTTACAAGATTTTCCGTGTGTAATTTTCTTTATTTTCTTTACAACATTGAACGGTTTAAGTCAAAAGTTATAATTAAAAATCAGCCCACTGGAATTTCTTCATAACGTTTGTTAAATGTAAAGTTGGGATAATGAGCAAAGAATAGTATCTTTATCATCATGATAATGTTTTTTTGAGTTGTATTTTTAGGAATTTAGTAAATTTTCTTTAAAAAATTAGGTAATTAGAGTGTTTGAATTGCATTTTTTATGATGGAAATGGATGGAACACCATCAAAAATCCTTAAAGCACCCAAAATACTGAAGTTTAATAATTGCAACTTATATTTTCAAAAATCTTTACCAAAAATTTTCATAATCTTATCTAAATTTCTAAATTATTATGTAGGTTTTTTTAGACTGTCTTTTTATTAGTTTTATCATAGTGCCGTATTTTCCTTATTAATTTTATCGAAGTACGTCTCAGAAAATTAACGTCAGAGAGGGCTTTAGCATTTTACAATATCTCCTTACGTCTAAATTTGTATACTTGGCGACGCACAATAAATACAGCCAAGCACCTTATTGACTAAAAAGAGAAATTGAGTTTTCTAAATAAACTATGCCTGGATATCTTTGGACCTTTCAATTCTCTACAGACAGTTAATTCTTTAAAAAAATCATCAACAATATAATTAACAATACAAATCTTTATTTTAAAATATAAAGGAAAATATTATTTAATTTATTGATTAAACCTGAAACCACTAACTTGTAAATTAACAAACTATGATAAACAATATTAAATTGATGAAAGAAATGTAGTTAGTAAGATTTTATTTTTAATATTTAAGTATGTTTTTTTTGGAATATGGCTTTCATATTTTTTAATTTAATTATCAATAATTATTAGTTGGATGGTAAAAATTTGAACTTCATTCAATATTCTAAAATATTCTTAGTAGTAATAAGATTTATTTAAAAAATAATTACGTCTTAAGGCATTTTTTTGCAAACAACTCCGTTAGCAGCCACTGCACTATGTACTATTGTTCACCGTCAAATCCATTGTTAGATGATTGAACAATGGTTTTCCATCCGATTATGAACAGTTAAAAATAAAACATACCCAATCTTGATTTGTGCAACCGTTCAATCTTGATTTGTGCATATGATGCTCCTCTTTGTTAAAATGATCAAAACAAACACTAGAGTTGCAGATTTGAAATAAATTCCTAGATGTTGATAGGGAAACATTCGAACGTGATCTTTGTGATCTTGAGAGAGATTACTAAAGGTGTTTACTCTAGGACTACATCTGAAAATTCCATTAGGGTTGTTGAAGAAGCTTATGTTAATCTACTAGATCCTGCAAGGCGAGATCGATGACTTCGGAAAGCTATGGAAGCAGGGGAATCAACCATGCTCAACCTCTCTTCTAGATCCCCAAATAGTTCAGAACAACGGGCTCTAATTACTAGAATTCTAAGGCTGCCAAAGAGACATGGGTTTGTGACCTTCTGTAGAGAAGGGCAGGCAACAATGGATTTCCGGCTGGGAGTTGTGACTCATGAAGTGGACCTCAATAAAATTCGGGCAGAAATGGTCGAATTGGTAGAGCAAGTCTGGAGGGATAGAAGGCCTGAATAGTTACATATTTTTCCACCGCCAGGAAGGTTTCTGGTTATGAACATCCACTATAAAGAGATGGAAACCTATGTTACAGAGGATTGGAAATTTTGTATTTCAAGTGTAGGAGAAGTGGATAGATGTGGTACGACAGAGAACAAAATATGGGAATGTGGGTTGAGTAGAAAACATAAACAAAAAAACACCCATAAGCTAGATGGTATTTGCAGTTACAAGTGTGAATATTTATATTTACACTGTAAAGCGCCCCTCTTTGAAAACAACTCCCCTCAACTGCCATTTGTACCATTGTGTACCGTTGATTTTGATGTTAGACAATTGAAATAATATCTACCTTAAAATTGAATATTTTTATTAATCAGTTACAAAAATAATAGAAACAAGGAAAACCATTTGCATGAAATTGGAAGAAATGTCAGGGAAAAATGTCTCTGCACGTTTCTTGGATTTCCGCCTGCATATGCACAATATATATTGCACTAAGATGCAGGTAATTCATCCATCCTGAGCTAAGCATATATAAAAGGTCCAACCGTCCCAGGCATCGAGGTGCTACTTTTCTATTTCATTTTTCCAGTCGCATTTTCCATTATCTCTTTGAGCGCAACACAATCTAAATTTTCATTGTGATAGGATTAAAATAAAGCTCTGTTCTGCAAGCCTTGTTTTCCCTTCCTGGCTTTCTTAGTATGATCAAAAAATTCAGTGCAATATCTCCCCAAATTTTGAAGATTTATCTAGGTTTGATCATCAAAATCAAAACCAATCACGGGTTTTAAGGAGGACCCGGAAAAGGGAGTTTGGGGTTGAATGGTGATGTGAAGTGGCCTCTATTGCGCAAGGACCATGGGAAAGAGTACTATAGAAGAAGTTATAAAGAGGGCAACAATTTTGAAGCCTTCCAAGGAAGCGTTGCAACTGCTCTTTTTGTACTGCAGTTGCCGCACTGGGGCCCTTGCAGTTCGGCTTCTGTGTAAGCAGCGGATCAAGAGTTTTCCCAGCAGAAATTTGTAAGGTATGTATCATATTATTTTATCCTTACCCTCCTTGTAGTTGCATTACTTGCTAATGTCTGAGAGAGGGTTTCGATGGCAATTTTGGTGTTGGTAATGAGAGTTTTTTTTTCTTGGGCGTTTTATGTTTCCTTGAAAGTGTCTCTGAGAGATGGCCGAGGTTTTGTTCAGGATCTAGTAGAGATCACTGGGTTTTTTGTTTCAGGGTGTCGAGGTATTCCAGGTTTTTTTTTGGGTATGGTAGAGGATTTTAGCATAAATCAATCGAGTTTTATATGCTTGCATTTTTTTTTCCAATATTTGTCGTAGTTGAGATCTCACTTTGTATGCTATGTTTTTCTTCTCTAGACACAGTAATCATGATAGATGGTAGCCTCTTTGTTTAAGCTCTTACTTTTTCCACTGTCTTTTCCAAGGTTTACTCATGGCTGAAAATTTATTTCATGATTTATTTATAACTAGAGGCCATGCCAATTACTGTTTGCTATTTTGTGATTCCTATTTTAGTCTTTTGAGACTCTTTTGACAACATCATTAGACACCGCATTGCATCATTCTCCATATTTGACTCCATGTTAGATACTTCCTCTTCCTAGCCTTCTTGCTTTTCATCATGTCTAACAGACTTCTAGATACTCTCTTGCATTCTCTTCATCTTTTTTATCATATTAGGTTTTGCTTTATGCTTCCAGGGAAGCTAAGGACATGACACCCCAACAGATTGGGATCATTGATTCTTCCCTCTAGTTCCATTGACCTTTCTTTTAGTCGTTTGTTTGACAAAAAATAATAAAATAATCTAATCTTATTTGGAGGGCCCCGGGCACGTAAAGTCTTCTTTGCAGAATAACGAATCTGTAATCTGTTTGAAAGTGCTAAATGCCATGGGGGTTGTCATTGTTCATAAAATTCTCTACATTGCCACTCTAGAAGATTACTATGACATGATTATTAAATTAAACGGTTTAAACTTTAGTACAAGTCTAAGACAACATTAGCATTATAATTTCAGAGCACTTTGTCTATTTCAATTAATCATAAGTTGCTTTTATTAATAGTAAAGACTCCAATGGTTATAGAATGTAATCTTCTTGGGTATTTTTTTGAGAGGGATTTGGCATCGCATGGTAACTATATTATTACATGACAAAAGTTTGTTAATTTAGACTGTTCTTTGGAGAAGGAAAAATTCCAAGCGACGGGTTTCGTGTGCTACATCTTGTGAGACCATTTCTTTCAATCTTACCAGAGGTCCAGACAGCTGAAAGAAAAGTACCCTTTAGGGAGAAGGTTCTTTACACTGTAATCTCCCTTTTCATCTTTCTCATATGTACTCAGTTGCCTCTAAATGGAATACATTCAGCAATCGGTGCAGATTCATTCTATTGGATGCGTGTAATTCTGGCTTCTAATCGGGGAACTGTTATGGAACTTGGTATCACCCCAATTGTTACCTTAGGCCTAGTAATGCAAGTTTTGGTAGGATCTAAGATAATCAGCCCTTGCAGTTCGGCTTCTATCTAAGCTCACTTTGCTTATCTGGAATTCATTTTTTTATTTGGGTGAAACTATACAAGGAAATATTATTATGGTAATCTTGTACACGGTACTGTGTGTAGAGATAAATTATAAATTTTTGATGTGATTAATTAATAATCTGGGTTTCGAGGATGTTTTGGGGTAGAAATTGATTGTGTGATGCCAATCGGCCATGCCATATTGCGGAATGGATACTTGTCCCCTAGTGAGGATGGAATTTTCAATGATCTCAGCCTTTCTCTCTTATAGGTATGTTGGAATGGCCAAGTGTATTACAATAGTTATGTGAGTGAGATGCTTACCGACCCCTAATTTTTTAATGTTTCAACAAGCAGTGTTATGTGTTTGGCTCACTATCAAATGTTGGAGAATTGGTGGTGCCATAGTCAATGGGAAAATTTCTGATTTCATCGGGCATAAAGGGATGAGTATGGTTGTAATATACATTATGTATTTTGTTATTAGGAATAGGATGGATATATAATATACGAACCCAACCCTACAAAAAAAAACTTGGTTTCTCTTCACAAAATAGCTGGATGATGGGATATCTATACTTATAGTCAGCCAATAAGTTCATTTTTCTTATACATCATTCGCAATGGTGGTGTTATATACAGGCTTTGATAGTGGCTGTGATTCCAAATATTATTGGTTGGGTTACAATCTTTGTTGCAAAGGCAAGTTAACCTGCCCTTGATCAAATTATCCCGATAGATACAATGAATATTATGGATTCATTTTACATTTTTTTTTAATCATACTGTATATATGACACGACACTAACTATTTTCTAGTTACATAGTGAAGCCAAAAGAGAAAACAATATCCAATATGTAATGCATTCTCTTCCTTTTCTTAATTATTTTAGGATGCTTCTCCCGGATGCAGGTGAACTGGAATGTGATTAAGGCGATGGGACATGGGTGCGGCGAAGTGTGGAGACACCCGCCCACCCATGTCACGGTTGGCGAACGACATTTAAGTCTCACTGTCTTCATATCTATTGCATTTAGTTTTGACGCAGTTCAAGATCCGACCTCCACTCCTGTTTGTGACTCCGCATGCTCCACTATGCTTTGGCCTTCGGCTCTCATCAATGAGAGATTAATGACAGGCGTTCTTCAATGCCTTTGCAGTCAGGTTGATAATATGGAGTTTCGCTCTGGTTTCTCAGACGAGCTGCAACTGATGAACTGCAGATGCTCTCCGGTTGCTGGGTTACCTAGCCTACACACTGTGACGGGTAGGAGAAGCCAGCTGAACTGTTGCTTAGACCTTGGAGAAGATCTGCATTTTTCTCATTCTGACCTTTGTCTATTTGCCTCAGCTTCTTGGAATTTTCCCTTTCCTCACGCCTCCGTCAATCATGCTTCTCCACCTCTTCTTGTGCCCTCTGTAGAGACTCAACCCATGCCTCGCTTGTGTCAACGTATGCATTTCCGCAGGGGTATCACTAGAAGCCAACCCCTGCGTGCTCCCTCTAGCTCCTCAACCGAGTCGTTTTCCCACTCCAGTGATTATTTCGCAGGCTGATATCCTAACGCCATAAGTGGGAGGGGTCGTGTACTTGGATCAGGCCACCGTATGGGCTCCCCGGCTCCGCATTTCCCCACCGCTATGTCTTCTACCACGATGCACACGGCGTATTTTTCCTTTAATTTCTCTCTGAATTGCCCTCGAGTCACTACATCAATCACCGTGGTCCTCCATGAAGCGCCCCACGCGGAATAACAGAGCACCTGTCTGGCGGGTCTGAGCACGGAGAAAGCCCAACTTTCGGGCCGTCAGGCGGGGCACGAAGGCATGAGAGAGCAGGACAAGGAGGCTCAAGTGAGTAGGGTTCATGACGTGGAGACGACGCAAGGAGATCCTGGACCTTCCATGCCTGAAGCTGCTCCCACCATGGACCTGTTAAAGAAGGATGGTGATATGTCTACATTATGGTGCCGAATTGTCGAAGAACCACCAGATGAGTAACTTCTTCTCTCTGGTTTGGATTTCATGCCTCGCGACCCATTTAACTAGGCGTGTTTTTTTTTATCTTGCTGTGTTGGACTGTAGTCTTATTTTTGAATTTTGTAATCGATGTAATAGTCAGAGGCATCAAACGATGGTACCCTTGCGAGGGCAGTGCAACAAACTGAAATTTTCTCAAGGCTGGTTTCTCCTTATGAGGGCAGTCTTCTCTTCTGACTTTCTTGTCAAATTTGCCATAGGTCTGGGAAAAGTTTTGGCTTTGGCCATGTTGTAATTTTATTTTCTCTGTTAATATATTAAACTTACTTAGATTTTATTTTTTATTTTAGGATGCTTCATTCCTATATTTAGGGTGGTTATGGACAGGCTTTGGAGTGGGAGTCATTATGCCTCTCAATAATCTCTGCATTCTAATTGATAACCATTTAAAATCATATTTCCTCTATGTTTCTTTCTCTCTATTTGATCTTATTTGCAAGTGGGAACCTTGCTTTTATCCCCGAGTCTACTTTTTCCATGTTGATTAGATTTGAGGCTTTGGATAAATGTTTATTTTCCCATTGTTTTATGTTTTCTGTTGGATGTTGGAGATTACTTTTACTTGAATGAAGGGAAGGTTTCTTGTTAATAGATATGAATTCACAGTTGAAGGGCGAGTTTAGATGAATGCTATAAACTGATTTAAGCAGTGATTGACCATCCTCACTCTGCTGTGATTCCCGACAGTGTATATGAATTTCCCATCAAGGTCATATCATCACTAATCTAAATGTTTTTTCCTTTCAGAGTGTAGTGGAAACATGAAATCAATAACAAGAATAAATTTTTCTGAGATCTTTGAAAGAAAATATCTTGGCCAATAGAGAGGAGGGATCCTAATAATTAACACCCTATATATGAGAGTACCCATTAACTACAAAAGGATCCTTATACCATTGTACATAATTATTTTCATTATACTTCTCCTTGAACACCCATTTCATCTAATTGCTTCCTTCCTTGAAGCAACTCTTTCAAATGAATGTTTGGTTTTGTTTCAAGACTTTCATTCCTTCCTCCACTGATTTCTTCTAGTAAAAAGACACATCTCCATAAAGAACCTCTTTGACATTTCTTTTCTTAGAAGAAAATGGAATATAAAGAAAATTTATTAAAATGGGTGGGCTCATAGGCATACCCATCATGGCTTTTTTTTCCATAATTCATCTCAATTTTTTCTCTTCATCTCAGTGATCATTTTCAAGATTCCCATTTTCATTAAGCGTTAATGGTAGTTTTTTCATATGTTGATGTTGGTTTAGAGTTATTGTGACATTTTTTGGGGTTATACTTAATACAGAATCTAAGCATATGAAGTTCACCTACAATTTTGCAAATCGGTTCCATTTTATACGTCTGCCATGTGGCCCATAGTGCATAATATGACATCACTATGAAAGGAAGAGCCTGTGTAGGTTATAAAAAAACCAATTTTTTTATCAAAATAATTCTCCAAACCTATAATTTCTTTTTAAATAAAATAATTCATATTTATAAGTTAAATATTCAATTAAATCACATAAAATATCACATATTTTTTCCTCTATACTACTCTTTCCTATGCTACTGCTTTACAACGTTTCCTTTGCAACATATGGTGCAATTGCTAGTTAAATGTGTGTATATTATTATAGAGTACCATGCAGTATCCAGGTAAAAATATGGGTAACAAAGTGAACGAAAGAAGTGAATGTATGGAATTTCTTGTTGTCAAGTTCTTGTATAAAGTAGGCTAAACAACCATTTCCTTTGTTCAAGTTTCCAGGTAACCACTTTTCATATCACTCTTTTCATATCTCTTCTCATAATATTATTTATTAAGTATCATTAGAATCCCAACAAAAATAGAAATACAATAATTGAGAAACAGGTTACAAATTACAATTAATGAAATCAAGCCATATCAATTGACTGGTTTTGTAGGTAGGACAATGGAGAAAGAAAGAAAGAAAGAAATTATTTTTAAGGTCCACGAGTCTAAAAAAGACAGTCATTTAATCGATAGGCAAGGCCAACCTCCTTCCTTGTCATTCTAATTATTGTTTACTGGTGGCATGGAGGGAAGTTGTGTGTGGAAGCTTAGACGCAATTTACTGCGAGAAAATTGGAAAGTTTGCTTTGTTTATGACTTTGGAATTCAGATTACAGAAAGAGCACCACACTTCCTGCGTAAGTAGTGATTGGGAAGATCAAAATTAACGGATATTCTGATTATTCTCCATTTGATTATTCTATGCTTGATGTAGTCTTCAGGATTTTTGTTTTTGTGTTTACCTATAAAATAAGTAAATAAAAAATATCTTTTAATTTGAAATATATGCAATGGTCAATGTTGATAAAATAACTAAATAAAAAATGTCTTTTAATTTGAAATATAGGGAATGGTCAATGTTGATATAATATTGTGAATACTTAATGTTCATATAGTCTATGTAAATAATATTTTTTCTTATCTGAAATTAAACGAATGGTTATTATTGATCTAACCTTTCGTTGCGCAATTATTATGGATTAAGATTTATAGATATAAATGTTGGGCCTCTGTTTTGCCTTGATTTATATCACCTTTTACTCGAAATCCCTTATGCTTTTGTTTAGCTTGAATAAGTTATTGTCGTACTTTTGTGCATTCTCGAAGATAATAAGTATTTTCTATTCCCTTGTTTTAACGAGATTTAAACATTAAAATCATTGTTAATAATAGTTTGTGTGTTTACAGGTTTACAGAGTTGATTATATGCCTATTCTAATACAGGCCAAGTTCCAACACTTTTTCTGGTAGGGTTCTTGCACCACGCACTTCCGCACCATGCGCCGATTCTTGCACTACAAACTCCCATAGCACATGTCAATTCCTGCTCCACATGTTCTTGCACTTTTTTTGGTAGAATTCCCACACCACACATTCCTGCACTTTTTCCTGTAGGATTCCTGCACCGCAGAAGGTTCCTCTACTCCCGTGAAGACTCCCCAACCATGCGGATCTTTTGTTAAAGATCAATTCATCACGAGTTGGGCTCGGAGCGTGAGAGAAATCAACATATATTAAAGATCGGGATTCCGTCCATATGCCTCAAATTAGCATTTCGTAACAGTCGAAAGGCTTAGTTTAAACTACTATTATGTTTTTGTTACGACCATATGCCTAAGGGCTTGTATTTAATGTAGAAATTTAATAGGAAATGGGGGGATGCTACAAAAATCTTTTGAATGGTAATTATTTTGGTATCGCCCTCTTTCTGGGTTGGATTCATATCTCATGATGTACATTGGCTCTTTTGGAATATAATATAGAGGACCGTGCCATGTTATTTTATTTTTTCATTTCAATCTTATGGTGATGCATTGCTGAGAAGCTGAGTTTCGAGATTTCGTAATAGGGAAACGAGCTCGTTGGCTAGGGCCCAACAAACCTAGCTAATTCTATGTTTGTTAAAAGTATGTTAATTTAATTTAAGTGCAAAGTGTGAATTAATTATTTATATCGATTCTTTCACAAGTACATGTTCGATTTCATTTTCAATTGTCATGTCCGTAGTGTGCAGGATTAGTTGTGTTTAATTTTAACTTGCAAAGCTTTTCCTTTTTTATGCTTGATTTATTCCTATGAGAACAATGCAGGTACGCCGCCTGTACCAGTGCGTTCTCAATTATGTGAGTTGATTTCTTTGGTCATTTCCGCAAGTCTTTTTTCTTCCTTTCCTTTATAAGATCTTGATGTGTTTCTGCAAGTGAGAGTTTATTTCTAAAACATAGGCATTCTTAATATCGGGAGTTTAAACTTAAGATTTAATTGTGCTTTGATGAATATGGAATAAATGTTTTCATAACTTAAGGATCTGTGTTTGCACTTCACACTTTCAAGGAAAGGATTGAATTTTATATTGAATTATCAAATGAGCCTTTTGTTAAAACGATTAAAAGAATATCCGATTCATATGAATAACTATCACAGGAACATGCCTGCTATCACAATCAAATGATTTCATTAATTGCATGAAAGAGTTCCTTGTTTGAAGAAAGGTTTACTTTGAATTTTGAAGTTATTTCTTGTTTCGAAATTAAGTTTGGTTGAAGCATCTTTCTGCTTGGGAAAGCTATTTTCAGAGCTTTTTTCACCTTTGCAATTTATTTTCCTATACTAACATGTTTTTTATTTTTTGGAAGTAATCTGAAAACTTGGTGGAGGAGCCTCTGTTCTGATAGAGGAATCGATATCATGGTACAGGAACAGAGTGTTAAAGTCCAGAGACTTAGAGCTTCTGCATGAAGATTAAAATCCTCCGTATAAGTACATAACATACTTCCAACATATAAACATCATTCCAGCACAGGCACAATGTTCTAGTACAAGAACATTACTAAAGTACATGAAAGACAATTTAGTGCAGGAATGAATATCTTTAAAGAAGACACACACCTTTAATAGTCTAACTATCAATCTGTCATATAAATAAACTGAAGATCATCATAAATATTCATTTCATCAATCAAGATTGTTTACATAAACTTGAGAGTTCCTTTTATTTATTTCCTTGCACAGTGTTATCACTCAGTAATTTCTCAAGGTTAAATAAAGAATTCACCGAGGTAACCACAGACCAACTTTTAAACTCTAGGATCTAGCCTTCCTAGGGTTCAGAGAGGGCTCTCTCTACAAGATTTAAATTTATTTTAATTATTTGATATTAGGATAGTTATGATGTGCAAATTGGTTTTGATATTTGGTTTGGTTTGGTTTGGTGGGAAACATTAATTAATGAGATGGATAATGATAGATCTGTTTATCCATTGGGCTAAGGAGTCAAAAGTCAAGCAGACAGAACTAGGATCAAGGTCAAAAAGTCAAATATTTTCAAGGAAAGATAGACAAGTCATTGAAGATCTTTGAAGGCTGATTGGTGAAGTGGTTTGATCGGGATAATGAGCAATGGAAGATTCTTTGATCTGGATAAGGAAGGAGTAGACAGAGGTCATTCGAAAGAGGGAGCAATTAAGGGTTCTCTACTCTGGAAATCAGCAGAAAACATTGAAATGATAAATAGTTAAAGGCAGGGTTCTTTTAACAAATCCTGTAATAATACTCCTGATTTATCATTCAAATTTAGAATACAGAGATGGATGCATGTAAAACATAAGAAGGTAAACAAAGGCAGTAGAAAGTACTTAACTCCAATGGCTCATCACATGAATCTTGAAATATGATGCTAGATGATTTGATCCAGTCTACTACTCGAAATTGCTACAAAAAGCCTTCAAGTACAGAAATATTGACTATAGAAATCTTCAACAATTTATTCCACAATAATACTTCAAAGAGTGAAGTATTTATACAAATTATAAACTAGAATATCTTGAAAAAATATCAATATTGGTTTTACAAATATCTCAAACTGTTTTACATAAATAGAACTTAAATAAAGGACACTCAAAACAATGAATCTATTTGGCACTATTTTTATGGATTTATGATTACAGATAAGAGAATTCAAATTTGATATCAACTCTTAGTTGATGACGAGGCTTCCAAGTCACTAATTGTCTCCTTCCTTTGTGCATTCTGCTCCAGAAATTATGCAAAATTGGGGTCTTGTGATACCTTTGTATATCTCAATCAGAAATATATATGTAAAGAGTGAAAGTGGTTTTTGTAGATAGATATGTTATTGAGATAAACCTCTCTCAGTTTCATAAACTTCCATTCTAGTTATTCACCATAAGCTCTACAAAAAGATGTGTAAAACAGAATTTTTCACAATCTGAAAATTACGCTGTGAATATGGGCACGTATCTCTCATTCGTTAATACCTATGTAAAATATGAGATAGGTTTTTGTAGCTTAGCATCTTAGGAACATAAAACTCCATTTTTGCAAAATTCATCTTGGATTAGACACAATAGTTTCTGCAAAACTATGACTTAAACAGGAAATTTCTACAAAAATGTCCCTTCATGCTCTGTTTTCATATTTTAACCTTACTTTTCTTTTAACTGTTTTTACTTTCACTTTGGATAAACTTCATTGTTGTTGGTAAAAGTATTTTCATCTATGTTTAACAGTTACTGCCTCTGTATTTACTTTTACTGTTTTACCTTGACTACATTTGTTCACCTATTTTCACTTTCATAGTAAACCTTTCAACTACTCATGCTTCTGTGTCTTTAGTAAAAATTGATTGTAAAATACAAAATGTTCCTTCGGAGAGTAGTTTCAAAGAATATTTCACTGTGTTGGTGAAAATGTTTCATCCTTTTTTCTGACCATCATTGTGTAAATTTCTTCATTTTGCTCTGCTACTGTATGAAATCTTCTTGTTTTAGGAAAACCATTCAAACTCATTTCCTTGTGAATTCTTGGAGTAAAACTGATCTTTAACTAGTATTTAGATTGTTTTATCCAAATTTTCCTTTTTCTAATAACCCGCAACAATAAAAAAATTTGTTAAATGAAAACACAGGCTTGCGGGGAGGTGAGGAAGGGTTTTATTGAACTAAGAAGTCTTTGAAAGAAATTTGGATTGTGTATGGATCATTTTTGCGTTGGAAATGATATTATAGTCGTTTTTCACAATGCATGGTGAATAAGCAATGTATCACATAGTCTATTGCACATTTATGTCACATGGACATACGGTTTGGGCATGGGGCAAGGAAATATCACGAGGCTGTTTTCGCATTATGCAAAGGCGGTAAGATGTATTTGTTCTAAGGATGCGATCGAATGAGAATAGGCTGTGTGGAGGAGGGATAATGGGGAAATACTTCTCATTTCGCAAATGTTGAAATGGTTAACGTTTGTGCAAGTGAAAATGCGATATAGTATTTGGGTCATCAGATCTGGAGAGATAAGTGCGAACGGTGGAGATCACTTTATAAAGTTGTTAGGAATATGTGGGCATGGGGCCCAGGCTTTAGTGTTGCAGCAGGATTAGTTTTAATATTAAAACATATGTTTTAATATAAAACTAATGTTTTATTTATGATATGGCAGGGTGTATTTACATGGTAAATGAAACATTTACGAATGTTTAACAACCATTGGGGTCAGGTTATATAATATAATATGTTTTAACCTATGGGGAATAGGGCGGGGAATTATGTTTAGCACATGGCTAATATATAATCATAGGTTAAAATTAAATAAGTGGGTTTTGGGATTTTTTTAAATAAAATGAGTTAATTATATATACGGGAAGGGGTAGTATAAGGGATTTAATACTTTATGTTAAAAAATTAATATGAAATGAAATGTAATGAATGAAAATTTAAAAAAATAAACTAAGTGTAAAATAGGCATTTTAGCATAAAAATTATCCCATTTAGATATTTACACACAACATTAGGATAAATTGTATTTTGTGGGTTTTTGAATGTTTTTGGATGAAATGAAATTAATTAAGAGGGGATTTTACTTTTTCTAAGAAAAAAATGTGTTTTAATTAGGAAAAGGGTTTGTATTTTTGGAGGAGGGTGAATATGCTTGGGAAATGGATTTTATAAAGGAAATCCAATATTTTTTAACCGATCAGTTATTAAGCCTTGGGTCTGCTCCCAACAGAAGTCAGATAAATGCTCTGAGCCTCTTTAACTGAAGGTTTTGAACACTGGATCATTGTGGGGGAGGGAAAATTAGTAATTTTCCCGATGATGCTTTATTACATGCCTTGCACAACTGCTTTCTACCTACCCATCATTATTATAAAAAAAATTTACTTCATTTACATGGGTGCATTTAAGCTTGCAACCCTGAATAATTTTTTCTTTTAAAGCATAAAACTATCTAATTCTAACCTTATTTCATTTGAGGGCTCAGATTAAACTATTGAGCTCCTCATTTATTCTCTATTTTAACTATTGATGTGCCAAGTTTAAACTGTTTGACAGATATTTATTCTCTATCTAACAACATGAAATTTAAAGCATGAGAGGTCAAGTTTAAGTTGTTTGACCCTCATGGATTGTGGCATTTCGGACAAGCTGCACACAATCTTATCTACAAAAGTAAAATAAAGTAGTGGCATTTAAACTTGCAACACTTTCATGATCAATTTTTGATGGGGTTCATATTTAATATTCTTTTGATCTTTTTTTCTTTTTGTCCTTTGATTGTTCTTTTAGGACATACCCTCTTTTCATTTTTTAATTTAGGAATATATTTGCAGAAAGAAAAGGTATGTACAATATTTCAAGATTTTAATAGAGTCAAATCAAAATTATGAATCCTATATTTATAGGACCCCAGGGAAAATTTTAGGGGCGAATTTTAGCCCAAAGGAAATTTTTAAGGGATTTTAAATTTTAATAGGGAATTTTTTTTATATAAACTCATTTTCTATAGTTTAATAAAGTTAGCCCAATAATTATTTTAAAAATAATTAATTATCAAATATTAGCCGACCAAAAAAAAGCGCATAAAACTAAAAAAAAGAAATTTTCCCCCGATTTTCTTTGGTTGGAGTAGATTTCCATGGCATTCGCCTGGATTTACAGGGTCAGAGGGTGGGGTTAGAGTGATTCGCCCTATTTTTTCACTGGTTCGCCGAAATTTAGGAGAGGTGGCTGGGGCTTTGTGCACATGATCGCTGATCTTCTTGTTGGCTGAGCGAGGGACTTGACCGACACTCTCTGGTTCGTTAGGGCACTTCCATAGTTCGAATTCATTTTTGACCTATGATTTTATTTAATCTTTTCAATGTTCAGAAAATGGAAAAATCAATGATGACGCATGAGCTACGGGGTGGTTGGATTCACCAAGGGATAGGGGCCTTGGGCTCAGATGTGGTGGATCTGCTCAGTGGCATGCATGGATGAGGGCAACTGGTTCCATAGTAGCTGGTGAAAAGGGGTGAGACAATTCAGAATGCTGTGAAAACATGAGCTGAATTGGGTGCCCCTCTTATTGGAAGACAAGGAGGACTGTTAAAAGATGCAGTTCCTGTGAATAATGTGGGTACAGAAATGCGAGGAGTGCCATAGAAATTCAATGGTATTGGAGCTTCTAAATTTGTACCAAAGGCTGCTGCTTCTGATGATGCCAACGCCATGAAAATGATAAAAAAGAATGTGGGCAACGCTGAAAAACCACATAAACCGGATGATGACTTGGTCATAACCTCAACAGAACGTCTAGGGCCTAATCTGAGTGTTCTTCCAAAGGAAAGATCGGGGATATTAAGGTATTTTTCCTCAGGAATTAGTGTGCCAGAGACCGTGGAAGATAATATGTCAATGTTACCACCAGAATTTGGGTTAGTTGGTACGGATCACGATGTTAAAATATCTCCTTTACTTAAAATAGACTCACTTCCTTGTAGATGTAGGAATCTCAACTAGTTCTATGGTTTTGATTTACTTCTCTTCATGTTGAAGTTTGCATATTTCTTTTAGTTGCTCAAACTACGCTCATGAAGGGGTTTGCAATTTTTCTCTGCAGATTCCTCTCAAATTCTTGCAGTTAAGGTAGCATTGCATTTGTGTGCAGTACCGAAAACTGTAATATGCCGTGAAGAAGAGCTCAAAAAAGTCTTAGAGTTCTATAAGATGTGTATAGAAAAAAAGAAAGTTGGAAGCATGTATGTATGTGGATGTCCTGGAACTGGGAAGTCTTTGCTTTTGGAGAAAGTCAATTTTTTGTCTATTGAATGGGCTAAAGAGGTAGGTAAATAGTCCTTTGGTATATTTCTTTTCTAATTAGATTTCTATTTTCTGGTTTCGAAGATTCCACAGAGGCATATAGTGGACTTATTCGTGTCATCTGACAGATAACTTTCTATATCTAGAACCTTTGTTCTACGTTACAAAGGTGAGGATATCTATTTCATTAGTGGGAAATGTTATCGGTGAGGGATGAAAACCAAGTTTCTTATGATTTGATTTCAAAAGTTAACTCTACATGTGATCAGGTTGGGATGCCACCCCCCACTTCAGTGGTTGTTAACTGCACTTCTTTGACAAACACTTCAGACTTATTCAGCAAGGTAAGTACAAGACAAAATCAGGGGATTTATCCAATGAATGACAACCCCAATTTTAGCATTTTACATTCAGAATAGACTTAAGAAATACACAGTGAAGGATAGTTGAATTACACTGATGAGAACATGTAGGATTGGTATGCTATATTAATTGATATTCTGCTTCTATAACATATATTGGAGCAATCCCAAGGAAATAATAAATGCTCGGTAAATAGCTCTCCATTTCAGGAGTTGAAAAGCTTTCTGTGTGAGAAGAAACAGTCATCTGCCAAAAAGATGATGTAAGAATTATATATTAGTAGCATTTTTTTTGTAAATTAGCTCCTTCCTATGTGTTTTCTTGTTAAATTTTGATGTGCAAGATAAGTATTTCTATCGAGATTTTGACTATCAAATATGCAATGTTAAAGCCAAACACTTTATAAGTCCTCATTGATGTATTTCTGTTTTTGGTAAATTTTCTTATAGTATGTAAACAAGTCAACTTCATCGTGATCTCTTAGTGCATGCAAACAAGTAAACTTCATTGGTGTTCTAATTCTACTCTGCTATCTTATGAAAAGGTTGCTGATTATCGATGAGATGGATTATTTGATTTCAAAAGATCAACTGTGCTTTATGATCTCTTCAGGCTTCCAACATTCCCAAATTCACACTGTATGTTGATAGGTAAGCTGAAGAGTAGTGGATAAGCTAGATATCTTTTTCTTGTTTACTACTCACTGACATCATGAATTATATTTTGATTGAATGGTTTGTAAGCAAAACTCCCTGATGGATCTATTTGTGCAGGCATTTCAAATGCAATAGACTTGGCTGATCGGTTTCTTCCTAAATTGCAGTCCTTAAATTGTATGAACTATTACCCTTTGCATCATTTTATGATGAGTGTAATATGCACACGTGATTAAGGGTGGGATCATAGGAGTTGGAAATTACTAGACTTGGTATAGAAAATGATAAAAAATGCGCAATAGGTATGTGCTAGTGTTGAATTTATAAAAAGAGAATGAAAATATGCAGTTTCTTTAATTCTAGTAGTTGGTTAGTTTTGATATTGACTTTTTTAAAGATGTTTCCTTAATACTGCAGTGTCAAGCCTCTTCCACCTATTTAGAGGTGGGATGCTGCATACATTGTAAAATCACCTGGTTCGACTAAATGGTCCTTAGGGTAGATCAATGGTCCCTTTGCAGGTCTTGGATTGGCCACTTATTTTGAGGATTTAACCTTGGTGTGGTCCATAGCAGTGCTTTCTTTCATTAACCTAGGTTTCCTTTCATGGTTGATATTGGAATTTTTGGTCATGAACTATTTGATGATAGAGTTGATTAGTTTGGTCACTGGTGATGAATCCCGTCAGTTGTACCTTGTGAGGTTATGTGAGTGTCAAGGATCTCATGACTCTTGATTGGTCTAGCCGTATGATAAACTAGACACTGTTATTGCCTAAATTAATTGAAGGCTTTTCCATTTGAATTCTGGGATGTTGGCTTTTATTTGTTTACAGTAGATAGATTTCATACCATGCTTAGATCAAAATTTTCTTTTTCGCAGGTAAACCTTTGGTTATGACATTTCGTGCCTATTCAAAAGATTAGATACTGAAGATACTCCAGCAGAGGCTAATGGTAATTCATTATTTTTTGATTGGAGATGCCCTTTTGTAGTTGACTGAAAATATTCTTGTATACATCTTTATGGGAATAGTATTAAAAATGTGGCCAAAAATGCTGGACATTCATTTATATTTCTCATTCCTAAGGGAATTTTCTATAAGATTTACGATTACAGTGATTTGACCTTTTCTTAGCTTACATATGGTGAAATTTCACTTGGTTTTAGGGATTCCCATGTCAAATATTTCAACCGGAGGCATTGGAGCTTTGTGCAAGGGTAAGTTACTACTTGTCCAGTTAAACTTTTATTCAAGAGATTCGAGTGCTCTGCTTCTGATTTGCAAATTTATGTCTTTTATCTTTTTAACATTAACAAGGATATTTACATTAACAATACATGAAAATACAAAAATTCCCCAGTCATACATTTAAGTGCAGGAGATTCTTGATTTGTAATACATTTGTCCAAAGACATGCTGATAGCTTGATATATTCAGCCTGATATAGAGGAAAGTTAAACCTTCTGTTTCATTATAGTATATGCAAAGGTTCAACAATGTACTAAGTGATGGGTAAAGCATTTAAGTTTAGAGATGAACTGCCTTTTAAAAATTGGAAGAAGAGTTTGAATACTCGTTGTCTTCATCCAATCCTTTTCGGTTGTTTGACCAATACTATAGTATGCATTTTTTCCATATATGTTGGAACCCCTTTGGCTCCCTTTGGAGTCTTTAAAGATTTCAATTATAGCCCAGATTCTATCCACCCACTCCAGCTATGTCACATTTTCCCTGCCACTTGCGTCATCCTTTTGTTGATGGAGGTGACCTTTTGAATCTATTCTAGAGATTAGGGGCAGCATGAGGAAAGTGCTCCCTTGAAAACAATAAGGTTGTTCAAGTGGCTCTAACATAACAACCAGTCAGGAATAAGAAGCTTGCCTTCAAGCAGTTAATGTAATCATGAAAATTACTTGCTATTTCTCTCTCCCAGGCTCTAGCTACTACATTATTTCCCAGTTTGCCACACCTAGTTGTTAACATTATATATTATATGGAAAATCTAATTGGACTAAGTACCTTCATATTTGATTTTCTAATGCTTTCCAAATTAATCTTACATGATAGAAGTCCCCTCTACTTTGTAAATTAGACTTTAGTTATATCTGGTAAGTTGGAGGATCTTGTTCATGTTTTTTTGGATAATGGTTCCTTCTTGCACCATAGTAGTGAGCATCCACCTCTATCAAAAAGTGACACTATTTACTTTGTTGGGAGTCTGACCAACCTCATGTAAACAGCCATGACAGTTAAGCTGGCCTCCTTGAGGGAGTATACAACAGGCCACTTTTTGTGGGATTTAGACCCTAGCAGCAGCTTTAACAACGCCCATTTACACTAACCTTGCCTGCCTTTTGTGGCTGGTTCCTGTAATGTTATTGTATACTCCTTCCAACTATTGTTTATGAACATCAACAACCAGCTATCTGGCAAGCATGTATTCTATAGTTCTGATTCTCCGATCTCATGAAATTGACATCTTTCATGAAAGTGCCCTTTCATTGTTGTGATCTACACAGCCATTTCTAATCCAAAAGTTGTTAATTCTCCCAACAATTTAGTATTTGCCTTTGTGAAATGTTTCTTGATTCCAATTTTTCCATAAGAAGGATATGCCTATCAGTTTGATCAGATTCCACTCTTTACCTATTTATCCCTAACAAGGACCCTTTTTTAATGAGGGGCAACAAAAATTACTATGCTCAACAACAATCCTGGTCCTTAAAAATTTGGTAACCTTGCAGTTCCACATACCATAATTAACCATTTCTAACTTGTGAAAAACCATGTAATATGCATTTGTAAAGCCAGTATGATGTAGCTGATCCAAAAATGCTAAATTTTTATGAAGAACCATCCATCCAGGTACACTTCAGAGTTAAAAGAAGAATGGGACTTCTAGATACCTTGAATTTTTATTTGGGCATACACTTGGATACAAGGCCCATAAGTTGCTTATCTTTATTCTTGGACATTAAGATAATTATTTTCTTGCAAGTTTCTTGTAGTCTTCATGGACCTGTAGGACAACACTCAACATGGCTTTCTTTTGTCATTTTCTATCCTAAATTTCCATAGAACTGAAGGATTTTAGCTTCTAAATTTTGGTTCTGCATTTTATATAAGTCAGTTGCTTTTACTTGCTTGCATGTTGTTGAACGGTAATGGAGTAAATGAGCATTGTTTAGAACTTGAATGTCATGACAATATCAGTTATCTAAAATAAATTCATGCTGAGAACTGGATTTTTGAATTTTCAAGCATAGAGGCATAATGAGAGAACTTCAAAAGAGGAAATCCCTCAGCTTTTTATAAATACCAACAAGCATTGATGAATGAAAATCGCTCTATTTCACTCATTATTTCTTGGTAGGCTATTGATTATTTTGTATTGTTCCATAGTTCTTTATTTGTGGGCCACAGCAGCAATATTGCTTGTTTATTTATTTCTTTATGTTATTTTCAGCCTTTTCTAAAAGCAGTGCTTGCACCTCCACATTGTATTCATACTGATTATACTCTTTCAGTTCCACTGACCTACTAATCAATGTGATCATTTGTTGGACTTTAATAAATTATCATATCTTTTACAAATTTTACTTTTAGTTTTAAACAATTGTGAATACTCTAATGCTTACTTTCTTTGGACACTGTAGAAAGTTGTTGTTGCATCAGGGGATATGCACAAAGCTCTTCATGTTTGTAGGTAGACTCTTTTCCCCAATCTGATAAGTGTTGTCCATGATTGTTCTTGTCAAGTTAAATAAAAATCTATAGTCAATTGATATGTCCACTCCAAATACTATTTAGTATTAACTGTCTTGACATGTAAATCTATATCTGGATTTTGTCTTGACATATGCTTGGGATGCTTAGGTAACATTTTTTGTGGAGCATTTTTTTCCAGGCTACAGAGCTTGGGGAAACCCCCAATGTACTTCCCTTCATTGTGAGGATGGTACCTAGGATAAAACCTAGAATCTTCAGGGCACAAGGCCAGTCAACAACAAGATTCAACGCCATTACAACAATATATTTTTTAGGAGCTCAACATGCCACTCGTGGGAATTGAAACTAGGTGGGAAGGATAATGATCATTCCTCCCAACCACCAGAGATCAACCCAATTAACATCTTTCTTTGTGGAGCTTATAGTCAATATCATGATAATCACATTTTTTTTTAGAAAATTCATTCTACTCTTTGAATAATTTAAAGCACATTATTTTGACAAGGCTAGGAGACTAGGAACTTTTTTTATTGTATTGAAAACAATTATTTGTCGTCTTTGTTAGGAAAACTAGTTCTATATGTAGTTTTAATATTTATCAGTACTGAAAGCTTCAACTTATTATATTCTACTCATTTTGGATCATGACAGAGGTGTTGTTGAGATGCTTGAAGTAGAATTAACTAGTGGGATACATGAGTTGGATAATATTTTGCATGAGAAGTCAATGACCAATGGATTGAATCTACCGCCTGAATGATTAACAAAGCAAGAAATAAATATGGTGAGCATTCCTTTTTTTTTTTCTTTCACGATCATGGATATATTTTGAACTAGAAAAAGCTGTAGCCGAACTGGACAATGGTGTAAAACACACACACACACACACACACATATTAGAAGCAAGAAATAAATACGGTGAGCATTCTTCTTGTTTTTTTCTTCCACGATGATGGATATATTTTGAAGTAGAAAAAGCTGCAACCAAACTGGACAATGGTGTAATACACACACACACACTTATATATATTAGTGTTTTTCTGCAGCCTTAGACAGTCTCGTATCCAAAATTCCCTATTCTTGCCCACCCTATTCTATTCTCTGTCGGCTTTGAAGGAATATTTCCTTGCAAACTGAAACAATGAAAAAATATTGTAGATATAATAAACAGATTAGAAATTCTCTCAAGTTTTAGTCCCACTTGAGTCTCCATTGTTGCTTCTGTTGAGTGCATTTACATGTCAACTTGTTCCACAAGGTTTATTTCACTTGTAGGATCCTCCAATTTTGGTTTTGGAGTGTTAGATGCACAAATCCTCATCCCTGGCCATGGGAAAGTTGCAAAGTGAGAAGTCCTCAACAATTTAGAAGTTGACGGGGCAGGAGATGAAACCATCTCCTATGGGAGGTATAGGTGACTCGAGATTCTAAAAACTAGGGATTTTAGAGAACCAATCTGAAATTATAGCTTCAATCTACATGAAGTTGGTGATCTCCTTGATTTCCTTAAGGTTATGTAGTCAGGGTGTAGTTTCCATTGCACATGGACCTTTGCCCTATTTTTGGCTTCTAATTTACTGTCACAATCCTCTTGCTATTGATTGTAGTAAATGGTGAAATTCATCACACATCATTGGGTTTGAACAACCTCAAGCTCACAACACTTAACCCCTTGTTGAACCTTTCAAAATTCATACAAGTTGCATCATTTATGCCTAAAATGATAGTGACCCATTTTTACTGAAGAGAAAGACAAGTTCCAGACTAGGTTACCCCTCACCTTAGCACTGCAAAGAGTTGCCTTGGGATTTAACAAAATTCCACCACATTATTCCTAGAGCAGAATACCCTTGCTTGCTACTAGTGTTAGAATGTTGTGAAGGTCAAGAATAGGGGTGAAATCAATGGCATTGAGTCATTCTAGAATTGAAATAAAAATAAACCCACATACATTTTCCAATTCAACCATTGTATTGAACATAAGCTCACATGTCGATGAGAGAGTAGTATGGAATCTGGAGTAATGGGTGTTGGTGGAGACTTAACTCCCTATCTCTTGGAGGTTGCATGAGAGGGCACTTGTTGTTGTGTGCACTATGACATAACCTTCATAATGAGTGGCCATTTCAAGGGAGGGGCATGAGATATGAAGCCCCCCATTTACTGTATGGAAACCTTCATTCAAACTTGCTCTTTTGTAATTGCAAAACATGAAAAAAATTATTTTTTTGTGAAGTATTGAACCAATCCAATAGTCCTTTGTGTTACATGAGATAGTTTGAAGTTCTAGAGAGGGGTTTGACGAAACGACTGCATGGCTATTGAAGAATCCCCAATTTCTATCTGATGGCATGCCTTCTTACTAAACCCACATTCACACTCTTGTTTATATAAAACTGCACTTCCAGTTTTTGCCCCAATAATTTTAAATCTGGAAAACTCAATAATTTCAATGCGGAAGCAATTTTCTTCATTCACTGGTCATAAAATCAACCAACCAGATGTTCTCATCTATTTGCGAAATTTTCACTTTCGACTATATAATAAGAACCCATTCATTGTATTCGAATCAACATTCAATAATATTTCAACTTAAAACTCAAAGGTCAAACTATTGCCTATTGCCCATTCAAATTAACTTTCAAATAACTCAATGGTGCTCACCCTCATCAAATATATATGTCCATGGCTTGCCATAATATATATCAACCTTCCCCAAATCAAATGTCATATATTGGACTGCGACACAACCAACATGCTCTTAATATACTTTATGTTATTCAAGTCCAACATATGTATATACAAGGTTTTTCCACATATCCTTAAGACTTTCATTCATATGGTTTAACTCCTTAAAATCACGTTAGGATTTCTTACGGCCTCACAGCTTCATACTTCATAAAATATAGATAACAATTATATTATAATACCATTATAATAGAATTGTCATATTTCTAAAAGACTTACCATTTCTGTTAGCGAATAATTGCACATATGTCGAGGTCCCTTTAGTCATACATAGCCACGTTATTTTGCCACCATCAAACGGCCTTCGAGTTATCGTTCTCAATCCAACGATAATCGTGCTATAAAGATGCATGCAATTTAATTCTTAGAAATTACGTGATGAAAGTGGTATTAGCCTTACCACTTTTTCCACGTGTCCAACGACAGAGGATATCGTGTTCCAAAAGTGAAATATGCGTACCATTCAAGAGATCGTGCGATACCACTGGCTTAATCCTTCAAAACTGCTTCCACTGTTTGGTCACCGATGACTCCAACTCTGTCCAATCGCGCCTTCAATGCTTTGTTTCTTACATAGACTATAGTCTATGTAATCATGGAAAAACCTTTCACTTTGCCTTCGATTTTAATTTTTCGAACGGGTCTCAAGAGCTTCTACCCCTCACTTCTATGGTTCCACGCTCATGGTTCTGTTTCTCAATTACGGTCTTCTGTCCCATTTTAAATTGTGCCATTAACCAACGCATTTTCCTTGAAAGTCCGCTTTCATCTCTGTGCCTTCGATTTTCACGGCTTCTCTACAATTGAATGAGCCTTCGACTCATATTTTACTGCACCATTATTTGTCTTCCTTATGCTTGGTAAAACAATTAAAACTCATTGATTCTTCAATTCGACGGTGGTTTAATTTGACATTTCAACAGGTCCTTTAAAAAAACCCAATCATCCAATCAACTCATGGTTAATTCCTATATCCAATTACTGCGATTTAAATCTACAGTAAACCCCCAAATGTTTATCTCTTATGATTCAATTTCATTGTTTATGAATACAATAGATCCCCATATGTGGCTTCAAATTTGGGTCTTCTTTCACTGTAGATATACAACTATATAATCCTCCTTTCATTGAATACTGTGTGAAACAACATCTCATTCACTAACATCGATCCATTCAGTGATCGATCTTCCTCGGATAATATATATCCAAAATTATATCAAACCCTCTATTTCACACAGAGACATCAATTCAACCATTAACACAGAGTTTACACATACATAATTCAATAAATTGAAACATACGTGACTCAACATCAATCCATTCATATATAAATATGAAATCAAATACAAAGTCTTCTTGCTTCTGGCCAGATCTTCAATTCGATGGCCTTCTATTCTCACTACTCTGCACCTAAACAACTCTCCTCCTCCCTAGATCTCCTCTGCTTAATGCCTTTGGCTTACATTTATACATAATGATAATGAATCGATTCAGCTCCCTAAATAACTCAACAAAATTCCTAAAATCCTCAAAAGTCCTAACTCTAGACTAGGTCCCCAGATTTACTAAACTGACTCTTCACATTCCTAACTAATCAGCTTCTCTCATGTTCTCCAATAATTTGGGACCATTTACAATTTCTCTCCACATTTAACTAAAATCACTCAAATATGAATAATTACATAGGAAATTAAAAACATGAGACCCCCCTTATGTCTACAAAAATACAAAGTATTTTTCGAAACCTAATGCCCCTGCATCACTATCACGTGAACATCTTTCTCGCTTAGCATGACTAGTTCATGAAAATTTGCTATTGTTTTTGCCTCGTTCTTAGTTGCATTCCCTAGACCCCATGTGTACTTTTTTTTTGTACATTGGGGTCATAAATGACCCCTCGTACTTGCCCCTCCTATTGAGCACTCTTGTAGTTATAAGGTTCCATTGTCAAGAGTTTTTTTTGTGTGTTGAGAAGCATATTTTACAGATTGTTATGGAAAAGGTATATCCTGCGCGTGTGTAATGTTGATATCACTACAACATTATCACAATGGTTTTTCACATTAAAAAAATAATATACCTAAATGGTAATTAGCCTAGTTCCATTTTAACCTTAAATCCAGCAAGAGTCGAGAGGGATCAAATTTTTTGATGTGCAAATTTTCCACAAGTTTTTGCACCTTGAGGTATTTAATCTTTTCCAGTGCTTGATAGTGCTGGAGTTAAGATTAATCTAGGGTGGTGTCCAAGAAGTTGACAATTGTTAAATGGAATCTATAGGTGACGTGGATATCATGGCAATCCATGTGCAAATTGAGCTTCTAGAAGTTACCATAAGATCACATTGTTGTATGAACCCTGTATATTTTGTAGCATGCCAGTTAGTGAAAAATGTTACTGCACAAGGAAAGTTGTTTATAAAGTTAACCTATAGGATACTTTGACTAGAATACTTTCCTTTTGTAGGTCCTTAACAGTCCCTCAACTGCTCTCTACAGTTGCATCATGGCAATCCATGTGAAAATTGTGCTTCTGGAAGCTACAATAAGATCACATTATTGTATGAGCCCTGTATATTTTGTAGCATGCCAGTTAGTGAAAACTGTTATTGCACAAGGCAAGTTATTTAGAAAGTCAACCTGCAGGGTGCTTTCACTAGAATACTTTCCTTTTGTAGGTCCTTAGCAGTCCCTCAGCTACTCTCTATAGTTGCATCATGGCAATCCATGTGCAAATTGTGCTTCTGGAAGCTACAATAAGATCACATTGTTGTATGAGCCCTGTATATTTTGTAGCAAGCCAGTTAGTGAAAACTGTTACTGCACAAGGAAAGCTATTTAGAAAGTCAACTTGCAGGGTACTTTGACTAGAATACTTTCCTTTTGTTGGCCCTTAGCAATCACCTCAGCTACTCTCTACAACTGTAGAAGACAGAGCTCAATCCCTACCTACAAATTATTTTTTCAAGTAGCCCTTGGCATATTTGTATTTCTGCACTTGTACAACATGATAAAGTTGTCACTATTAATGATATGTTCATGTTGTTTCATCTAGATTACTGTGGAATGGGCTCTTCAGAGTTTTCCTGTAATAATGGAAACTGATAATATTATATCAAATGCTTGAAACTGTTTTGTAGGTAAGAATTGATCATATGGCCAGAGCATTGGAAAAAACATTCCGGTCAGCTGTTGTTGACACAATACAATCTTTACCACAACATCAACAGGTATTCTTTTAATTTTTCTTTAAACAGGTATGCTTTTAAATCTTCTTTAGCAAGGAATTGTAGGCCAGTATTATCAAATTGTGAAGGAATGTGACATTGAATTAATTATTGTACAGATAGTGCTATGTTCAACAGTTAAGTTTTTTCAGCGTCAAAAGAAAGATGCCACACTAGGAGAGGTAACTTTTGTTTGATTTTATATTGTTAAATCTATTTTGCTTCTTTGTGCCTTTGGTTTTGTAGCTCTTTATTTGTTGGACTGAGCATCTTATATGATGACATGTTTAATAATTTATTTGTAGTTCATACCATAATTTTACCTTATGCACGAGCTGTGAATTTTGAAATGTTGGGACACGATTCTCTTGGTTCTGTTAGGTCTCCTATGTGTTGTATTATTATTATTATTTTTTGTGACTTGTTTCATTTTTTCATCATATATTGCTTCCGATGCAGTTGAATGCAGCCTACTTGGACTTCTGTAAAACAACTTCAATGTACCCTCTCACTGGTCCTGAGTTTTCAAGCATGTGTAGGGTTCTTATTGATCAGGTATGCATTTGAATCCTTAAAATACGAGTCAGAATGGCTGCTAGCTTTTGATATGAATGCAATGTGTTAACTCTTATGTGGGTTGCAAAGTAGGCCCTTCTTAACCTTGGTCAATCCCGAGAAGATAGGCTAAAGAGAGTGACCTTAAGAGTAGACGAAGGAGATGTAAATTTTGCCTTACAAGTATACAGCTCTGTCACATTTCTAACAAGTTCAACATACATTCTCTTCATTTGGATCCTTTCATACGTTCTCTAGATTATTTTAGGTTTCTCTTCATATTGGATACTTGTGGATGACGAGCTGTTGAAACTCAAATTGTAGGGAATACGGTTCTTCAGAAACTGTCTTCAATAATACAGCATTTGGAAGGTAGATTTTGCAGAGATTTATTCATTTTCATTCATCTTAAGATATCTTCAGTCATCAGCTAAAGTTCTCAAGATGCAAGGTATCTAAATGAAATATTCCTTTCCGTCAATTCATCTCAATGGATAATTACTATTTTAATTTTTAAGGCTGCTTGTATTGAATCTTAGAAAACAAGGAATTGGAAAATGTACATGCAACATGTACATTCTCTGAAACTTGTCAAGATAAGTTAGTTTCCTGATACTGTTTCTATTAGAAGTTAGAACTTTTGTAGCCTGTAAATATAATAGTAAAATAGGTTATGGTGGACTAAAGTATATCTCTTTTCAAGTAAGAAATTTCTTAAAATATTATCACTTTCTTGCAGGCATTTCCATTCCATGCATATGTGGATTGCTTCTTATATATGATCTCTTCGTAGAAGCTTTTTTGCATGTCGATCATAGAGAGGAATCACACAAGTTTGGATTCAAAGGTGATAGTAGGAAATCTGCTTATCGCATGAAGTCCATTTCTGTTGTTGTAAGGAATTTGGTGGCAGCGATTTTGAGTTAACGAATCCTCGAAGCTCATGGCTAAAATCTATGTCCGTTCTTGTAAGGCACCCATGTTCTCACTGTGGTTTGGGAGCTCTGCATTGCCTCTGCATATGAATTTTCGATCATCATGGTCTATCTGTGATGCAAGGGCATTAGGGTCTAGAAATACTTTGTACTTTTATAAGACATAGGGGGGTCTTATGTTTTCAAATTCTCATGTAAATATTAGTATTTTGAATAAAATGGTGAGGAATTGTAAATGTTCTCTAACCACTAGAGAACATGAGGAATGTGAAGAGTCAGTTTAGTTACTTTAGGTATTTCTGTCTAAAGTTAGGAATTCCAGAATCTTAAGAGTTTGTTGAGCTGTTAGAGGAGATGAAGTGATTCATTATCTTCTAAGCCAAAAAGGTATTAAGTATAGAGGTCTGTAAAGTAGAGTTCGGAGCTATTCAGAGGCAGAGTATTGAGAATAGAAGGGCCACTAATTGAATATCAGGCCAAAGAGGAAGATTGCTGATGTAAGTGCTGTGTGTGTTAATACAGAGTTTAGTTTTCTAAAGATTGTGTTTCATTCCTGAATTATGTGTTGTGTGAATGAAATGGAGTTCAATATTGATTGAGTGTGATTGCAAATTTGTGCGAATCGATCACATAATGGATCGATTCTGAGAGAGGAAGAATTATGTGTGAGACATTTAAATGTGAATCGAACTTATGTGTTAAATGTGTGAAAGGAGGGTTCGATTCTTTTTGAATTCTTGAGTTACATATGTTATGGAAGGATTTGAATCTCTGTGCGAAGGGTTTTGTTCCGAAAGTCTTGTGAGAATTGAACGCATTAAATATAAGTCTTTGGTTTATGAATTGTTGTGTATTTTATGAGAAGAGCTCCATAAAAACAACACACTTTTGACCTTTTGAATGGGAAATGCAAGTGGTTTCTGTATTAGATGATTGAGAATGTTTTTGTTTTGAATTGGGTTGGTTCAATTCACAAGAATCGATACCGATTCTGGTAATTTCGATATCAATGTTTGACCTTTGAGTACGCATCGAACTTTGATTGATGAGTTGCTATCAGAGTAAGGTGAATCGATTCCGAGTCTTAGGTGGGTAAGACATGGTTTGAAAGGATTAATTCACTCTGTTAGGTGAAACCGTAAGGAGAAGCGGAACCTGGAGCTAACGATAAGGCAGAACCATAATTGGTGAACAGTGAAGGCGGTTTGAGAAACCATTTATGGTTTTCACAAAACTTAAAAGCCGTAAATGTAATTTCAAGAAAAAGTGCGATAGCATATGGGGCTTGACGCGTGGCAGAGGCGATTTTCGAAAACCATGAGTTTTGCATTTTTTTCCTGAGCGAGTTTCGCATTTTTCTGAGCATTAACACTCGGAGGCTAAAAAAACGCGATATGCATTATACCCGTCTGATCACGGGCTTGTGGAATCAATGGTGGTCACATCGTCAAGTCGCGAAGGAGTTAATGAGGTAAGAAGACCTGTGAGGCCGAGTGTTATTATATATAATTCAGGTTTAATATGTGTTGAGTAGTTTAGTTATATGGCAAATATGTGTGGATTATTTGATTTGCATTGATGCATTATGTAATGCCAAGGGTTTAAACACAAGGTCGAGGATTAATTTAGGCGTTGATATATATTATGTGATGGCGGCCGCGGACATATATAGTTAATAAGGTATGGTTAGCGGTTAATTTAATTGAAAGTTAATGGATATGTGGGACCCAATGGCTTAAGGTATGGTGAGCATTTATGTTGCTGGTGTCTTGTATAATGTCAAGAATTTATTATAATGTTCCTTGACATTTGAATGGAAGCGTAGTATATATTCATATATTATGGTTGAACTATATGCGTGGGTTGAACTCTTATAAGGTGAAGTTCCGCACGTGAAGGGTTTGTGTTACATGGTTTTATAATCATTGTTCAAGAAATAAAGCTTCTGCAAGGGATATTGAATCTGGCTAGATGGTTTGGTTCTTAATAACCATGAGTTCAAAATTTGCTTCCATGTAGTTTAAGATAGCCAGGTCGAAAAGGAAATTGTTGGGGTTGCAGATTTAAAATTATTTGGGGAAGAGATTTGGAATGCATTTTGTATACGAACAAAGAGTGTGATGTGGGTTAAGTAGGTAAGCCCGGGCATCAATCTGCTTATCACAGAAGGCGCACCTCTGTTATTGTTTTCACATAGCCCATAAACAATAATATGCCTCGAATTTATAGGTTGGTGCAAAATTTAATTTATCCAGATCATTGATTAAAGTTATAAACCCATTACAATCAATCCCTTTGCTGCTTTCATCTGAACAACACGAAGCCTGTTAATCTCTTAGTTCATCAGGAGCTAGGGATGAGCCTCACCATCTCTATGTACTGCAAGTAAACTGCAAGGCCCAAGCAATTATTGATTCTTTAAACAATAACCAATTGTGACTTCATGTGATTCATTTCGAGGGCATTTTAAGATTTCAGTGTATATCGGATAAATAATGGAAGGGAAGAATGAGGGTAAATGAGAGTACAAGTCAAATAAGGTCACTTTTAATTTAACGATGAGCGCTTCAGTCCCAATGGATCTTGGGACGAGCCTTGACGTCTTTACCTACTGTAACTAATTATTGATTCTTTTATTAATACCCAAATGGGACTTAAAGGTGATTTGGTTCCATGACAAATTAAGCTTTCAGTGCATGTAAGATACGTAAGAGAATCACAGAACGAGGGGAAATGAGTACAGGTCAAGGTAAGGACACTTTTAAAATGACTATGAAAGCTCAAGTTCCAAAGGTAAAGTCCATCATAGCAATTTATGCAATTTTAGATATCGCCTAAAGCTAGCCTTTTATATGTTTTTCACTGCTTTTGAAATGCATAAACCGTAACGTTGCATACCTCTACAATAATTATAAAATCTTCCACCAACATGTAACTCTGTTTAGGAGCAGCAGATTTACTGGTTTACAAAGAAGACTAATACTTGAAATTTCTGACTCTGAAAGTGCCATTAATTTTCTAGAATCGTAAAATTATATTATTTTGCAACAAAACTCAAATAAGGGAAATTGTAATTTCATGCCTTCATCCGTTAAGATTGATTTGAAATGGTTTATCAAAAAAAGAGATTAATACATGAAATGACCTCCAATTTTTTATAATTATAAAGTTAAAATCAAAATCAATGAATTTGTTATTTTGCAGAAACCGTAATTTCATGCGTCCATCCATTAGGGTTTTAGATGCCTCCATCCATTAGGGTTTTAGTGGTAGCTGCAGTATTGGAGTGGTTAGGTTTATAAACCCAGTCCGTCTAGGTATTCTTTCAGCACCATGCAGGCTCCTAATATTGAAATGGGTGAACCCATGCACAGGCAGGTTGGAATTGTTACTTATTTACAATTACAAATGACATTTTTGAGTCTACAGCTCATTCTATACAATCCTATACAATCCAGTATGAGGATATGAAAGTATAAATAATAATAAAAATAATAAAAATAATTTTCAATCAGACAAAAAAAAAATTAAATAACCATATAAATAAACAATTAAAAATATATTATCACAACAATTAACTTGTTAATATTTCACTTTTAGTCTTCAAGTAATAAATAGTAATTACTTCTTGATAAGAGGAAAATGTGTAACTAGTTCAAATTTTAATATAAAATATTAATAATGAGACAATATAAAAATATACAATTAAAACATTGAAAATTTACGACTATAGATTTATATTAATCACATATTTACCAAGCACTAAAATGGATTAATAGATTAATTGGTGATGTGCACGTATGTATGTCCCACTTAAAATTAAAATAAAATATTCTCTAAATAAAAAAGCAATGTCCTTTATAATAAAAACGAAAAACAATATATCCTATGTATTTTTAATTAGTTATCCATATGACCAAGCAATGTCCCTTATAATAAAATGGAAAAACAATATATCCTATCTATTTTTAATTAGTTATTCATATGACCAAGCAATTTCCCTTATAATAAAAAGGAAAAACAATATATCCTATGTATTTTTAATCTAATATCATGTAAAGTAATTTGAAGTAAAAAAATAATGTAAGATGTCTAAATCGATATCAACTTGATATATATTATTATATAGATTTTATTTTTTAAAGAAAATATTTTAATGTCGTATAGAATAAAATATCCAATGTGAGTTATGAATAAAATATTTTAATATGAATTAATAAAATTGTTCAATACACATGTTATGTAATCTCTATAGTGTTCAAAAATACAATTTAAACAGTATAAAATTACACATTGTTTTTTGCACTCTAAAATAAGTTTGCAACAAAGGAATTTAATCCCTCTCAGCTCATGTTAGATCCATACTTTAGATGGATCTATGCTGGTAAATTACTCAAAACATTAACTTTATAACAAAGTATTTCATTACATAACATCCATTAACAAACCATGTTATTACAAAGAATAAGTGTTATTACAAAATGTCTATATCAAATGTTTGGCTATTCACATTGCATGAATAATTTAACGTCAAATTGGTCCAATAGTAATTTACTCCACCTCAAAAGAATAGCCGTCCATCCTTAAATTAAGGACTTGGTTAGAACCTTTGATGGAGGTCATTGGTCTGCTTATTGCCTATTCAATTGATGGTATTTGAACCTTTGATGGAGGTCATTGGTCTGCTTATTTCTTATTTGGACTTATAAGTTATAACTACCAGATTTGAAAAGATGCATATACTGAAAATTTATCTCTCCTTGTACAAATTTAAAACAAGACATCATTTGTACAACAATACTAGGAGAGCATTAGCAAGTTCTAGAGTGGACCTCCTCTCCAATCAATGGAGCTATTAGGTAAATACAGGGTGCCACTGCTACTACTTGTGGGATTCTGCTACAAACAGATTCATCGCATGGCATGGGCATGACATGGGGAATTCTGAATGGAGTTTTTATAATGGTTCTCTTCATGTTGATGGTTATAATTTTAACAGATTCAGCAGGGTGGCTGCAACTGGCACATATTCCTTTCAATATCCAGATTTTGAAGGCACAAGAAGGAATAATATTTTGAAGAAGTGAGAAGCAATTCACCTTATTATAGTTACCATGCTAGGTATTCCTTTAAGAGATTCCAAGCATCAAATCATTTCCATAAATATGGTTGTGTAAGAGTTGTGATGGTGTTGTAATGTAAATTATGTTTCCATAGTTGAACATCTAAAGTATTTTGCGATATTTTTATTGTGCCATGGCACCTGGATTGAATCAAATGTTTATCAACACTTTTTTAATAACATGTTTTCTTTTCTTCCTGTTGTTGTTCATTTCTCCTCAAACTACTCTCCAACCTCAATATCAGTGCTAGTAGTAGCATGAGCAACAACACTACGCTTAGCAGAACTAGAAGAACGTGTTTTCCAAACTGCACAAGAACTACTTCCCTCACGAGTCACCATGTGCCATGCTTGGTCTAGGTAGTTCTCTTCCTTCTACTCTTGGTTCAACTACCATATCTTCATTGGATACAACACCCCGAACTCCACTAGACAACGATTCACCATTTTTTAGTAGTGATTTGCCATTTGTACTGGTAGTTCGCCATGATTTTACAAGATAATATAATCTCATGAGAAATTCGCCAAAAAATTATATATACATATTATATTATTAATAAAATTGCCTTCCATTTTTCCTATGTATCATGGGGATTCGCCCATTTATTATATATATATAAATTTAGGGGGGTTCTTAAAATTTTCCCTGTAGGACCCTAACACAAAGTACTTTCTTTTTTCCAGTTTCCAGAATGGTGTGGTGTCATTGTATTAACTAATGCAGGTTTTTGAAGTCCTTCTCTAGCATTTCCAGTGCTGCTCCTCTAAGTTTACGAACTCCAGGATTGAAAATTAAATTTTAGGTTGTTTATTACGCCCAACATTTTGGCGATGTTGCCGAGGAGGCACCTAGGGGATTGACCTTGGTAACCTGTTGCATTTTGGTTTTCTCTTTACATATTTTTTCTTGCAAATTTTATTTCCTTAGAATTGATTCTTTGAATTTGTTTATTTCCTGCATTATTTTTAAGGTTTTTCATTTCTTGGGTGGTGTAAGAACTCCCCCGTCTATTCAAGCACAAGATAATAAGATATACCAACTAGCTTGTTGAAAACATAGAAATGGTATTTCAAGGCATTTTTCAATGAGGAGTTTTGATGCTAATATCAATCATCCAATGCACCTATTTCACTAATAAATTGGAAAGAAAGTTTGAAGAAGGAGTCTCGAAGTAGTACGTGGAGAGCCTCTTTTCATTTGTTAATAAATGGAAAACATTGTTACTTTTGAATTCCCTATCAAAGATCCAAGAGTGGCACAAATGCATAGTATTCCCCCATCTACACTACCAAAATTTCATGGTTTGGAAAATGAAGATCCAGATACATTCTTATTTGAGTTTGAAGTACTTTGTAGAGGATATGGTTATTGTACTAATGCTCAAAGGTTGCAAGTGTTTCATCTTACTCTAAAAGTAGCAGCTCACTGATGGTTCATGAGCCTTGGAGGGAACTGTGTTCAAGCATGGGAAGACATGAAGAATGTATTCTTGAAGAAATACCAAGACTACTGCTAGGCTGATGAAGATATTTTTGGAATAACGTAAGGGGAGAATGAAATTTTGGAGGACTGTGTTGAGCGATTTCGGCAAAACCTTCAAAAATTAAAATATAAACATAATTTGAAAAAGAGACCTTGAAAACACTCCTACTCAAAGGAATTAAAGATGATTTTTTAACACCCTTAAATCTGATGGGAGCAAGTGATGTTTTTCACTTACCATACGATGATGTTTGTGAATTATGCATTAGGTATTCAAGATGAATCTCCAAGATCGGTGAGAATTCTCGAAAAATTATTATCAATTTTTGGAATCTGATACAAAAATAGGAGTTACAAAAGCTTCTATAAATTTACTATTGGATGATTTGTAGGAAGAAGAGAAGAAGTGGAAGGAGGATCACTCAATAAATTTCCCATCATTTCTAGGGTTACAAAAATTATTTAAGGAATCAAGTAAGGAAATATATCGACAACCATGTATAACTAAAAAATCGCCATCATTTAATACTTGGAATAATATTTATTATCCTCAACAGGTTCCTCAACAGATCTATAACCCTACCATTTCATGGAATACTTATAATCATCCTCTAATTCAATACCCCACCTTAAGTCCACATAGGACCTATCCCTTGAGCCATATATTCCCACAACCTAAAGGATGGTTTGGAGCCTCCTCTATAGGAAAATTCCCCATGAAAAATTTATTACCTATTCCACAATAGCTTCAATTCAGGTCCAATGCACCACCATGTTATCGTTCTCTATGGTCCCAATCATTTGTGCAACCAAATCCTAATTTTGATAATCAAGTTGCACATCAATTTAAAACACCTATTTTTCATACTCACTTCCCTACTGAATGTAATTCCATATCTTTTAGAGAGGGGAGAGGAGTGAGTTAAGAAACTTCCCCTCCTACCACACAAAATTTAACTCGGGAAGAAACTTTAATCCATAAACCATTAGAGGATCAATGTATGATTGGAACTTGTTCGAAAACCATTGTGGAAGCTCACTAAGAATAAAATCCTATAATTTCCCTTAACCATCACTACAAGGAAAAGACCCTCTAGCAGAGGTTATAAAGGAGGTTTTTAGTGTTATAAAATTGGCCAAAATTGTAAAATAAACATATGCTACCACGTTTGTTTCTGGTAACAGAGCTTTTGGCGGAGATTTTAACGGAAATTCAACACAACTAAAAAAAATGGGCAGCCGAAGGTTATTACAGATGTTTTTTCATCGGTGCTCTTATCAAGTTTTAATGCACCGATGTGTATCGGTAGACAGTGCACCAGGGCACTCGAAGGAGAATGCATTGGGCCGTTAAGGAAAATAACAGCACCAGGCCTGGTGTTGGTGATACAACGCACGAGGCTATTCTAATTGGCCTTGGGATTTGAGTGGTGCCCATAGGTCGTATAAACGCGACGGCGCGAATGCTTATATAAATGCCCTGGTGCATCGTATCACATAAATGCACTGAGGTTTACAATTGGTATCGGTATTCGTGCGATGCAAATATGTCATACAAATGCACCGGCACTTATCGACACATAAACGTCCCGGTGCGTACTATCACAAATGCACCGATATTTGTAATTGGTATCATTATTCATACGGTGCCTATTGGTCATCCAAATGCACCGGTGCGTATAGACAGAAAAAACGCCCCGGTGCATAGTGTCACACAGACACACTGCAATTTATAATTGGTATCGGTATTCGTGCGGTGCTCATAGGCAGTAAAATGACACCGGTGCGTATAGATACATAAACACACCAGAGTGTTGTACCGCACAAACGTCTCGATATTTTAACTGGTTTTGGTATTTGTGCGGTCTTGATAGGTAGTATAAACGCACCAGTGCACTTAATAATACAAGCGCATCGGTTTTCATTTTGTATTTTTTAGAAACATCGACCTGTGGTAGTGCAATTATTGTGATTGTTTTAAATTAATTATTCATCAAAATTCGACACATATTATAACAATATTCATATTAATTAAATTTTTATTAATGGATTTTAATGTGATGTTTAGATTAATTTGTTATATCATATCATAATTATTGTGGTTTTTTAAAATTCATTATTCATCAAAAGTTGACACATATATATGTTATAACAATATTCATATGAATTTAATTTTTATTACTACATTTGAGAACGACAATGGAGAACGCAATAGCGACAATAGAGACATTTTTTATGATATATATATATATATATATATATATATATGAATAAGACATTTTTGTCATACAAAATGGGACAGTTATTGGTATCCCTTTATATTTCAATTAGGACACTATGTCCATTACATTAAAGAAAATGTCTGATTTCACAGACATTTTTCCAAAACTAGTACAATGCCTTGCTTTTATATCCAAACATAGTGATCATCATTCTTCACTTGAACTGCTATCACTGCTAGAGCTACTTCCATGACGGGTTATTTTCAAAAATGTTTTGTTCACGACGTTGATTTTTCTTCTTCTTCACCTTCTTCCATCTACAAACATAAAAATAAACTGTAATGAGTGTATATACATTGGTGAGAATAATAATTTCAATATTAAATAATATACATCAATGTAAATCGAAAATAAATGACGTACCAATGCAACAATTGACTCATAAACTATACACATTCTTTCAAAACCATGTAACATGCCATCTTTCAAGATTTGATCTATTGGCGCAATGCCATACTTTGTTTCCTGCAAGTTTTATACCCCATAAAAAATCATATATTTAATATAAAATATTTATTTTTTCTATTAATTATAGAATTACCTAAGTAAAACAATATCGATAGATGCTTACAAATTCCACAATTAAGTTCTGAGATGCCAACATATACGCACAACCCATATTTAAACAAATTTCAATCAATTCCTCTGATGGTTCTTCTTTGTATGTTAGCACCTGTTTGGAGACATTCAATGATGATTTTTGTAAAACAACTTAAAAATACAAAAATGAAATCTAGTTAAGTTGTTATAAGGAAGTAACAATTACTCACAAACTTAGATATCAATCATTTTCTTCCTTTTCGTCCTATTTTATGTGCTAAATGGGTTCCATTTTCTTTTCTTTTCTGCAAGAAAATACTTGAAAATTAATATTTAATGCTAAATTGTTTATTTATTTTACTAATGATCAAAAAATTTAATGACTACACATTACATTTGAAGCACATTGTTGTTGAGATGGCTCCTCCCGTGATGAATTTTTTTCTATTTCTTTCACCATCTCCTTGTACACCTTTTTGGACATTCCTATTGGCATATTTCTGATATCAGCTCGTTCATCTTTTGAGATTTTCATAATCTTCTTGAAAATGTAACATGACAATAAACTATTTAATTTTTATATTGATATATGAAAAGTAAGCATAACAAAAGTGATATTTATAAATAATTCTAGACAAACATCTAAAGGAATATTACTTTTTCATTCCTTCTTTTTTGTTGTTGTACGTTTTTGCTATTAAAATTCTGACATGTCTCATTGACTAATTCCCTGAAAACTCTTCCTGTAGTTTACATAAAATCTGGTTCTTAGAATCATTGGTTTGGTTTTTGTATTGTAAGTGGAAAGAATGTCTATACATTCCTTCCAGTAGATCCCTCAAACATTTGTAAAAGTTTTTCTCCCTTTCGTTAACCTCCAACACCATTCCAGATGAGCTAAGGAGAAATTCATTTTCATCTGCATGTTCTATTGTTTTTCTTTTCTTAGAACAACATTCCTTTTCTGAGTTGTTGGTCCCTGTAGAACATTAAACAGAGGTGAATTAATAGACTTTTTCACACATGTTATCAAATAATTTTAATTATATTATTAATGAAAACTAAAAAAAGAAACTCATATTGGATCGATAGTATTTTTTCATTCACCTGATTCATCCTTTTGCAATTTTTCCATCAAGCTTATACGTTCTTCTGGTCCTAGATCATAAATAATCTTATCAAGCTTCATCATTTTGTGGCTCTGCATTATACACATTAAACAATACATATTATTTAAACTTACATATAGTTCAAAAATATTTTTTTTGTAAAAAATTTACAAAGAACTTGCCTTTTTTGCTTTTCTTGATGTGTTATCAGTATCTTTGTTACTTGATCTCTTGTCAGTCATTTCTTTAACAATATCAAAAAACCAGTGAACCATTCACGGTGAACGCACCGACGTCAGTGCATGCATGTCTTTCCCATGCACCGCAAAAATAGTATAATACACTATACGGTGCTCTATGTCAACAAGAAGCCCCGGTGCATTACATATCAATAATCGCATCGGTTAACCATCATAAAAATAATAAAAATCATCCAGTGTTGGTTTCTTTAGCATAAATCAGCGTTATATTTTACATATGGCGCATCGTTAAAAAGATGTTATTTTTTCACATTACTTATCTGGTGCTCTTGTAAACAACAGAGCACCGGTGCACTACCTTACATAGGGTGCACTGTAAAAAATCTATTTTTTTTTAAATCATTCCAAGCCTGACATGGATTAAGATACGACTATGCTAATCGTCCCGTCGGTTGCATGTCTTAGGTCTATATTTAGCAATACAAACCCTATAAATATAAATTGAAAAGTCCTAATTCTGAATCACAGAAAGAAGAAGAAGAAAGGTGAGAAACAAAAAGAAAGTAAGGTTTGTTTTTTTTTAAAGTATTTTTTTCGAAACTGAACGTTTGCAGTGCGTCATAATGAAATAGTGCACCGGCTGCATATTTTTCTAATTTTTTATGACAGTACTTTCGCAGTGCGCTGTGGTAACATAGCGCCCTGGTGCACTATTTCAGACAGGACGCACCGGATTTTTATTTTTATTTTTTAATTACGCAAGGGCCAACATGGATTGGGATCCGACTACGTAGGTCAACCCATTCGTTGGATGTCTTAGGTTTATATTTAGCAATATAAACCCTATAAATATAAATTGAAAAGCCTTAATTATGAAATCACAGCAAGTGGGAGAAGACAGGGTAGAGACAAAAATAATGTAGGGTATGTAAAAATTATATAAATTATGTGTTATATATCCAAGATTCTCCTGATCACACACTATTTTAACTTCATGCACAATACAGAATCTATTCCACCATTGTTCATCACATGTGGAAATTAAATCAATTGCAATGCACACATGAAACAATAAAAATTCACACACATTAACACAACTGTTTAACAGGAAAGCCTAAAGCTAAAAACCCCAACTATCTGTAGATAATATATGTCATAGAGATCATGTAAAAATCCTCATACAAATCTGATCATATCAAGCTCTCAGTGCAATACAATCACTACACACTAATCAGGCCCGATCTTGCAAATCCATGCACCGACCTCTGCCACCTGCTAGCAGCCACTGTAATCTCAATAAGAATGGCTCTAATGAAATTGATCATGTTTGGTAATCGTAATAATCCCACGGAATCTCCCCGCGAGTGTCGATGCAATCACGCATTTATAGTCACAAATCGATAGTCACACTTGCTCTTCAATTCCACTCTCCACCGGGGTTCTCCATCAACCGCTTATGCAATTGGTTAATCGATACTTCTTATTTTTCAACTAATTCACATCACCTCACTAGTGTATCAACTGCTAGGACTACACAACTAGCTCAACCTAGTCTAACTGGCTAAACCAAATACAACTCCACCAACTACTCTATAACCCCCCCGAAATCAAGGAGTTCCAATCAAGTCCCCATGCATAGCCTGGGACTAATTCTTCACAATTTATTAAAGCATCTATGCAATTTAATCAAGTGCTCCATGATTAATATAATGTTTAGAGTCCAAATATTATTAAGAGCTAATAATATTCGACATATCTATTTTTAGACTGGCAATCTAAAAATAGATTCCACCCAATATGTCTAAAAATAGAAGTCCATCTATTTTTTTTCAACTTGACCAACCATCCACAATAGCATCCTACAACTCATAGAATATGATCAACATGTCTAAAAATAGACATAGTCTAAAAATAGACTTTGCACCAAAATAGCCTGCCGACCCACTTAGTGAAGGCGACTCTTTTCACTAAGCTCATCATCTTGTTGAATCTCAACACTCCCTCTCAACAAGATAGGGATTATCTGCCACCCTGATCCTGTCTCTATGGTATTCAAATTTTCTCCTGGTGAGTGCCTTCGTCAGAATATCTGCATCCTGGTCCTCTATGGGAATGTAAGAAAGTAACATGATCTTCCGCTGCACACAATCTCTGATATGATGGTACCGGATGTCAATATGTTTAGATCTATCATGAAATACTGGATTAACCAAGAGTTTAATGAAACTATGATTATCACAATATATCACAGTAGGATCTAAGTGTGAACCGAACAACCCGACCAGGATCTTCCTCATCCATATAGCCTCGCATGCAGCCAAACTTGCTGCCATGTGTCGACTCTCACGAACTGAAAGTTACGAATCATCTAAGTTTCGTGTACCAAGAAACTGTATAGACTCGATACCGAAATCCTCTGTGTGTTTCTTTCATCCATTTGCCCCCGCCCCAATCCAGATCCATGAAGCCATGCACCACCCCCATCCTAATTATCCCCACCACAATCCATATCCCGATGTGCCCCTGAGATACCTCAGGACATGCTTTCCTGCCTTCCAAAAGAGCTTGGTAGGATTAACCATAGCTTGTGAAAGCTGGTTAACAGTGTAGCATATGTCAGGTAGTGTTTCGACTAGATACATGAGCGAACCAACCAACTATCGATAAACAGTGGTATCTACTACCTCTACCGATGTAGCATCCTCTTTCCTCCAGTCCACTGTGAAGAGGAGTAATATAGGGATAGCCTTGCATGTGAAACTTTTCTCACATTTTGTCACTTTCCTCGAGACACAAACAACCCACCCTTCCGTCGTCAAATTTCCAATCCCAGGAAATAATGAAGGAGGCCCAAGTCCTTCATCTCAAACTCCTTTGCAAGATCTGCCTTGCATGAGTGTATCAACAGTTCATCACCTATTAGTATCAAATCATCTACATAAAGTACAATGATCAACAACTTACCCTCCACCACAATCTGGTATAGGTTCGGATCCGCCTCACTCTTGGCAAAACCAAGTCCAGTGAAATAATTGTCTATCTGTGTGTACCAAGCACGAGGTGCTTGTTTCAGCCCATACAACACTCTTTTGAGCCTGCACACAAACGACTCGCTACTGATGATTTCGAATCCTTCAGGATGCTCTATGTACACCTCCTCCTCAATGACTCTGTTGAGGAACGCAGTCTTCACATCCATCTAATGAATGTGCCAACCCATCTGCACTGAGAGAGCAAGGATGGTCCGTATGGAAGAATACCTTGCGACAGGTGCAAAGGTTGCTTCATAGTTAATCCCCTCGATCTGTGAGAAGCCCCAGGAAAAATGTTTTGCCTTGTACTTCTCGATGCTCCCGTCAGCAGCTTGCTTCACTTTGTAGATCCATCTCGAACCTACCACTGATTTCCCTTCCGGCCTTGGGAAAATCTCCCATGCACTATTTCTGAAAATTGAATCATACTCTTCCACCATGGCATCTACCCATGCGGGATCCTCCACAGCTTCCTCGAAAGAGGATGGTTCCGTCACAACACACTTGCTCATCAAAGCGATGTATCCAATAAATCGGTCAGGTGACTGTCTCTGTTTGTGTTGTGATGTAGGAGCTCCTACATTCTGTGCTGCATCAAGATTCAGTCGCTCAGATTCTGTAGTGCGCTTCCGCCCTCTGATGTTTGGCGCTACATGAGTGGTTTCTTCCACTCCATGAACCTCCTCTTGTGGTTGATCCACATCCTGAGGCTCATCTTTAGGAACAAGTAGCTCCTCATCTACATGCAAGTGTAGCTCCCTCTCAAGCGACAACTTCATGGCTTTCTCCTCATGATTTTTGATATCCCATCGCACGACAGTCATCCGACTATCTGGAAAATACACACGATAATTGTGGGGTGTTTCTGTGTACCCCACAAATATCCCATCCTATGTGGTCGGCTCCAGCTTCTTCTTGGCATCCTTCGTCTCATGAATGTAAACAGGTGAGCCAAAAATCTTCAAATGAGAAATATCAGGCTTCTTACCAGAAAACGCCTCTTCGAGTGTACTCATGCCAAGTACTTTATTAGGACAACGGTTTTGCACATAAACTGCAGAGTTGCATGCTTCAGCCCACAAGTTTATGGGAAGGACCTGATCATGCAACATCACCCATGCAACACCCATGATTGTTCTGTTCTTTCTCTTCGTGACCCCATTTTGCTATGGGTTATGAGGCGCTATAAGTTCTCTTCAAATTCCTTTTGCACTGCAAAAGTCTTTGAATTCTCCAGAGATGTATTCACCACCATTATCGCTCCTTAGAACTTTCACCTGCTTCCCCGTCTCTTTCTCAACCAGTGCCTTAAACTCACAGAAATTTGAGTATGTCTCGCTCTTCTTCTGCATGAAGAAGATCCAACACTTCTGAGAAAAGTCATAAAAAAAATCACATAATACCTGTGCTTTGATGTTGAAGCTACTGAGAAAGGTCCACACACATCTATGTGAATTCTCTCAAGTATTGTTGTGGCGCAACTATCCTTCTCATGAAAAGTGGTCTCCACAAATTTTCCCAAAGTACATCCCTTGCACTAATCCGAATGTGCAAGTGTACCCTTGGGAAGCCCAGTAGAAATTTGCTGCAAAATTTTCAAAGCGCCATGGTGAATATGGCCCAATCTCCTATGCCACAATTTTCCCTCATCCTGGCTCACCACTCCTTCTGCTTTTCCTGCCATTGCTGCGCAGCCATCTACCCGCAATTGATAAATATTCTTAACTCGAATCCCTATCCTCCTGGTTTGACCAGTTGTTCTACTGCGCAAGAAGGCTTTTCCCTCACTAAAAACAACATCATAACCTTTGTCTTCCAACATTGCCACAGAGATCAAATTCTTCTTAAAACCTGGAACATGCATGACATCCTTCAAGATGAAAGGTTTTCCAGAATCCCTCTCAAAGGAAATGGTCCTGATACCAGTCGCACTGTATCTACCATCATCGCCCATCTCGATGTGCACTCCAAGATCCTTTTCATCTAGATCACTAAAAAAATCTTTGTCTCCGGTCATATGGAAAGACGCACCACTATCAAGAAACCACACTGATCCCATCACACTTGAAACCAAGCATGCGATCAGCAAAAAATCTAGCTCAAACTATGAGGCTAAGGCCTCTCTAGCTGCAAATCCAACAGCCTGCTTATTTTTCTTCTTCTGTGGACAATTAGTGGCATAATGTCCGTGTTGGTGATAGTGAAAGCACTTCACCTTCGACAAGCCTTGATTCTTGCCTTTCGTACCGGATTGAGAAGGATTCTTCTTTCCCTTCCCTTTCCTTGCTTTGGCAACCAAAGTGCAATTTTCTTCATCTTCATTATTCGATGAAGATCCATCCCTGGTACCCTGCCTTATCTCCTCCTGCACAAGATTCGACCAAAGTCGCTCCCATCCTGGAAGTTTCTCTCGTCCATTGACAGAGTCCTCATAGCTATGCCAACTCTTCGGAAGCCCAAGGAGAGCCAAGCTCACCAAGTCCTCTTCATCTACAGTAACCCCCACATTCCCAGCTCATCCTTGTAGTGGACGAACTTCGTGAGGTATTTTGGTATACTGTCGCCTTTCTCCATTTTTATTTTTCTGAGCTTGTCTTTAAGCGCCAACTTCCTCTGGTTGCTTCTACTTTGGAACAAGTCTGTCAAAGCTTTCCACATTAAGAATGGATTAGCTTTACCATGAAGGTTGGACACTATGTGAACCTTCACACCTTCCAACAGAATTCTTCGACACTTCGCTACCTTCTTTTACCATGCGTCAAGTGTGGCTGCATCGGTAGAACCAGGCTTTGGAATATCAGCATCTATGAACTCCTTCAACCCATTATCATCCAACACCGCCTCCATCCTATCCTTCCATGCAATATAATTCGAGTTTCCATCAAGGGCATACTCCAATCGCAATCTGTTGAAAGAAATTTCAATGAATGCTCAACTTTGACACCAAGAAAACACTGCAGCAAATTTGAATTCCACCAACACAAAACTCAATCGCTTCAATAATTGCAATCTGCTCCAATGATCAACTGCTCTAATACCATGTAGAAATTATATAACTTATGTGTTATATATCCAAGATTCTCCTGATCACACACTATTTTAACTTCATGCACAATACATAATCTATTCCACCATTGATCATCACATGCGGAAATTAAATCAATTGAAATGCACACATGAAACAATAAAAATTCACACACATTAACACAATTGTTTAATGGGAAAGCCCGAAGTTGAAAACCCCAACTATTTTTATATAATATATGTCATATAGATCATGTAACAATCCTCATAGAAAGCTGATCATATCAAGCTCTCAGTACAATACAATCGCTACACACTAATCTGGCCCGATCTTGCAAATCCATGCACCGATCTCCAATACAATCGCTACACACTAATATGGCCCGATCTTGCAAATCCATGCACCGATCTCTGCCACCTGCTAGCCTGCCTCTACTACGCAATCCCTGCTGAAGAATGGCTATGAATGAACTTGAATTCACCAAGATTTCACTGCGAAATACTCATTGGAATCTCCATTGAGTGTTGGATGCAATCAATGCATCACTATAGTCACAACTGATAGTCACACTTGCTCTTTCACCTACCTCTCCACTAGTCTCCACTGAAACTGCCATGCACTGTAGTTAACTGATGTATTCTTCAGTTGATTAATGAGTTATTATTTAGTGAATTAATTAAATAATTAATTCACACCACTCTCACCAGTCTATCAATCAGTTAGACTAAATATAACTAGCTCAATTGAGTGTAACTGAGTTAAACTAAATACAACTTCATCAACTACTTCTATAACTCCACCAAACTCTGTCACATGAGTTCTAACTAAGGTCCTCATGCATTAGCTCCAGTAAACCCTCAGGAATAGCGTAATTCCTTCTGTCAGCTGCTGTGCCACATCTGTTCACTTAACTGAAGTGCTCCAAGAGAATAAGATAATGTTTAGAGTCCAAATATTATTAAGAGCTAATAATATTTAACATATCTATTTTTAGACTGGCAATCTAAAAATAGATTCTGCCCAATATGTCTAAAAATAGAAGTCCATATATTTTTTTTCAACTTGACCAACCATCCAAAAATAACATCCTGCAATTCATAGAATATGATCGACATGTCTAAAAATAGACTTTGCACCAAAAATAACCTGCAGGCCCACTTAGTGAAGGCGACTCTTTTCACTAAGCTCATCATCTTGTTGAATATCAACAAGGTATGTTTGTAAAATGGTTTTTTTTTCAAAACAACACGTTGTGCGGTGCGCCATAATGTAATAGTGCACTGATGCCATATGCTACATATGGCGCACTAATAAAAACATAATTTGTTTTTTTAATTTTTTTATCACTGTACTTGCGCGGTGTGCTTGTATAACAGAGCGCACCAGAGTGCTATGTTACAAAGGGGGCACCGACGAAAAAAATGTATTTTTTAAGATTGACGCAAGGGCAGATATGGATTGAGATCTGACTATGCAGATCCTCCCGTTGGTTTCATGTATTAGGCTTATATTTAGAAATACAAAACCTATAAATATAACTTGAAAAACATTAATTCTGAAATCAAAGCAAGTGGGAGAAGAAAGGGCAGAAACAAAAATAATGTAGGGTATGTTTGTAAAATGGTTGTTTTTCCAAAACAACACATTTTGCGGTGATCCATAATGTAATAGTGCACTAGTGCCATATGTTACAAATGGCACACTGATAAAAACATATTTTGTTTTTTAATTTTTTATCATTGTACTTCAACGGTGCGCTGGTATAACCAAGCGCACCGGTGCGCAACGTTATGCAGGGCACACCGGCGAAAAAAAATCTGTATTTTTTTTAAGATTGACACAAGGGCCAACATGGATTGGGATCCTACTATGCAAGTCGTCCCGTGGGTTAGATTTATTATGAGTACAGAAACCCTATATATCTAAATTGAAAAGAAAGAGGGATAAAAAATGGTAGAAACAAAAAGAATCTAGGGTTTTGTTTGTAAAAGTTGATTTCTTTTTTTATTTTTGTTTTTGAAAACTGTAGAAAAGGTAAAAAGCTACAGAAATAAAAAGTTAAAAAAAAAAGGTTTGATTTTGTATTTTACTTCATAAAAAAACTAGAGAAAAAATAAAATAAAATAATAGACTTTGATTTCTTATTTCACTACATAAAAAAAACTGCAGAAAAAAGTACAAAAAAACAATAAAATTTACTCACGTCGTTTAAAATTCTATGGTACAGGGTTTGAATTATCAGAGGTTTGGAATACGGATTGTTTGAATACTTCTGTTCAAACATATTTCCCTGCTCCAAAGTTCTCTCGTGCTCTGTTTGCTCCAGGTATGTATCCTACAAATCTCTGGCTGAAATGTTTTGCAAAAATAGTGAAATAATGAAAATTGTTTAGTATTTAAAGAAATGTTTTATGAAATTAGATTTTCGAAAATATCTTTCCGCCCAATTTTCAATTTACTGATTTTTTCACATAAAGAAAATAGGGTTGCACTTTTTTTTATTGTGGTTATTCGTTTGCCGGTGCATCGTTTAATTCAACCGCATCGGTGCTACTTGTTACAAAAGCGCACCGGTGCGCAAAATAAAGAACTGGCCGGTGCGGTTATCTGAACAGTACACACCGGAATTACATTTAGGTTTGTGCACCAAAGTTTATTGTTGTTTTGCTCAAATGTAGGGAGAAAATATCATATATTATATGAAATGGACAATTCTTCAAAATCTAGCTTGTTCCATAATATTTCTCAAATTCCATCGCGAAGTTCTCCCTATCCATGTGGAGACGTAATATTTACTTTAGATTTGTTTTATTTTTTCACTATCTAATTGAATTTATGTATGTTTTTTTATCCATGTAGTCAATCATGCACAACTTAATAAAATTTATAATGTATACAAATTTGCAGGTTCATGTAGATTCATCATCAGAGTTCAGATGCACAAAATTATATTCAAAGTACTACTCCAAAACATCAAAATTTCTTATCAGGAGCTGCATACCGCAAGACATATTTGGTAGATGAAAATGGACAGCCGCTTCACCCTGCCAATTGTAACAATATTGCATCCTCTAGCCACAATCCCGGGACAATGATGGTAATTATAATTATAATTGTTTGGTATATATATTGATTAATATGTAATTATTTCAACGTCAAACCAATTTATAATCATGCAATATTGTCAACGTGGTTACTAATTGATATCATAATATTTTGTACTAATCATGTTCAATTTATTTTATTTATTTATTAGGATTCTAGTGATGATGAACGGCCTACCTACCATCTTCCGTTGAACCCCACGACAATGTCAAATCGAGAGAATACTGAATGAAGAGAAAAATTCGGAGAGGAACGATACCAAGAATGGTTGAATCAACCACCGATTCAATTCCCGCTACGTCCAGATTCACCAATTAGGAATGAATACAGTAATAGTAGTTCTTCACAAGCTGGAAATGGAAACAATCAAATAGAGGTTGGTATGGATGATTACTTAAGGGATACGACTGCCATGGAGACAATGTTGTTAGATGCATTTCAAAATGATGATCAGCTAGGAGATGATGCTCATATCGCTGACACCTTTTTCGAAAGCCTTAAATTTTCTTCCACTACCCCTCTCTTTGGACCCGGCGGTCAGTCAAAGTTTACCCAGTTGGGGACAACGATGTTACTGTACAACTTGAAAGAAAATTTTGGCTTGTCGAATGCATGTTTCTTGGAAATTTTGAGGTAAGTGCTAGTCATCAGTATTTTTCACTTATTGGTGATGACTAGTTGTAACAACCAATTTTTCTAGCAGCTGATCTAAAAATTTGTCAAATTTTCCAGCTGGGAAAACACCCATAAAATTTTTTACCCTCTTACCTTTTCAGTCCGCCCATGACGAGGTGAAACCTCATTATCAAATCCTGCTAGCCTCAGCCATACTAGTCTGCCCATCAACCTTAAAGAAACAATCCAAACCTGTCCAAAAAGTCTCCCCTAATTTAGGAAGTGGCGCTTTAGGTTTTTCTCCCTTGGCGAGCTATCCTAAAGCCAAAGAACCCCCATCTGCTATAGACCAGTCATAACAGACCTTCCCATTCTGAAAATAAAGTTGGTTACAGCCCTAGGTCGTGCCACTAATACACCCTCAAGTCTCAGCAATACATAGACCATAAGTCAAACTGATTCTAAGTGTTTTTACAGTGTTTTCATGGATCTTTCAAGGACAGAGGCATACCAGCATCTCAGAAGATAATATTTGGTTCCACATGAGAAGACAGTTGCTTATCAATGTGATCTTGAGCCTAGGAATGCAACTACAGAGCAGAGAGTTTCTCATTAAACTATTGCGATCACAGTCAAAGCCTGAAAGGATAGTGAAAGGAAAAACAACACTGTCAAAAGGCTGATGATATGTCATGACTAAAAACCTCCTTCATCTATAATAAGAGGGTTTTAAGACTTAAGAACCTCCTTCATTTCATAAGTAGAGGGTTAAGAGCGCCTCCTTCATCTATAAGCAGAGGGCCAATGGATAAAATTTGATTTTAAGAATCTACACTGACTAAGAGTACATTTTTTAGGTACAGTGAGACAACAGCTAAGGGTTTCTAAATGAAAATGATGTTTAAGGGCAGAGGCAAAGCAGTGGTGCTTTTCAAAGTTTGTTTGCATAAGCTCCATTGTTATTAAGCTGCAATATTAAGCTAAGGAGTTGATCATCAATGGAGAAATGTTATTGAGCACATAGCCAAAGGAATCCAACAGTCTTAGCCTCTAACTAATTTTTGCCATCATGTATAAGAGAATCCACTATCAACATGATTCATCAAACATCCTTCTTTGGATTGAGACAGAGGTTGAAAGAACATCAGGCATTTTGTCAAGAGAGGCCTCCTTCATTCATGAGCAGAGGGCCAGGGCAGTGACTGACTTCAGGGTTTTGACTGAGTAAGATACAAATGGTAAGAGTAGCAAGATACAGTTGAAAGCTTCTGAACAGGGAAATCATGTCAAAAACAGAGGAAAAACATGAGTACTATAACTGTCAAAAAGGCTGGCTTATCTCCTATCAGAGTTTGCTTTCAAAGACAGTTTGGCGCCCAATTAAAACAACTTTACTGATGATTAAGGGATAGGTCATGACACAGGCCAATGATGATAATTATTTGTCAAAGGGTACTCATCTTCCTATTCATGAGAGAATGTCTTTCAGATTACTCATCATAGTAGACAAATGAAACTTGAGTCTAGTCTTTCCCAAAACAGGGCATTGCAAATAGATACACAGGTCCCAAAGGTACAAGAAGGATTATGGCATGTTTTCCAGATTCTAGAGAAAATTTCAAAGCCAATAAGGCATGCCATTATTTCAAATAAAGGGCATTTTCCTTATGAAAAGGGTCAAAGGTACCTTACTGTTGCATTCTGAGTAAAGGGAGTGGTTTTAAAGAAGTCCCCTTTAAATGAACAGAGAATGGTAAAGCATGAGTAAATGCAACTGAATTTTTTCACCCACAGTCAGAAGAGGAGCTTAAAGGACACCTAACAGTTAAATCAGTTTCACAGTGAGCATTATCACCTTTAAAGCATCCAGAGCAGACATTATTAGTTTAAATTTCAAAAGGCTAAATCCATCTCCTTGCAAATGGAAAAAGATGCTTCATCATCATTGGTGTACTTTTGAGCAATTTTTCCATTTTAGAGGTATCACTAAAGGGTCAGCAGTGGCAGAAGTTACTTTTCAAATATGTAAAAACAGTGAACAGAGTTTGACCTTTTGAATATTTCTTATAAGTGAATAGGTTAAGACCTATTAAAGATGTTAAAAAGCATGCACATCCTTTTGCCAACATTATTCAAAAGAATGGGCCCCTCATAGCGCATTTAAAATAATTTTGGTTTTCAAAAACGAACCAAGGCATTTGTTTCAAAGAAGAAAAATTTCAAAAACCCTCACAAGTCAAATTCAAGGGATTTTGATTTATTCGCATTCAAAGGGACAAAGGGACCATTGCAAGCCCTTGTCAAATTCTCAAAACGCAAGACAATGTTACCCTCTACTGTTCATAAGATCGAAGAAAGAGGTTTGAGCGAATTCGCAGAGTTTTTTGGGCTCAAAGATTGCGCGGTGTGCCTGTACAACTGCGTGGCACATTCAGGCACATTTTTTCCAAAGGAATACACTACCGCGCGGTGCGCGGCACGCCTGTAGGCGTTGGTCACGTCGGCCCGACAGGTGACCCAACAGTCCTTTTGCGCGGTGCTATCCCATTCTAAACGTGCCGCACATGGTTTAAGCCATCAAAACGCCTCCAGGAGTTTTTAAAAGCTGCTCAAGCTCCTTGAACAAGGTTTCCATCATGTCTCAAGGTATTTTGTCTTGCCCCCTTGCTAAATTCAAAATGCTAGATAGTGTTTGAGGCAATAAAAGCCTTGGTGTAAATCAAGATATTTTGAGTGAATGTTTTGAAAGAGGGTTACAGTTGGTTGATAATGAAGTGTTAATTCTAGCTTCAAGGAGCCTAAAACTGCCCTAAAAAATGCTAAAACATCATACTCATGTTCTAGTGGGTTTTTCAAACATTAAGGACATCCTAACTATTGTAGCACAAAAAATAAACTCTGTCAACTGTGTGCATTAGTGAAGACAGTGTTAAGGAGGGTTGATGTTGTTGTTTAAAGATTCGAGCTTGCAATAGTTATGATTTCCCAGCACTGACATAGTGAAGAATGGTGAGTTTTTATTGATGTAAAAATCCCATTAGAGTGCCCTCAAAACAAGGTTAAAAGATGAAGGCACTGTTTTAAAGCAGAGCTCAGTGCTTGAAAAATAAAACAGTGGTCCTAATTTCAACCACAGTAATCATCCATATATTACTTGGTCATTGCTCAAAGCTTTCCTTGGTGTGGTGAAGAGAAAAATCAAGGTTGCCTTTTTTACCATAAATAGATTTTAGTATATGAAGCTGTAAATTTCCATTTGGAGGTATTGACAAAACTGTGGGTGAGGAGCAGTGAATACAAGGGCAGTATCTTGATTAGGAGAGGTGTTCGCCTGCTACAAGGCTGTTTTTTTGTCCTCAAAACACCAAAACCCTGTGACCTTGTCCAAACATAGAAAATCATTTTGACTGTGTACGCATTCTGTTTGACTGAGCACTTGTCATTATAAATATTGGTTGTTTGGCATGAAAAGGGTAGAAAGGACAGTGTTTTGAAGGAGCAGGGACCTAACACCAAAGAAAAATTTTTACACAGCATTTGAAACCATTGTTGCCTTATCAAACAATGATTGATAGCTGAGGTAGAGTTTTGTTTGAAGAACACATTCAAGAAATCCTTTTTGAGGCAGTTTGGGTTTTGCAGAGAACATATAGGAAAAGATGCCTCCCAAGCAGGATAGTAGGAGTGGATTGCAAAAAAGGTATGAGCCTATTTCCACTGAAGAAGTGAATGCTCACCCATCAGTATTGTTCAATTTCCATGAGGTCGGGTGCTTAGATTTTTGCCAAAGGGTGCAAGAGGTGAAGAGTTTTTCTCCTCTGACACACCTTTGCACTTTGAGGTTTCAAGATAAGCATTTTCAATTGGCAGGCCTTGATTTCAAGTTCTCCCCAAGATCCATATCCAAGGCTACTAAAATCCCCTATATTGGCGAGAAATGGTTTAAAAAAAACCATTTAGACTCAAATGATTACAAACCCGTCCTCAAGCCTGAGCACAGAGAATCATGCCCTTCTATTTTCCTTTTCTCATATCTTTTAGCCAACTACGCCCCTCTCATGAAGATTATCATGAAGTACTTCACTTGTGAAGGAAGATTCTCCCGAATTTATGCTTATCACATTTGACTGCTGATGCATTTCACAAGGACCAAGCGGCTAAATCTCCCTTTCTTCTTACACAAGAGCATTGAGAAAATGGCCTCCACTGTCTAGAAGAAACCCCCTTCACAGAAAATAGTCTGTCTCTTCCATCACTCTCTAATCAAAATCATCATTCTTCATCAACTTGAAAAGAGAGAGATCTCTTGGGATGTTTTCATCACTCATCCGGATTTCTCCACTGTCCCTCCAGTCCATACATCCCCTACATCCCCTACTCATCGCCCCTCACCTTCTTCTAGCAGACCTACTCCTAAAAGGCTCAAGTTTACTACAAAACAAACAAAATAACATGAAGAAGGAGAAGGAAGTGACCAGCAAGAGGAGGAAGGACAGGAGCAAGAGGAAGAAAGTGTTGAACAACAGCATGATAGTGATGAGGGTGAGCAGCAAACTTATGATGAAGGGCAACAGCTTGAACAACAACATAACAGTGGTGATGAACAACAGCAGGAGGAAGAGGAAGAAAGTGCTAAACAACAGCAAGGACAGGAAAGGGATGAACAGGGGCAGCCTTGTGAGACAGAATAGCAAGGGCAGCATGATAGTAATGAGCAAGGACAGCCTAAAGAGGACACACAATAGCCCTATGAGACAGAGCAGCAGCATGAAGATGATGAACAAGGGCATGATAGTGATAAGCAAGGGAAGCCAAAAGATGATACACAACAGCCTCCTCAAGAAGAACAGTAGCTTCCTCAAGAAGAACAACAAACTCAAGAGGATGCCAAGCAAGGCGACAAAGGTAAAGGGGCCATGCCTTCCTCTCCTAAAAATGCCAAGTCCCGGACAGAAAAGAAGAGAGTGCCTAGAGTGGTCACTCCAAATGTGACAAGGGCTCTCTGAAGTAAAGGAAAATTTCCAAAGAAACCCATCATTGATTTGCCTAGGAGGAAGAGCACAAGAATAGCCACCCAAAGCAAAGGGAAGGGAAAGGTAGAAGGAAGTCATGAGCAGGAGAGTGCATTTGATATCATCCCAATCCAAAGTGATGATAGTGATAATGAGGCCCGAATTCTAGAAAACTTCTTGATCCATAGAGAAGGCCAAATTGATGCTTTGAAGGATGATCTTCATAGGGCAAGGAATTTTAATCAATTCTTGCAAATCCAAAATAGGCAAATGATTGTCCATATGGCTATTTATGAGACACGGGCGACTAAGTACAAGAAGGAGGCCTCCAAAGCCCAAGCAAGGTTGGAAGAGCTCATGGGCGAATTTTATGAAAGTGAAGGTGAAGATGAGCCGAAGCGAAAGAGGCCTATAACCATAGGGCTTAAAAAGGCCCTTGAGAGACAAAAAGAAGAGGAAAACACCCTTCTCCAATCTACTCCTCTCACTGCATTGTTTGAACAGGAGATAGAAAACAATAAGGAGGCATGGCTTGAGAGAGTAAATGACCATTTGGAGAAGAAATTGGAGAGGGAAAACAGGGATTTAGACCTTCAAAGGAGAATGATGGGGCATTACAAAAAGTTAAATCAATTTGCCCGGCGCAAGTTAAAGGTTGCTCAAGAAAAGCTCAAGGAGGCTAAAGGGAAGCGCCTGGCACGGAAAGTGAGGAAAGAAACATCAGGACTTCATATTTTAGCCTCTTCTTTGTAGCATGTTGCCGAGAACCCTTGAGGGTCATGCTCACCAATTTTGGGCAATTTTCGACATATTTTGGTTTTTTGGCATTTTTGGGTTTTTGGCCAAAACTCATGCGCTCTGCCATTTCAATTTGGGTGATCAGCTACAGAGGAGAATGGTATCATTGGATGCCATAATTTTAGGAGCACACACTCAACGATTTTTAGGACATTTGAAGATCATTTTCTCCCTCGAAATGGCAAAAAATGCTCGCTTTTTCTACACTCTGCCTGGTCTATCAGCAAACCTTAATTTTTGGTTTTTTACACACAAGCCTATTTTTGGGGGATTTCCAGGAATCAGATTGGGAAAATTTCAGTTTCTCCAGAAATTAGACACTCAGAGCTTTCCAACGAGCTATCATGAGCCTCGTTTTGACATCAGGAAGGCTGCCAAAGGTTGTCGGAAAGTCAGGGGACCTTTTGCTGATGTAATTTTTGAATATTTTTGTAAAAATTGAACCTTAAAAAACTGCTTTTTCTTCATGTGCGTTTAGCTATTTTTGCACATGAAAAGTTATGAAAAGTCAATTTAGTTACCTCTTTTAGTATTTTTTAGATATTTTATGAGATATTTTGTGCCTTGGGCTTTGCAAAGCCTCAAGGACAAGTTTAGATATTTTGAATAGGCCAATGAGAGTGCAAATTGAACTAAGAGGTTTTCCTTACTTGAGCCTATATATTCCAAAGGCTTTCATTGTAAACAAGGTTGAACTTGATGATAGAAGCAATATATGGTCATATAAGGTTTGGAAGAAATACTTGTCTCATGCTTTTGGATAGTCTCTTGGATGTTCTTGGATGATGAAAGAGGATTGTTGTTGGATTCCATGACTTGGTAGAATGGTATAGTGTCTCTTTATTTGTTTTGTCTTCTAGTTTTCATTCATGAATACATGTTTCTTACTTGCTATAGATCAGTAGAGAACAAATTTGAGACATGCCCTTGGAGGCACCTCAAATTTCCTGTTTCTTCATAGCTTCCATGTTTTCCTCATCCTTAGTCACATTAAATAATTCTTGATTGCTCTTTAATAACTTAAGGATATTGTTGCTTATTTAATTCATGGTTTTATGTATGCTAAGTATTATTTACGGTATGCCCTGCTTACTCATGGCTAGCCATAGTTCCATCCATGAAATTTCTCTTTGATTGATTAGATTTTCATTTTTTGAACCAAGGAGGTCTTGTTCCGATCTTTCCCTTTGTCTAAGACTATGTAATCTTGTTTTCAAAGTGCCCAATAACTTGAAGTACTATGTTTAGGCATTCCGGCATAGTGATTTAAGCTGTTTGTCTGTCTTAAGTGTATTTCCCCAAAGTCTGATAGCCATTTCCCAAAGTTAGAGAGTTATGTATCTCTATGCATGGCTTGAATGTTTATTTCTATGTATTGATTAGCTTATAGTTACATTTCTCATGATTAATGGTTTTCCCTATCATGTTTATGTCTGCTATTAAACTAGTTATGCTTGAAACCCTTTGTTGTTCACAAACTTGATGTCCATTTTATTCCATTTTACCCAAAGATCCTTTCTACCTCGAATCAAATCATCCCTTCAACAGCCTTGTATCACCATATAGTAGATTTCTTGACCTTTTTGATCCCATAGCCCAGTTAATCTGACATATTTTTACCTATCTCATATCTTTGATCAGTTTCATCCCTCACAACCTAAAAAAACCAAAACCAAAAAACCTACTTCATAACTAGCCTAAAATCAGAACATAATAAGCAAACACATGGATATCCCTTACACATATAGAGAGGGCCCTCTCTGAGTCCAGGAAGGCTAGGTCCTTGGGCTCCAAAGATTGGTTTGATGTTACACTGTCATTCGGCTTACCAATCAGCCAAATCACGGGACCCTAACAGTAAGTTACCATAAAGTACTTCCCTTATATATAAATTTGAAATATAATCAGTACACTGCAATGAACATTAAAAATGTTAAATTTTATGAATGTTAATAATTATATCGACATTAATGTACATTTATTAATATATTTTTCCATGATCACCAACTACAGGTTATTCAAAGATAAGGTTATTCTGAGTGATAATGTCTTGCTCGGTAGCTGCGAGGAGGCAAAAAAATTGTTGAAAATGTTAGGTGTTGAGTACATATCATATCATGCATGTCCAAATGATTGTATTCTATATAGAGGAGAATATGAAAACAAAGAGATGTGTCTAAAATGTTGGCATGACAGGTATGATAAATAAAAAAAGAAGGGTAAATCACGTATTGGTCCTCCTTTTAAGATATTGAGGCACATGCCTATAATCATGAGGATTCAAAGGCTCTTTCATTGCAAAGAATTATCTATGTTGCAGGGATGGCATACCTCACACATAAGTGAGTTGGGAGTTATGCGAATACCAACTGATTCAATAGCCATGAAGCATATAGAGGATACATGGCTGGAAAAATTCAAGAATGAAGTACGAAGTCTACAACTTAGCATAGCCATGGATGGCGTCAACCCATATTCCCTCCAAAACGCCAACTATTATATTTGGCCTGTAGTAGTGATCAATAACAATACCCCCCCATGGTTGTCTGCCAATAATGATCATCTTATGTTGGCTCTCATAGTCCCTGGTAGAAGACAAGTGAAGAATATGGATGTCTACTTACAACCACTGGTAGATGAATTGAAGGAATTATGGAATGGGATAAATGTATACGATGTATCAAGACCCATCACAGAAAAGAGGAGGTTTATGTTGTATGGCATATGTGCTTACACGAGACATGATTATCTAGGCTTAGGAGTTTTATCTGGTAAATTACATGTTTAATTTATTGATTTGTTTATATATAATGTAACAATATTCTTTCACATATTAGTTATTTAATTTGTTGTAATATTATTTTTTTTGATCTTCATGATAGTCTTTAACGTGCCATGCATATTAATTAATGTATACAAATATATTCTAGTAGGTCTTGTAACAAAAGGGTATTTTGAATGTAACTGTTTTGGACCTTCTCTGAAAGCTAGATGGTCCAAGGACCTACGAAAGCCAATGTATGATTGCACCAGGATCTTCCTACCAGAACAACACCCTTACATAAGAGCATCATCCACTTTCAATGGTAAACGAGAAAGAATCCAAAGGCCTCCAATAATGACACCAGTTGAATGGCTTAGAGCATATGAGAGATAGAAGGAGAAGGAGTTCACATAAATGTTCGATTCAAATGGGCAGCCTAAGTTTGATGATCCAGATTTCTTCAACACCTATGTTGAGAAATTGGCCATTTGGATGAAAAGGAAATCTATATTTTATGACCTGTAATATACAACTGTAATATAAATGTCATGGATCAGCTGATGATCGAGCCTCATCTCCATGATGACTGCTGGTAGATGCTATTGGAGGCTCATGCAAATCTGGCACGGCGCGAGGTCGTGAACGATCATGAGATGTCAATGGTACATTACACCTCACAGATTGTCCATCATGTGTTGCGGCTCGCTCGTAACGTGTGACAGTCCTTGTCAGTCACGTAAAAGCTATCGTAACTCCTACGACATGTTGCATCAGGTTTTACATGTCACGTGGCATGCCTCTCCACATCTGTAAGAGCCTATCATCGGCCTTTTTATCTCTGAAATCAGCGGAACGGATGCCCGCCTCAACAAGCAATGCAATGAGTTGGCGCCCAACTCCATTGTGTATCTATCATCGCTCATACATCGACCGCAGGCCAGCGCACTAGCAGGAGCATGTCTCTGATCTGCATGACTAGCCTCCTATTGATCTTTGGCATCAAGATCATCAAGATCCACAAGTGGATTAGGTGGTCGTGGCGGCATCTCCTTTCCATCATAAGAGCCAACGTCTGCAAAATATATACAAGTACATAACAATGATTAGACAATTTCATTACACAATTTAATAAAAACAAGTTAAAAAAAATGTTAGAATAAATTTAAATAAAACAGTAATATTACCTCTATCATCTGGCGGCTCATCATCTGTGAAGAGGATGTTGGCACACCCTCACCAATCCAACCCGGCATAAGGATAGGGGACCATAATGAAGGGATGCTCAAAAACACTGGCTAGCAACTCTAGTGCATCATCTGATATCCTCGCTGGAAATAGAGTCTCCTCGCTCTTGGGCATCATCTGCCCCCACATATGCATACGTGCCCAATAATCGGCCTACGAGGCTGCCGAAGAAAAGAAGGTCTCATCTTGGGAAACCTCTAAAAAAAGAAACAAAAAATCTCTGAAGCACAAGGGAAGTTGACCCTCCCTTTTGCATGAGCACGACATCTATCTAATGTTGTACAGAACTGTCGTAAAAAAATGGTAGACCACCTGACAAGTCGTGGCTGTTGCAGTAACGAATCAACATAATATAAAAGCTGGAAACTAATGCGTTTCCCATCACTGGTGTTGTATGGAATGGTAGAAATGATAAGTGAGAGACACTGGACCTCCTCACGACCAAACTCACCAATACGTAACTGTCCTCCAGAGACTTGAAAATCTAAAGGAGACAATATGTCTGCTCTAATGTATCTCTGGGAGTAAACTAACTGAATCCCTGCCACACAGCCAGTTGGAACCTCGGGGAATGAGGGAAAATCCACCCCTCTCCTCGAAAGCCCTGTAATAAAATAAACATCCTCCTCAGTGGGCGTGTACCACTGGTTGATACCAACTTGGAAAGCCTGTCGCTGGGAATTCCACCTTCGGATAAGATGTCTCAAAAGACCACTATGGGACTTTAGGGAAGTAGCCTCCTCATAGAACTTGAGGAGGCCTACCTGCCTTAGGAGCCCCTGTGTCGCTACTGTAATAGGGCGAGGGTATGCATCTCTCTCCCTCTCTCTTGCCTCCCACAGGCGAACCATGTTATATTGTTCCGCCTATTGTTGTTGTTGTTGCTCCTCTTTTCTCCTTTCATGTCTCTGAATGATTGACATATTAAACACAATTTTTTAATTAAATGACACATGTATTTACAAATATACGTATATAAATATTTTTTGAAAAATAAATAAAACAAGAGATGGTGCGCCAAAAGCACAGGCATGCACCGGTAATGGTGCGTCACTCCCAAGAGACGCACCAGCTGCGGTGCACATAATGATATAAAAGGCACTGGGAGCAGTGCTCCAGAAAATATTTTTAGCGCATCATTCACTAAGTGCGGTGTCAGGAGGCCGGTGTGCTGACTTCACTATAAGCCCCAGGGATTATAGCTAAGTCAACACACCGCCCTCCTGCCACCGTACATAGTCGTACGGTGCGGCTAGGTATCCGAGCGAACCGATCTTTGTTGTAAAATTTACAATTACACGGTGCGCGCTTTCAAATCTGCCCCAGAACTGATGTGGATACACTTAGCATCGGTTTACCAACCCGAACTGTTGATAATGTCGATTTGCGGCTCTGGTGCACCGAAAAACTTACGTGCCCTGGGGCGGATAATTTCGTCAATGCACCGAGTGGCCGCAATTCAACATTGTCAATGGTGCGTCCTGGTAAATGACCACACCGCACTTTTTAAAAAATTTAAAATAACACCATGCGCCTCGTGGTACTGCCCTGGAACAGGTGCAGACTCCTTCAACACCGGATGTGGAGCGGCCTGTAAATTTACAGGCAGCACCGCAAAGCGGTGCGACCTAAACAACTCGAGCGCACCGCGCGACAATATATATATATTTTTTTTAATGGTTAATTTTAAGGGTTTTTCAAATTCTAATCCGCTAAAAAGTTTAATTATGGAAAAAAAAGTAAAATACCTGTACATTTACCCGTTGAGGAGGCATATTCGCTGTATAATTTAAAAAAGAAAATTTGTCCACTGTTTTATAAAATTCAAGCTGGAGATTGGTGGCAATGGGAGCACAGATATCAATGCAGCTTAAGCAAGGATAACTTGCACCGGTGCTTGAGAGCTCTGTAGCACTGAAAAAAGTGAAAAATGTGGTTTTTCGGTCGTAATTTTTTTATTTTATTTTATATAACCCCTGTTCCAGTGCGCCAGGTTTTTACTGGAGTACCAGTGCGTTTTCTTAATGCCGCACCGGGCTCTTTCTGTTTCGCGTGCTTTTAGGAGGCACCGGGGTAGCGTAACTGTCACGCACCGGTGCGCTACAGTAACGCGATGTACCGGTAACGGTGTTCCGTGAACCAATCATTTTTGCAGTTTTTTGCTGTAATTTTTTTATTTAACCCTATTCCGATGCTCCGACTTTTTGCTACAGTACCGGAGCATTTCCTGTTTGCCACGCCAGGCTCTTTCTGTTTTCGCGTGCTTTTAGGAGGCACTGGGGCGGCGAAATGTTATCGCACCGGTGCTTTACAGTAACATCACGCACCGGTAATGGTGTCCGGTGAACCAATGATTTCTGCGGTTTTTTGGCCGTAATTTTTTTTTTATTTAACCCTATTCCAGTGCGCGGGGTTTTTACTGGACTACCGGTGTGTTTCCTGTATGCCACGCCTGGCTCTTTCTGTTTTCACGCGCTTTTAGGAGGCACCGAGGCAGCATATTTTTAATGCACCAGTGCTCTACAGTAATATGAAGCAACGGTAACAATGTCTGGTGAACTAATGATTTCTGTAGTTTTTTGGCCGTATTTTTTTTTTATTTAACCCTATTCCGGTGCGCAGGATTTTTGTCGGAGTACCGGTGCATTGTCTGTATGCCACACCAGGCTCTTTCTGTTTTTGCGCGCTTTTAGGAGGCATCAGGGCGGCTTAGTTTTAAAGCACCGGTGCTCTACAATATCATGATGCACCAGTAACAGTGCATGGTGAAACAATGATTTCTGCGGTTTTTTGGCCGTAATTTTTTTTTTATTTAACCCTATTCCGGTGCGCGGCATTTATGGGGACCCCAGTGCGTTTCCATCATTCCGCCCCAGGAATTTTTTGTTCCGCTCGCTTTTATGATGCACTGGGGTGTGGCGATGTGACGCACCGGGGCTGTACAGTAACCTGATGCACCAGTAACAGTGCCCGGTGAACCAATGATTTCTGCAGTTTTTTGGCCGTAATTTTGTTTGTTTTAAACCCTTTTCTAGTGCGTGACATTTATGGCGAGCCCGGTGCATTCCAGTCATTCGGCATCGGGTCGTTTATGTTCCGCGCACATTTTATGAGGCACCGAGGCTGACGATATGACACGCACTAACACGGTTGTTGAATTAAAAGCACCAGGAGGGTGTGTACGGAGCACACTGTTTTCGGTGTGCCAATTTTTTATGCGGTTTTTTTGCCGTAATTTTTTTTATTTAAAAATCCATCGGTGTGCGTGTTTTGTGGGCACCCCGGTGCGTTTCATTTATTCCACACCGAGCGGTATCAGTGCGGTCGACATGTAAAGCATCGATGCTTTACAAAAATAAAATGCACGGGGCTTGTGTGTATGGAGTGCATGGTGTCCAGTGTGCAAATTTTTTTAATGCACCAGTGCTTTTTCATATTGAACGCACTGGTGTGTTTTAGGTTGATAAGAGCACCGGAAGAAATACATCCACAAAAACCTCTGCCCGCCAATGTCCTCTAGGATCCTCCACTAGAAACAGACATTTGGGGTATTTTTTTGTGGGGTTCCTCAAAAAAATCCGCTAGAGGGTCTTTTCCTTGTAGTGCATCCTTGTTAATCTGAAGAGAGCAAACATCAAGCAGTGGAGGATTTGTATGAATTGGAGAATCATCAATATGTGGATCTCATTGAATCTTGGTTTAAAAGAGTCATAAACACACATCATTCCCTCATCATTCGACAACTCTTCGTACTATATCAATCAAAGAAACTTTTTTCTCACACTTTGGTATGTATCTAGGTTTATTCTTTAAAACTAAGTGTGAGTATATTTAGCAGTATTTTACGTACATGTCTACATTGGAAGTATGCCTACACTTAAAAGGGATCTTACTCTCTTTAAATTAGGATAGGGTAGTATGGAAGCAATGAACAAAAATGTCATCTGAAACAAAATTGTATAACAACACTCTTGAAATTGTGATTCCCTAAAGTACAACTTTTGAAATTTCTATTATTATGCACTCTCATGGTAAGACTCGTCAAAATAAATTCACTCTTAATGCCTCCTATTTTATAAAGTGACTTTTATTATTGACAAATAAATATCATCCAGAAACGTTTTTAAGATCCTTTTTGAAGGTCTTGATGAGAATCCTACTATGGTGGACCACGCCTACAAAACTATAATAAGTTTTCACAAGAACCCTAGCATGTTCAATTAGAGGAATTTTTAGTCATTATCTAAGATGTTTTATTTAAAATGAGTCTTCAGGGCAGAAGGACCAACCAATTATAAAGATTAGTAATTAAAAACTTTTCACGCCATCCCATGGTCTTAAGGAGAAGAATCACCTCCCCAACTATTAAGTAACCTATAAGGTTGATTCTAATCAGAGTTTTTATAAAATCGATTAATTGATGGATAGGAGGTCTCATTACGAGCTGACCTACCATGGTCATGAGTCCTAACAAGAAAAACATTACCGCTACTGGTTACCAAGCCAGGGTAATGGCTTTCAGTTGAAAATATGGGAGACAAGAGGTCTCATCACGAGCCGACTTTTCCTTTCTTGTTAGTTCTTTTGAATAGAACTGTCGTTAGCTAGTTACCAAGTTGGGACAATGGTCTTCAATTAATTTCAAAAAAATGTAAATTCTGTTCGAATGACTCTAAATCTATATCTAATGGTTGGGATATAGGCATTTCATGGGGTTAAAAAGACATCTCTATCAAGGCTATTGATGCTTGCTGGCAACAGGGCCATGCCTGTGGTATTAAAGTTAACTTTACTCTATGATGTACTTGGTTGTTTTTGTCTTTCCTGAATTCATTATCATATCTCTTTGAGAATGGCTTTAATATCCTTCTGGTGTTATGCCTTGGAGTTTTATCATTTTGGAATAATTTTCTTTTATGGTTGTGGGACTTAGTGCAGGTACTTCACCTTGCTTAGAAAAGAGGAGATTCAACTATATGTGGATAATGGTAAGATTGTCACTATGGGAAAGTATTATTATGAATGCTTTTAACACCATGGCTTTCAAAGAATTTCACTCATATTTACAATGGGGATATTAAAGTAAAACTTCTGATCAAGGATGCCCTAGATATGTTTGTGGAAAATTTAATAGTTTTCTATTTTATTCAATAATAACACCATCCTTGCAATTTGATATTCCTATGGTATATTTTGTGTTAGATTTTCGTGAAATCAGTCTAAATAAACAAAGATTCCAGCAGACACTTTGTTTTTGGAACAAGCTATATTTAGTAAAGGAAATATTGATCATACAGAATTGCAGGAACATTATTACGAGTATCCATAAATGTTTTAATCTTGTTTTTTTGCAAGGGAGCGATAATACAACAATTGATTTCCTTGCATGAGGACATGCAAGAAGGTCATCATGGGGGGATGTTGGGCCTCTGTTTTTCCTTGATCTATATAATCACATTTTACTCAAAATACCTCATGCTTTTGTTTAGCTTGAATAAGTTATTGCCGTAGTTTTGTGCATTCTCAGAGATAATAAGTAAGTATTTGCTATTCCCTTGTTTTAATGAGATTTAAACATTAAAAGAATCGTTAATAATAGTTTGTGTGTTTGCAGGCTTACATAGTTGATTATATGCCTATTCTAATATAGGCCAAGTTCCTGCACTTTTTCCGGTAAGGTTCCTGCACCACGCACTTCCGCACCATGTGTCGATTATTGCACTATGCACTCCAACACCATGCATTACTACACTTTTTCCAATAGAATTACCGCACCATGCATTCCTGCACTTTTTCCAGTAGGATTCCTGCACCGCTGGTGGTTCTTGAACTCCTGTGACATCTCACCAACCATGCAGATATTTTGTTAAAGATAAGTTCATCACGAGTTGGGCTCGGGGCAGGAGAGAAATCAACATATGTTAAAGATCAGGATTCCTTCCATATGCCTCAAATTATCATTTTGTAATAGCCGAAAGGCTTAGTTTAAACTGTTGTTATGTTTTTGTTATGACCGTAGGCCTAAGGGCTTATATTTAATGTAGAACTCTGATAGGAAATGGTGGGATGCTACAACAATCTTGTGAATGGTAATTATTTTGGTATCACCCTCTTTCTGGGCTGGATTCATATCTCATTATGTACATTTGTTGTTTTGGAATATAATACAAAGGATCATGCCATGTTATTTTATTTCTGCATTTCAATCTTATGGTGATGCATTGCTGAGAAGCTGAGTTTCCAGATTTCGTAATAGGGAAATGAGCTGGTTGGCTAGGGCCCATCCACCCCAGCTCATTCCCCCTTTGTTAAAAGTGTGTTAATTTAATTTAAGTGCAAAGTGTGAATTAATTATTTATATCGATTCTTTCACAAGTACATGTCTGATTTCATTTGCAATTGTTGTGTGAGGGATATGTGGTGTGCAGGCTTAGTTAAGTTTAATTTTAACTTGCAAAGCTTTTCCTTTTTTATGCTTGATTTATTTCTATGCTAACAGTGCAGGTACGCTGCCTGTATGAGTGCGTTCTCAGTTCCGCGAGTTGATTTATTTGGTTCATTTCCGCAAGTATTTTTGCTTCCTTTCCTTTATAATATCTTGATGTGTTTCTGCAAGTGAGAGCTTATTTCTAAAAGAGAGGCATTCTTAATATCAAGGGTTTAAACTTAAGATTTAATTGTGCTTTGATGAATACAGAATAAACATTGTCATAACGTAAGTATTTGTGCTTGCACGTATCACTTCCAAGGAAAGGATTGAATTTTATATTGAATTATCAAATGAATGTTTTTTTTAAACAATTAAAAGTAGATTTGATTCATATGAATAACCATCACAGGAACAAGAATGTTGTCACAATCAAATCATTTCTTTAATTGCATGAAAGAGTTCCTTGTTTGAAGAAAGATTTACTTTGACTTTCGAAGTTATTTCTTGTTTCGAAATTAAGTTTGGTTGAAGCATCCCTATGCTTGGGAAAGCTATTTTCAGAGTTATGTTCACCTTTGCAATTTATTTTCCTAGATTAACATGCTTTTTATTTTTTGAAAGTAATCTGAAAACTTGGTGCAGGAACCTCTGTTCCGGTACAAGAATCGATATCCTAGTATAGGAGCAAAGAGCTCCAGTCCAGAGACTTAGCGATCCTGAATGAAGATTAAAACCTTTAGTTGAAGTACAGAACACAATTCCAGCATATAAACAACATTCCAGTACAAGAACAATGTTCTGGTACAATAAAATTGTTGAAGTATAGCAAAGACAGTTCAATGCAAGAAGGAATATCTTTAAAGAAGACAAACACCTTTAATAGTCTAACTATCAATATGTCATATAACTATACTAAATATAATCTTAAATATTCATTTCATCAATCAAGATTGTTTACAGAAACTTGAGAGTTCCTTTTATTTATTTCCTTGCAAAGTACTTTCTTTCTTCTAGTTTCCATAATGGTGTGGTGTCATTGTATTAACTAGTGCAGGTTGTCAAAGTCCTTCTTTGGCATTTCTAGTGCTGCGCCTTTAAGTTTACTAACTACCGGATTGACAATTAAATGTTAGGTTGTTTATTACGCCCAACAATAAATAATAATGTTTATTTTATTTTATTTTGGAATTTATGAAAATATATGTCATAACCTTTCGTTGCATAATTATTAATGATTAAGCTTTGAGGGTATAAATAATAATGTTTTTTATTATTATTTTTAAATATATGAAAATATATGCTATAATATTTTGTTATATATTTATTTTGATACATTTGATTATTTGAAAACATTATGACACATTTTATCATTTGAACAAATTTGACAAAGTTATTATTTTTGTACCATGTATAGGAGTCTATCTTTTGTCTATCTTTTTTATTCATGGTTGAATGGATCCATATAGTATCTAGGCTTTGAAATTAATTAAAAGAGTTTCAATTTAAGATGAATTTACATGATATTAGTAGCTCTACAATCCATAGGGAGAAGATGTAGTAATTGCCATAAAAATATGCATTAAATAATAATAATAATAATGCAATCTACACAATTAAAAATGTAAAAAAATAATAAATCATTTTAGTTCAACTTGTTATATTGTATTTTTTTTAATTAAATTTGTAATTATATATTTTTTATTATTAAAAAATCATAGTGGACTTATCACATTAAAATAAATTTAAATAACAATCATTCATATTCCTAACCATGGTTCGTAAGCATATAGAAACTGACTAAATTAATTAATAAACATATAATTAAAAATAAGAATATTTTTATATGTGGAAATGTAAAATATATATGTATATATAAGATTAATATTGGTTGAAAATAAATTTCCATTTTATGATATAAATTGAATTTACCATGACGTGGGATACTTGCTTATCATTGCATATTTTGTTTTTTCAATCCAAACTCTCGGATACTTCTCATGCTACAATGTAGAGTCACCCTTTGAGTTTGGTTCCCTTGATTCCCTTGATGCGGCTTTATGGGCTATTTGTTCACCCTTTGCGTTTCATGCCCTTGATGTGGCTTTACGGGCTATCTGTAGTTTCCTAGATGCACGCACCACATAATATAGTAGTAGTTTCCTGGATGCATGCACCACATAATATAGTAGTTGTTTAATGGTAATAATATTTCTATCATATATTGGATGTAAGATACATATGCAGGTTTCTTTCTACCATATATTGGATGTAAGATACCTATGCAAGTGTCTTTCTACCGTATATTGGATGTAAGATACCTATGCAGATTTCTATTTTCTTTGGGCCGAGCCAACTTTATTGACACAAGATGAAAAATTTAATACCTTGGATGCCAATTATAACAAAGGTTGAAGCATCATGGACACAAGAATATGAAGGACTTTGATATATGATGAAATGGATATACTATAGTGAAAATAAGCATCATGTTCCATGATTTAATTTTATTTCTTTGAATTACAAAAAAAAATAGAAGCATGAATTTTGAAACTCCTTTAAAACTAGAAGCTATTTAGGCTTTGAAAGAGAATTTGTGAAACACCCTCAAAATGATAAGCTAATGTAGAACATAAAATTTCCTTTTAGATTGATTATTGATATATTATTTATGCTTAATGACGGGTATTACTGAGAGAATTTTGGTGGATGCAGTATGTTGAGGGTGTTGAGGCCTTGATGGCTAATCCACTTATGCCCATATCGAAGTGCCACTATTCATGAGGAAGCATTGTTGAGCTTTTTTGGAAATAGGATCTTCATGAGGAAACATTGTTGAGCTATTGTTGGCAATAGGAGCTTCATGAGGAAGAATTGTTTAGCTATTGTTGTCAAAAGGAGCTCAGGTGTGGAATTTAGAAAATACATGGATGAATTCTACCTATATTTATAAATGGGTCTCCAAAACATTGAAGAATGCTAGGAAAATCTGCTTTAAACAAATTTAGATGTGGAAGTCATTAATAATTATAACCAGGAATTAAAACATGTGATAATGGTGGTGAAATTAGAAGTTATTTAAATTGTTACTTCAATCTAGTATGTTCATAAATATTACAAATGTTTTGGATGTTAATTTGTTATTATAATTAGCAATTCAATGTATGCAACATTGAGGGGAAAATAGGCTATTTAAATTACTGTTTGAGCCTAAATTACTATTTAAAATAATTTTAGGTCATGTGTAAGAATGTGAAAACTCTTGAAGAGTGCATCATCTGTCAGACCAATTCTTAATTTAGTACCGTCAAAGGATAAAAAAATTTCTAAAGAAAGTTGAATCCAGTATGTTGATGGCAAATTTATTTAGGATGTGTGCTTAAGGATGCGTAATGTTGAGTTTGGTGAGCTGGAAATGCAACTTGAATGGGTTGATGTTCCTAATGGATATGACATGCATGTATGTGTTCATTCAGCACGACGATGATACTGTGTAGGGATGTTTGTGTAGACTATATTTTGCACCTCTAATTTGATTCTAGTAGAGTTTTATTGTGGTGAAGGGTTGTATCCAATATCATAAAATTTTACCTATTACTTTCTGAGGTTTTGGATTTCCTCCTTATAAATGAAGATTGTATATATTAAAAAAATCAGAAGAAATCTAACTTACACTGAATACTTTTATAGTTTAAGATAAGTTAAGCTTATTCATCGAGGGAGGATGGGAGAATTTGAAGGTACTATTATTATGGTCTAGAAGAATGGTTAGATTATAGTTTTAAATTAATGTATTTCTCTGATCACATCATAGTTAAGTCTATCAAAATAAATTAAGTGGTTAATTTTAAGGAAAATTTTAATTGTAACAAACTTTGGTCATTATCAAGGCTTACTATATGCTTGACCACATATCCTTTGGACATACAAGTGCCATTTAACAAAGTTTTGATTTAAAAGTTCAAATATATTTATAAAATGATATTTGATTAGATGTTTAATTCTTCCAATAGTATTTAAATATAATTTGTTTTTCTTACAGCAAACATGTAGCACTTTGATATGTTTTATGTGTAATATTTACCATATCAATCATTTAGCATGAAACCTACTATTTTGTAGCTTGCAAAGTGAAGGAATATTTCACGTAAAGGTTGTTCATATATTTGGAGATGAAATATGATGAACATAGATGGATAACTATCATTATTTTTTATTCATTCACCAAGAACCACCCAATATTTAGCCAGAGTAGGCATGAAACTCCTGGGACATGCCACTCTAGGAATTTCCCAAGGAGAAGAGAGAGTTGTATACATTGAAACATCATTCGATCAATAACAATATACCCATATAATAGTACTTACTATCGGGCCAACTTGAGCACACAAGTAAAAATCAAAATTTTGAGGATGAAATTTGGGCATCTACAATAGTACCCACATCCAAAGCATGAAGAATTCACTGCTATGTTTTACTTCAACAAATATTGGAAACATAAAGGAGAACATCAAGTATTCACATGTAGCCTCGTAGATTTTGAACTGTGGGAAATAAATAATGATTCACACTAATGGTTTGGGTACCAGGAACTGAACCTGTGCTAGTGAAGATAAAATCTTGCATTGATTTACTGCTGAACTATAACTCAACTAACATATAAATGTCCATAGTTATAATGCATGTCATGTTGGGTGATCTATAGGGTCAAAAAAACATAGAGGACCACCATTAACTATTATATGATTGATCCCACCATATTCTATGGGGTCCAAGGTTGATGTGATTGCTACATCCCTTACTAACATTGCAAGTACTTTCAATGTTGTGCCTTGTGGGTCTTTTTTGGATTGTTGTTATGGTAGTTTCAATTTTGTTCCTCGTCAATCTCTTTTGGATTGTTGTTATGGTTTTATTTATGTGATGTTCGTATTATTTGCATGTATTACTACCATAAATAAATATCCTTATGTGAAGGACTTAATTCTACATTCATACTCTCCTTTCTTCTAAAAAAAATTAGAAATTGTATTAATGCACCTCACACAAGAAGAATTTGTGATTAAAAAATACATTTAACAACAATAATGCTTGGAGGTTTGAAATAAAAGACATACATATATGGAGGAATGTGATTTTTAATGTTGCGGGGTCAAGACTTATGGATGAAGCTGGCATAGTTCAAGGTTGTCTTCCTAGGTGACTTGGATGATACATTGGGTTCCAATTCTGCACTGTTACTGCAACAATATAAATTTTACAATTACTTTACTCATTAATGTTTGTCATTTGATGATCATCTGATTAAGGAGACTGCATAATAGGTTCACATGACCGTGCATCAAGTTGATTGTGTCTATAAATTTTTGAAATGAATGTCGTTTTTTGGTTTAGAGGATCTGGGAACTTGATTCCTACCTCTACTAACTTTTCATCTCTTCCATTGCTTGGTAGCAAGATTATGAAAGTCTTTCGCAAGTCTTGCTTGTTAGCGAGCATCAAAGAGAGCTTAAACTACATTCATGATTATGAAAGCAACTCTCGGCACTATTGCTCTATTAAAAACTAAAACAACAACCTTAAAATGTATGCAAATATTCTTGAATTTAGGCCCTTTCAATATTTAAGACTATGCATTTAGAAGGAATATGGTTGAGGTATAATAATTTTATGTTGTGAGCTAACTATGAGTTTTTATCTTCTACTTTCACTTTGAGAGTAAAAGAAAAATATGAATTATAGATGTGAAACATTTCCTTAAAGGAAAACATGAATTTAAGATGTGAGAGCTGAAATCCTGGAAGATCAATGCGCATTACAGAGATGGATCTCCCTGGACGGAGTCATGAAGAATCAGATAAAGGGATTCTTAATGCAAACTCTTTATTCACCTACTCTATATGCTTGATATACTTCATCACAAGTTATAGAAAAATTGTTGGCATTGATTTACCTCAAGGCCAGTGGCAAAATATTATCAGAACATTATTACTCAACATGGTGGCCCACAAATGGAACCACCCATGCATCCCAAACATGCCAGTATAGAAACTCTTGGATATCTTTGTGAGGAGGTTGTTGCATATAGTCTTTCTTAGGATCACACTTCCTTCTCTTGGGCCAATGTTATTAGAGATATTGTTGAAACAAGATGAGGACCAAGATCAGGATGAGGGGGCATGGAATATTTATATGGCTGGAGGAACTTGCTTATGTCTTGTTGGAAGAACTACGGGAGATGAAGTTATCCCCCTTGTGATGCCATCTGTAGAAGAAAACATATCAAAGCTAGATTAGAGATGTTGAGAGGCAAATACTTATTTCTTTGGATCAATTTTGGAGGGTCCATCACCTGATAATCTTACTCCTCTTATCAATGTTGCTTTCAAATTTAGTCTCAATACAATGAAGGATAAGAATAATCATGTTAAGGACACAGCTTCATTGACTGTTTGGAGAGTATTTGGATTTTTCCTCGGTTCACCAATGGAGACACTCTACTTTTTAAGTATATGGCCTATTCTAGCGAACTACTAACAAGACATGAAAGGGAATGGGAACATAACAAGAAAAAGGTCTTCGAGTCACATCTCGTCACATAAGTTGGAAGGTACCTTGTGAAGCATGGAATTACATTTGACTGGTGAGATTTTCCCACTCAAGATCAAAATTCGAATCAAAAGAATGAAAAATTATTAATTTTGATCTTCTATTCTTTCCTATGTTGTCATAAGTTCAAATTAGAATAATGAAAAAAACATTATTTTTAATATGCTAGTCTTTCATATGCTACTGACTTACATCGTTTCCTTTGCAATATGTGGTGCAATTGCTAGTTATGTCCTTTTTACCTTTTTAATTAAAGTGATTTGTAATGTCATGTCCTATCATCATTATTATTATTATTATTTGATCTAACTCTCGAAGAGATGTTGTAATGTCCCGTCTTGTCATGTAAACAATTTGACTAGATCAAATTACATAAGAATAAAAAATTAAAATTAAAATAAAATAAAATTAATAACATGAAAACATTTTTACTCTCAAAATAAAATAAAATAATAAAAAATTAACGTTAAAATAAAATTAACTTCATTGTATTCACCCATGGTAAACAAAATTTCTGATCAATTGGGAACTATTACCTCAAAATGAGAACTCTAGCCAAAAAAAAATAAAAAAACATGAAAAACAACCAAAAAACGAAAAGTGTGTCTTTGAGAATGCACTATCTTTTTTAAGGGTCAAATTTAAACATTGTTTTAAATTATGCAAAAAAACAATTTTTCTTCTTGAAAAATGGATTGAAAGAACACCCTCGAAATAGAAAGTGTTGATGGTGGAATAACATCGCCAATTTTTTCTGTGCAAATAACAACTTGAAAACAAAAAGTGTTGATGCTGGAATAACGTCACCAATTTTTGTGTGCAAAAAGCAGCCTTAAAATGAAAAGTGTTATTTGCTGGAATAACGTCATTTTCTTTTCGGGGTAAATTGTCAATAATTTTTAATAACGACATTAAGATAAAATATCATGACTCTGAAAAACCTTAAAATTTCAATGATAAACATGACATTAAAGACAAAATATCGAAAGTCTCAAAATTGCAACAATTTCTACACATGGTATTAAAGATAATCTATTATCGTGTCTCTGAAAAGCCTTGGAAATCCAAGGATTACATTCAAGGAAAAATATCACCTTTATGAAAATAAAATTCCAACGATTTTTAGGCATGGTATTAAAGATAAAATATCAGTTGTAAAAATAAACAAATTTAAATAAAAAATAAAAATAAAAACCACAAAAATCTCAAAACAAAATAAAACAGGGAAAATTTAAAAAACAAACAATTTAAAGAAAAAAATAAAAATAAAAATAAAAACAAATATTTTTTTTTTAAGTTATAAAAAATAATAATAAAAAAATAAAATATTAAAATAAAAAATAATTCAAATTTAGAAATTTAAATTAAAAAAAATAAATCTAAAAAGCAAATAAAAATAAAACTTTTAAAATAATAAAACTTTAAATTTAAAAAGAAAATTTAAATAATAATTTAAATTAAAAATAAATTGCATATAAAACTATGAAAATAAATTTTTAAATAAAAAAATTAACAAAATTCATTTTTTTCTAAATAAAAAAAAATGTAAAAAATTAAAATTAAATTAAAATTAAAAAACAAACAAATAAATAAATAAATATAAAATATATTAAAAAAAAATAAAAATAAAAAATCATTTAAAAAAAAAATTAAAAGAAATAATTAAATTAATTAATTAATAAAAAAATAAATATAAATCACAGCCACAACCCACCACCGTCACCGTGGGGGCCACGGGGCTCGGCCTGGAAGCTCTTCGTTGCTTGTCGATCGAGCCCCGCGGCACCAGGGTGGCGACGGTGATTCTCAGAATCGACCCACGATGACAGTGATTCCCGGAATCTACCTAGGGCGGCGGTGATTCCAGGAATTGACCCAGGGTGGTGGTGATTCCCGGAATCGACCTAGGGAGGCAGTGATACTTAGAATCAACCTAGGGCAACGATGATTCCCGAAATTTACCCAGGGCGGCGATGATTCCCGGAATCGACCCTGTGTTGCAGTGATCCTGGAATCGACCCAGGGCGGCGGTGATTCCCATAATCGACCCAGGGCGGCGATGATTCCCATAATTGACCCGCACTGCTCTAGGCGCTGTGAGGCTCGACCGACGAGTGGCGGAGAGCTGGTGGCGATGTTTTTTATTTACTATTTATTATTTTTTAATTTTTATTTAATTTTTAATTTTTAAATTTTTGTTTCTTTTTGTTTTATTAGTTTTTTATTATTATTATTTTTATTTTTTTTTCAATTATATATATATATATATATATATATATATATATATATATATATATATATATATATGTTAATTTTAATTTTAAAAAATGGTTTATTTTATTTTATTTTTTTAATTTTAATTTTTTTGAAATATTAATTTTTTTAATTTAATATGTGTGTGTGTGTGTGTGTGTGTGTGTGTGTGTGTTTAATTTCTGAATTTTAGTTATTTTTAATTTTAGTATTTTGATTATTTGAAAAAAAAAATTTAATTTTTTTGTTTTTTGTTTTTTGTTTTTTGTTTTTTTTTTTTAAATTTGAATCATTTATAATTAATATTTTTGTATCATTTTCTATAACTATGCCATTTTTTTTTAACTTAAATTTTTTTTTTTTTTTGTCTTTAAATTATGAGCCATTTTATTTTATTTCCTTTTTTATTATTTATTTTTTATTTTTATTTTTTTTATTTATTTATTTTTAAATTTTTTTTTGTTTAAAGTTTTTATTTTTACAAGTTATTTTTGTTTTTGTTTACACTTATATTGGTTTTTTTCATATTTTCTTTATACTTTTTTATAGTTGATTTTTTTTGTCATGTTTATTTTATTTTATTTTATTTTTATGTTTTGATGAAAATCACCACTCTAAACAAAAATGATTGATGTTGCATCAACACTTTTCAAAATTAGCATGAAAATAATTAATATTTTAAAACAAATGTTCATATTTGAAAAAAAAAATAAAAAAAAAAAATAAAAATAAAAATTTGAAGTAATAAAAAAGGACCATTTTTCTAAATCGACATGATATTTAAAAAAAAAAATCAAAGAAAATTTAAAGTTCCAAAAATATGCTAAAAAAACAGGTTATTCTACATCACCACTTTTCAAAACCGACATGAAAATCATGAAATTTAAAAAAAACAAGTCATAAGAAAAGTTAAAGTGTCAAAACCATGCTAAAAAAATAGGTTGATTCTGCATCACCACTTTTCAAAATCGGGTGTTTTTTTGCTACCTCAATTTTTTTTTCTCGTTTGATCGGTAACTATGTTGTTATTGACCCATGGTATGAGAACCCATGGTATTCATGTGGAGTATAGCCTATTTAAAGGGGAATTAAACCAACCTAGACCCATCTTAACTCGGATGGGAGATATGTTGTAATGTTTCGTCTTGTCCTATCCGTAAATATTTTGACTCAATTAGATTACATAAAAATAAAATAAAATAAAATTAATAACGTGATTTTTTTTTTTACTTAATCAAAATAAAATAAAAATAGAAATAAATAACATTAAATAAAAATAACTTAATGGTATTCACCCATGGTATGAGAACCCATTGTATTCATGTGGAATATAACATAATTAAAGGGGGGAATTAAACCAACCTAGATCCATCTTTGTTGAAAATGAAACAAGAAATTCCTAATTTATTTTTGCCCAGAATTTCAAATTTCAATTTCAGTAAAATACTTGGAGGTAGTTAATTGGGTGATATGGCACTTGTCACTCAATTAATTCCAGTTGGAGACACTTGAGTTATGTTAGGTATGATTGATTGCTAATTTCTATCAATATGTTTCAATCAAGTTGAGTTATTGTGATTTTAACTAGTTCTAACTGATTAAGAACTAGTGGAAGGTCTTGTAGTGGGGTGTGTTCACTTGTGATCAACCAGTTAACTCATCAATCGCCCCAGAATTGTAATGACCCAACTCGAGTTATAGGGAACATAGAAATATCAACATGCATATGAGACCTGCATATGATAACTACATATGCATGTATCATGTGTACTGCACTAGTATATGCACTAATCAATTATGAAAAGTCTGTGTAGGGTAATGACTGAATTTTTGAAGTATTGAGTAAATACCTAACTCACCAGAATATAATGAATGTATTATGAGGTAAAAGTTATACCTACCACTATCATAATATAGCTAATATTTTGTTCAAAGGAAAGTAAAAGCATTGACTTATGCAAATAAAATATGATATTTTAATAAATCTAAGGTATTTTAGAAATCTAAGATATTTATTAAATAATAATATTTTAATAAATCTAAGATATTTTAGAAATCCAAGATATTTATTAAATAGTAATATTTTAATAAATCTAATATATTTTATAAATCCAAGATATTTAAAAAAAAGATATTTTAATAAATATCTTGAAAGGATATTTAACTAAGATATTTATTAAAAGGAGGATATTTTAATAGATATCTTAGGGGATTTGTGTATAAAAGGAGAAGAGGGGGGGGGGGAACTTGATGGGCATGGGTGGTGAGGTGGGAAAATTGACCCGGATGTTGTCAGAGGAGTTCTAATTGTGGGAGACATGAATAGTGAGTTCTAATAAAGTCATGGAGTGATCTCGATTGTTATTGGAGTTTTGGGCACGGGGGCCAGAAGACTTGTCTGTTGGATATGGGGACCAGAGAGGTTGACCTCAGATAGGCTGGGAGGAAAATGACGGATTGGTAACTGGAGCGGGACGAGACTAACTGGAAACAACTTAAACACTGCCTGGTGGAAGTATTAATAGTGGAATTTATATATATATATATATATATATATATATATATATATATATATATATATATTCTGCTTCAAAAAAAAATCCCACTCTGGATTGTGTAGTATCAATTTTTTTAATCATTTCTAATTCCAAAATTGAGGTCCTTACACATGGTATCAAAGCATAGGGTTCAAACTCTCGAACCTGGAAAAATCATGTTAGAGTCTATCAGATAAAGCCACGGACATTCCAAAGTCTGGAACGATTCCGTCAATCCAACCATATAAAATGGACAAACAATTTCAGCGGCGTGTTAAATGTACACATCAACATAGAGGGGTTTTTACTTGTTGTTAACTTTAAAAGGAAAATAGGCATGAATTGGTCGTGAAGTAAAATGAATTATAGCAATAGTGTCTATGATTAGAGAAAGACGGTTAGACTATGCTAGTATGTATGGCACCTTAAAAATCAGCATGTGCCCTTTTTCTATTAGAGCAAACGAGACTTTGTATGTACGTTAACCCTACAGTAATAATTGAAGTTGTCATTTGTTCCCGCAACACTTCTGTCAAATTTTCTGCGCACAACATGGATGTGAAACCTGCATTAGAAACATAGTCATGAGTCTCCTAAAGGATTTGGTAGCAAAGATAGTAATGCAAATCAGGGTTGTAATTTCATTAAATTTGATGGTTTTGAAAATTCAACGAAAACCAAAAGTTTAATTTTCACATGTTGAATTTCATGCTACGCCCATGTGAGAGCGCTAAATGAACTCTTGGCACAGTGGAATTTAACTTAAATCCATTATGGTAAGAATACTTTCCCAGAAGATCTGCGAAAAGGATTTTCAAACAGTTAAGTAGGTGGTGTAGGTAGTAGTTATCAATAAAGGTCCCCAGTTCGAATCTGGGCTCAGACACAATCACACCTTTAAATTTTTAAGGACCATTGACATAATCATACCTTAAATCTTTAAAGACTGTCACAACTGACTGTTGACATATATATATATATATATATATATATATATATATATATATATATATATATATATATATATATATATATATATATATATATATATATATATATATCCAGAGGTGATATTTACACGTAGATAACATAACACTAAAGAGTTATCGAGAGTACATTCACTGAACATCAAGATGGCAGTTTCGCTTCAGGATGCAAGATGTAGGGTAACCAAAAGTTATTGTAGCTGCAAAACGAGTCATGGAATGAGTTATTGGGGTGAACATAGTACCTCATTTTTGTCGGATAGAATCATAAAGGACAAGTATTTTGAGTTCCACGGGGTTTTTGACATCATTGTAATTGGACCTGATTCAATTGAGGCTTGCAGCTATATCAATACAGTGGTTTGCAGCTTCCTTAGTACTCACATCTACCACCTTTCTTTTATTTGGCACATGATTGACTTTGATACATTGTGGCCATTCAGTAATACTATTTACATGAGGCTGCCAACCATGAATTTTCCTTGCAATACAAGGTAATTGCTAGATATTTGACTGTGATGTCTCTGAGAAATCAGGCAAGCTTCATTTATACACCTCCCACACACTTTTGTAGAATGTTTTATTTTATTTTTATTATTTTTTTAAGTATTATTTTTCATTTCCTTAAGGGCTAGCAATTCTATGGGCTTGGCACAATGATCACACCATTATGCTTCTTGTCTGTGGAAGTTATTGAGTTCAGTAGAAGAACTTCTTTATTTGGAGGGCTAAGTATTAGTGTAATGGATTTCTTTTGAAATGTTTTATACTTTTCAATCTAGAGGTTGTCTCCAAAAATTAAGTATGGATTTCTATCTAGCTTTCTGTACACATTCCTTCTCATTTATGTTTTGTTTGTTTCTTGTCTAAGGGAGAAGGAAATTTTCTCACATTTTATCTATTATTGCATTCTGACTCCTTTCTTACACTATTATATGTAATCTAGGTCGTGAGTTGTTTTATTTTTTATTTTATTTTATTTTATTTTCTGGCCCAAAAACTTGTTATATTTGTATTTCATAGGAGCTGACACATATTCTAAATGTAGACCCACGCACGTGTGCCTTTGAGGTTAGGGACAAGTATGTGTAGGCTATTTATTAGTCTGTTAGGTACTTAATAATCTATATACATGGTAGCGAGAAAATTCCCCAAGAGGCTTCACCTAAGATGTGAAAACATGTAGAAGTTGTTGACCAGTTTTTAAATACTGTAATGTTCTTCAAACATGTTGTGACTGGTATAACGTAGTATAGATTGATAGGTTAACTTTACTATGCTCTACAAGTTGTCTTTTAATTCAAACTATTTTGACTTGATCTACATTTCTTATGTGTATCGTTGTCTAGGAGTTGAAATTAATGCTTTAAAGTCTGTAAATTTAGTCCCTCAACGTGGTTGGATAAAGAATGGAAAAATAGTGTATGATGGAATGAGAGAAATAGGATGAAAAAAAAAAAAATGAAGAAAGTTTTGGTGGAGATGGTATAGGTCATCAATAGGCCACTGGGAGAAAAATATTTAAGAACAATATTACCTAAAATATATTGATAGCCACAGAAAAAATGTGAGTGGTCAATTCATAATCACAGACTATGTATTATTACTAATATTTATGATGCATATTAATGTTTTTGATGGAGTATATAACATAACATAATTTTTTTGAAGCAAATAATAAGACATAAAGATGGATTCGGCCATGTGGTAAAAAAAAAAAACATCAACCGTCTTGTTTATATTTAGCTCTAAGTAAAATTTTCAACCAATCAATGATTAAAGACTTTGGGTATTTTGATTTCATGCAAAGGAAATTACCAAGATAAACTGAATCATCCCAATCAGATTGCATCTGTAGCACTATCAACCTCTCTAGCATTGGAAGGATGAACATTTTATCTAGATCACTTACATGTCTATAAAATTTCTACTTAGATAAACATACCTAGATATCTAGATCTATATTGACAAGCAGTTGCAAAAAATTGATACTGGAAATGATATTTGTTACTAAAATTAGCTTTTTACCTGGATATTTTGTCATCGCAATAGAATGCTAGTCCACACCCATACACAAAACTCTTAGGAAACACCTTAACACGATCTTATAGGCTCTAGGAAAATGTACCTTGGATTGATACTCATCTATGTTAATCTGCTGAAAATTTTAATGTTTTCAAGGCCTTTGTACATTCTTATTATGCAAACATCCTAACATATGCTAGAAATATTGAAAAATCTTCTAGAACAAAATGCAATTTCATTGCATTCATCAACAAGTTTTTGGACCCAGAGGAAGCATGCAAAGAAGGTTGAGTCAGTTGAATGATGTGTTAACAGTCTACTTCTCATATGCTATAAGTGAACCAACAAGTTGATATAGACAAAGTTTCAAGGAAACCAATATGGATCTATCAAATTTTGAGAAGTCTGGTTCGAGATATGGGAAATGGCACATATAAAACAATATGAGTATAAATATTTGTTGAAGCTTATAGTATCTTTGGAAGATTTTTCTATGAATATATATATATATAATTATTATAAATATAAATATTAAATAATAATAATCATCATAATAATGATTCATTAGTAATTAGTATAGAAGGAGCATTCATGGAAGAGAAATTGCTTGGGTATATAAGTGAGCCCTCATTTGTAGCCATATCATCATCATATTCTCATTCAGACATATATCAAGCTCGATCCCACTTGATTCCTAATCCATTACTTCTACTTTACATTCCATCCGACAAAGAAGTTGAGATAACTCATGGATATCAGCTGCAAATTTTTCCTCAATGAAGTTTAAGATTTTGTATATCATACAAGTAAATTTTGAAGTACATTCAAATTATTATATTAAAATGAGCACATTAAAATCACTTTAGACATTAAACTGTTTCTGTAACTTTTGAACATTAGAATGGAAACTATCCTGATTATTTTTATGCGATTGAAACATTCCATTCTTCAAGTGATGTTGAGCTTTCCATATATATATCTTACTAGCTGATAACTATAACCATTGATGATATGAATTTATAAAAATATCTTTTATACCGTTTTCTTATGTTAATACTTTAATTACTATCCACGTATATGTGTAAGTGGTTTAAAGAGTAGATTGAAGGTTTAAATGTTATAGTTTAATATACACTAAATTAGAAATTTTGATACACAATCGTTATGTCATTATTAAGATAGATATTTAGCCATTTACAACCATAACAATATATCGATGTCCAAAATAAAATAATATGGCAACATCGCATTTTCATGAAAAGGAAAACAATGTGGTTTAGGAATAAGAAATTAGGGACATTATGACACTATATAAGATTATTTATGGTAATCATTTAGGCATATATAAGGATTAGTTGGCAGAGTTGCTCCAAAGAGTTAACTCTTGAAGAAAGGAAGAATGGTAATGAAAGAATGACTGTGGACATTATGACAATACCGTTAGATGTAAATTAAGATACAACCACATAAAAGGCTAAGCTAGTTTGAGGTAAATTGATGGATGAAACATATGTTAATAAGGTAAGAAACCACCCTGTAAGGTAGTAAACACACTATTATAACAAGACAATATAGTTACCAAGAGAGTGCAATGGAAAATTTCAAAGTTTGATCTCCATTATTATAATAATATAATCAATATAGTGCCTAAGGAGGACGAGAAAAGAAATAAATGGAAAACTTCTGATGATGATAATAAATGTTAGTTATCATAGTCAACTTAGAATATTGAGATTGACAAAATAGCACCAAAGGTGAGTGAGTGGAAGTTTCACAAAGCAACATAAGAAGTCAATGACATTATATTAAAGAGTGAATCTATAATAATATTGATCAATTATAGGATAATTTATGTGCATGACAACATCTATAATAGTTTCGCCCTCCAATGGGAGAGTCAAATTATAAAATTTTCCTTAAGTGACTAACTATATCCATGGATTATGGACATCAGAGAGTATGATTAGGAAATTCTATCCCGTGATGCCTTAAAACCTGAAATGATAAGTAGATTACATTCGATATCCATGTTATTGAATTTATTTATAGGGTCTTACCCAAGTTTGGGAATAGTAACAACATTTCCAAGTGTAATAATTTTATACATTAAGGGAGAAGGAAAGAAAACCATGATGCATAAAGGTGAGAAAACAAATTCAATTTGATAGTATGTTTTTTTTTTTCAAAAGAGACATGGAATGTTAGGAATATCTGGTATAAGGAAGTGAAGGGATGTTTTCTATCAAGAAGAAGTTTCTTAAGGATATGAGCAACATGATTGGTAAGGGTCAAAGAAATGGCCTATAAGAAGTTGTGAACACTCCTAGTTTGTTAAATAATAACACGTGATAAACTGGAAATGGTTAAAGGTAAATATTAAGGGTAAATAATTATACACCATTAGAAAAGAAGATTAATTTGGTGATAAGACGAGGCCTAAGGACTAATGAGAAAAAGATTAATGTGAAGAATAAGGAGAGGGTATACCAATGATGTGTTATGTGTTTGGATTAAATGAGTCAATATAATAGAAATGAAACAATGGTTTAAGGAATGATGGTAAAGCTAGTAATATCCTAGCTAGAGTTAAGACTCTATATGGTGAAAATTGCAAGTAAAGAGACTATATCAAAACTGTAACATACTAATAATGTGACTATGCATATCTTGTAAATTGTGAATTTCTTATTAAAGGAGGAAATTATATGTTTGTCAACAATTGACATCTTGTTGAAGACATGACACTTTTAGTAGACCAAGTATAATGCAAAGTGAATAATGCATTTTCAAGCAATGAAAAATTCCTTCTATGAAAATAAACCTCTCACTAAGGGATCTTTAGAGTAGTCAATTAACTCTTCATCCATCTCTATAATAGCCCTGCAAAACCCTACTCCATGGCTTCTAGATTTTAGGTTGAAGATGAGATGGAATAACATGATAAAGAAGTTAATGTTACTATTATCTCTTTGGATCCAGATTACCGATAAAATATAATTAGACTTGAAAGACAAATAAATAACAAGAATTAAAGGGTTGACTGGATCCATATGTAACTTTGTGTTTTAGAGTTCTTAATCAACCTGTATCAAGAAATTAGATCATGCTTTGACTAGACAGTAAGTGTTTTGTGCTCTTGTTTCAATTCATTTCATTTCTATATATGTAATCACAAAGGTTAGAGCATCCCTCCATTTAGATTTAGAGTCTCAACATGTGACTTTTTTAAGGTTAATCAAGTAATATAGTATAGAAAATAGTAGCTACACCCTTATTTGTATATCCGTGTTCGATTATTCTATGTGACATTTATAACTATGGGTTATATTTATAAGCATTTAAAAACTCATTTTGTATAACCTTACCTTATTTTGGATGGATACTTAAGACTATCATTTTGTACTATGACATGTAAGAATATATTAATTGCTTAAACATTTTTAGTACATGGATACCAATATGGAGAAATGTTTTCTTAAACATTGCTGGTATAGGGATAATGATATAAATTATGAATTATGTTATGGATATGGTATCTATAATTTTACATTTCAACTGTTATAGGGTAATATGCTTGGGTGGTGGTTAATAAATATCTCTCCCAGGGCTTTTCGGTGCCCGAGGCAAATAGTCAAATTAGTTGTAAAGTTCACAAAGATGATGCATACATGTTCATGCTAATATCTATAATTGAAAAAGTAAGATGGAGAGATTACCTCTTTGCAGACTGCAGATCCTATGGAGAACGCCAAGCAACGAAGTAGAGATCCTTCTTCACCAGCTCCAAATCCAGATCCCGCAATCAATAAAATCACCCCCGTAATCTCTACAACAACATGACTTCTTATCAATTAAGCTAGCATATAATAAACATAAAAAAATATATAGATCTAAACCATTCATATCATGCTACAAGGATGATTGAAAAAAAATTGTGACACTGATGCATCGAATGGACAAAACAGATACAGTTCTATTGATTTATAAAAAGGAGGATTCCAACCGTTGGTTGCACCAAGCCCTCCTCGATTTTCCAATTCCTCTCTCTCTTTCTCTATCTCCGAGTGTGATGATGCTCAAGGCAGAAAGCTCTCAATGAACTTTGCCGATCTCCAAGCCTCACACTACAACAATGGAATTCCACTCCACATATATTCAAACCTTCGACCTTAGACCAAGAGCCCACAGCTTCATTTTATAGGAGATGGAGAGAGCAAACCTTGCCAACTCTTTCAACCAATTTGAAATGGGAAAGATCAAGATGTTTCTTTGTTTTTCCATGCTTTTTCCTCCCTTAGGAGTCCAGTTATATTTGGCAAGGCCTAATAAAAGGTTTGTGCCTTTTATTTTCTATTTTGAACTGGCTCTATATGAGAAAAAGTTGGAATTTCCAGTCACTTTTTCGCAAGATCTTTTCTCTTTTCACACTCAAACACAGATAACGCTACCCTTTGGGCAAGACAGAGCATTACCCTAGGCACTAACGCTCCCTCTGCATGGCTCAGGTGCATTATAACGTCGTCTAGTTGTTTCTGCGGTGCGTTACCTTGGCAGAAATGGGTCTTGTCTAGGTCATTTTCTTCCTTCCATGTTACCTTCTCCTTTGAGCTGATGAGGAGGTCATTTGTCCTATAATATATGCCCCCTAAAGTGTGAGGTCAGAGACAAAGACGATGGCAGAAATACTTTATAATAAGTGTAGTAGAATTAGAGGAATTGGAAAACTGAGGAAAACCTGAAACAACAACATATGTAAAAAAATATAGTATCCGTATTGAGTCAGGCATTCGCATGCTCAGTAGCTAATCAACATGATTTCTCTAAAACAGAGATATGAACAGTATGTCCACCGATAAGCATAACGTGAAAGTGTCTGTCATAACAAGATCAAACTGAAAATTTGTCTCCAAAAAAAAATATCGCAACTTGCGGAAGGAAACACAACTGTAATGGTGTAACCCTCGACCCAAGGTCTTGGTCGCCGCTTCACTAAACTGCATATTTCCATACATGTGAATGAATGAGTCGTAGTCGAACATGCATGAAATCTTTTGATTACCAGTAAATAACAAAAACTTTTAACAGACACGAGGGCAACCATCGATAATGATGATGGTCCCCAAGATGCACAGCACAATCTAGCAAGTGTGAATAAAAGGAGTTGATGTCGAACACTCGTAGAATCATTCGATCAGGGTGGGAACTCCCAACCAAATACAAGATAACCTGCCACTGGTGTCTGCAAGTATCTAGGTACTTATGTGTTTCTGGATCAACTTTCTAGATAAGATGTTGAAGTTGATAGGAAGAGATCTGTCAAAAGGTAGGAACTGAGGCATCCTACATCAGTTGACACGAAACGGGAAAAGATGATTTTGTAGTGATGGAAATAATCAAGGTGATGCAGGGGCATTAGACACTAGCCAACAATGTAGGAGGTTTTGTCCACATGTTGTGGCTAGGAGGGTTCAAAATCATTTGAATTTGTAACAGCAAGGTGTCAATACCCTAACTTCCTGTTGCATTTAGATTAGTTGGAGTTAGTGGAAGTCGAATAGGTTTGGGCTCGATCCATCTGTCATGTTTCAGTTAATTGAATAAATTGTAATTAGGCTTTTTTGTTAGATTAGAAATGGCCCTCAGAGAGGAGCCGAAGAGCCATATGTTGATGTATAAATGTAACCCCCGGATGCATTGAAGAGAGGAGATATTTTCACAGTAGAGTCGTGTGTTAAGCTTTTTGCTTTTGTTGAATAAAAGCCAACATTTTATTGATTACCTGTGTGTGATTGAATTGGTCTCTATGCGAATTTTTTTGGTCCTGAGCATATTGAATCTCCAATCCTGTGATTAATTCAATGAAGAGAATTGCTGTGTAATCTCCACGAATCCCTGTCTATGGTAGATTGTGGGGTTCCCTTGAATTGCCGAAACACATTATATAAGAGGCCATGAATGATACATTAAACCATTGTCATTAACATTGTAGATGTCAGTATTGAAGAGCGTAACCAGTAGGAGTTATTTGCCCATGGAACTGTGGATTCTGGTCGTAGTGAAAGAAACCCCGTATAAAGGAATTAGACTTGTTTTGCCGCTAACCGAAAGTTCCTGTCTCGAGGTTAGACCCTGAGTCTGTGAACCTGATTCAGTAGAAAGGATAGCGTAACCCCGAATTAACCTTGGTCAATCACTGTTCAAAGGCTGGAAGCGGTTTTGATCGCACCACCTTTGCGGAACGAGTGGTATTCAAGAAATCGGAGCGATTCCATAGAGCGGCTGACACGTGGCATAAGGCGGGACCCAAAAAACTACCCCCATCGCACGTTAACCTTCGATCGAAGACTCAGTGCGATATTGATACACACCGTCCAATCTGGGGTCGGGCCATCGAACGGCGATCGCACGTAAAGGCGCATGGGAGATAAGCCAAGGTATGGCCTTTACAAAATGTTATTCTACATCGTATGGTGGGCCTAAGGCCTGAGGGTATCTAGTTAAAAAGCGTTGGTTTATTGATATAAAATATTGAAGGTTGACGACCTTAGTATAAGGGTCGGGGAGATAATTAAAGTTCGGGAAGATATAAATTTCTCAAGGTTTGCTGAATGTGTTATTTTATCAATTTCTCTGAAATTGATGAATAAAATTAAAGAGAAACAGAGGGAGACTACGTGGCACCTACCGAGTTAATTCGAAGAAATAATGCTGACATAACTAAATTAGAGACCAGCTCTCCTTAGGGGTTGAATTCAGTTTTCTTGTTGTCAATTGTGGTATCAAAGCGCTTTTGAGTTGTTTTTGCAGAGAATTAACATGGCAATCCGAGTTGGTAGAGGTGCTGGCAGAAGGAGACCCGTTGCTAATGTAGAAGTGTTGGAGACCTTACAGAGGATCCAAGCCAGAATGGATGCCATAGAGCGAAGACAACCTAGAGATCCTGAAGACAACAGTGAACCTGAAATAGAAGACGATGGAGAAATGGCTGAGATTCCTCCTGACATGAGGCTCCTCAGAATTGTTCTGGGGTCTGCAGTTAAGCCCAATATTGAAGTATCGAGTTTTGCAGGAGGACTGAATCCAAAGGAGCTGGTGGAATGGATTAATGAAATGAACAAGTGCTTTGACTATGAAGAAATGAGTGAAGATAAGAAGGTCAAGTTTGCAGTAACAAAGTTGAAGGGACATGCTACACTTTGGTGGGATGGAGTGCAAGCAGAAAGAAGGAGAGTTGGAAAGCAGCCTATCAAGAGCTGGACCAGAATGATGGCTAAGTTAAAAGGTAAATTATTGCCTAGTGATTATCAGCTAACATTATTTAGACAAATGCAGAACCCGAGACAGAGGTTGCTGACAGTAAAGAAATACACAGAAGAATTCTATAGAGTAAGCATAAGAGCTGGGAAATTTCAAGACACACCAGAGAAGACTTCCAGATATGTGAATGGCCTCAAGATGGAGATCCAAGATGAGATTGGTCTTCTGTCTCCTAAGACAGTTGAAGAGGCCTATTAGATGGCCTTGAAATTAGAGGAGAAACTCCTAAGGAAGCAGTCTGCCAAAGGGAGAGTTACTTTCCATGGAAAGGGAAGTCAGGGTGGTAGAGGAAAGTCTACTACACCCAGGGATGGAGCTAACAGTAGCTCACCTCAAAATGCATCTACAGAGGGTGATGCAAGAGGCAGAAGGGGTTCCTATAGAGGAAGAGGAGGTAGAGGCAGAGGCAGAGGTAGAGAATTGAGGTGCTATACATTTCAGCAAGTGGGACACAAGCACTATGAGTGCCCAAAGAATGTGGGTGATGGTCCAAGAAATGTTGTTGTTTCCCAGGCTGGAGAAGAGGCAGCAATTGAAGAAGAAATTCTACCAGAGAGGGGGGAGTCCTTCGTGGTTAATAAGGTCTTGTTGAAGCAACCCAAAGAGGTCACTGAGCCTGCACAAAGAAAGACTTTGTTTAGGAGCATATGCAAAGTCCAGGGGAAATGCTGCCAGCTAGTCATTGACAGTGGCAGCACATACAATCTGGTTTCCACTGAGGTGATAGAGAAATTGAAGCTGAAGACAAGGAAGCATCCAACTCCCTACAGGGTCTCCTGGCTGCATAAAGGGCACCAGCTGATTGTAAAAGAACAGTGTGAGATAGAGCTGCAAATGGGAAACTATAAAGATAGAGTCTTGTGTGATGTGATTCCCATGGATGTGTGTCACATACTGCTGGGTAGACCTTGGCAGTTTGACAGAGCAGCAGTGCACGATGGAAAGAAGAACACGTACAAGTTCTTCAAGGACGGGGTACATCATACATTGATACCCATGGAAGAAGGAGAACCATCAAGCAGAGTGGTTGATCCAAAGACCTTGTTGCTGAGCAGGAAGGAATATCTGCAGTAGATAGAAGAAGAAGAGGTAAGTTTTTCTTTAGTTTGCAAACCTAAGGTAGTTCTTACTTGTACAAATATTTTTGATTTTCCAATAGAAATTCAAGAGATGTTAAACAATTATTGTGACATTGTTGTGGATGATTTACCTGATGAGATGCCACCTGTGAGAAAGATCAACCATCAGATAGATTTTATCCCTGGTTCAAATCTGCCAAACAAGGTAGCCTACAAAATGACTCCCACAGAAAATGAGGAAATCAGGAGACAAGTACAAGAATTGGTGGACAAGGGACTGATCAGAGAAAGTTTGAGTCCATGTGTGGTACCAGCAGTATTGAGCCCAAAGAAAGATGGAGGTTGGAGGATGTGTAATGATTCCAGAGAAATAAATAAAACAGCAATCAGGTATAGATTCCCTTTGCCCAGAGTTGAGGATTTAATGGATTGTTTGAGTGGTGCTAAATATTTTTCAAAGATAGATTTAAAAAGTGGATATCATCATATTAGAATAAGAGAGGGTGATGAATGGAAAACTACCTTTAAAACAAATGAAGGACTATATGAATGGATGGTCATGCCTTTTGGGTTGTCAAATGCACCTAGCACTTTCATGAGACTTATGAATGAAGTGTTGAAATAATTCATTGGTAAATTTGTGATAGTGTATCTGGATGATATATTAGTTTTCAGCAAGACTAAAGAAGAGAATTTAAGGCATCTTAATTATGTCTTGAAGAAGTTGCACCAAGAGAAATTGCTGATAAACTTAAAGAAATCTTCGTTCATGAAGGAAGAGTTGGTGTATTTTGGTTTTGTTATTTCTGCAGAAGGATTGAAGATGGACCCAGAGAAGGTTAAGGCAATTGTGGAGTGGCCTTCACCTAGAAATGTTTTTGAGGTAAGAAGTTTCCATGGAATTGCCAATTTTAACAGGAAGTTTATAAGAAAATTCAGTAAGATTAATGCACCCATCATTGAGACAGTAAAAAAGAGTAAACAACCATTTAAGTGGACTGCTGAAGCAGAAAGAAACTTTAAACTTTTGAAGCAAAAGATAACTGAAAAACCTATTTTGATTCTGCCTGATTTTTCCAAACCATTTCAAGTGAAGTGTGATGCCAGTGGAGAGGCCATTGGAGCTATGATGAGTCAGGATGATAGGCCTGTAGCCTATTTCAGTGAAAATTTGAATGACACCAGAAGGAAGTATTCCCCTTATGAGAAGGAATTATATGCAGTTGTTCAGGCATTGAAAAAGTGGAGGCATTATTTGATGTCCAAAGAATTTGTATTATACTCTGATAATCATGCTTTGCAGTACATTGTACAACAGCCCAAGTTGAATCATAAGCATGCCAAATGGGTTGAGTGTCTCCAAGGTTTCAACTTTGTTTTGAAACACATAAGTGGCCAAGAAAATAAAGTAGCTGATGCTTTGAGTAGGAGGCACATGCTTGTTCAAGAAACCAATTTTCAAGTTGTAGGATTTGATTTTCTCAAGGATTTGTATAAAATAGATTCAAATTTTAAGGAAGCATTTGAGGCATGTTGTAACCCTGTTCTAACAGATAGAAGCCAGTGGCTGGATTATTTCTTGTAGAAGGACTTACTATTTAGAAGAAACCAACTGTGTGTACCAAAATGTTCCATGAGAGAAAACTTGATCAAGAAGCAGCTGAGTCACTTCTATTATTGGCCCAAGATGAGAGCAGAAGTGGACAAGTTTGTGAAAAATTGAAAAATATGTCAATATGCCAAAGGAAGGAGCCAGAATGCAGGATTGTACACTCCCTTGCCTATTCCAGACAGGCCTTGGGACATGGTGAGTAAGAATTTTGTTCTAGGATTACCCAAGACTCGGAGAGGGAATGATGCAGTCTTTTTTGTAGTGGAAAGATTCTCCAAAATGGCACATTTTATTCCATGTTATAAAACTAGTGATGCCACTCATGTTGCTAACTTGTTTTTCAAAGAAGTTGTTAGGTTGCATGGGTTGCCCAAGAGTATTGTTTCAGACAGAGACACCAGATTTGTGGGAGATTTTTGGAGGACACTGTGGAAGAAACTTGGTACCAAACTGAGTTTCAGCTCAGCTTATCATCCTCAAACTGATGGAAAAACTGAGGTAGTGAATAGGAGTCTGGAAAATTTGTTGAGAAGTCTTGCAGGAGAGCATCCCAAGCAGTGGGATCATATTTTTCTCCAAGCAGAATATGCATATAATGACTCACCAAACAGGAGCATAGGGCAGAGCCCATGAATGCACCCTAGAGGAATATCAGAGTTAAGAAATCTGGGAAAGGCAGAGGTGAGAAGTGCTGATGGTGAGGAATTTTCTTCAGAGATCCAAGCCATACATGAACAAGTGAAACAACAGCTACAAGGCAGAAGCATCAAATATAAAGGCAGAGTAGACTTGAGCAGAAAATAAGTCCATTTTGAAGTAGGAGATCTGGTTTTGGCACACTTGAGAAAAGAGAGATTCCCAAAGAAGCAGTATAATAAATTGAAGTTCAAAAAGATTGGGCCATGCAAGATACTTAGAAAGTTTTCTGCAAATTATTATGAGATTTAATTGCCTCCTAATGTTGGAATATCTCCCATTTTTAATGTTGCAGATTTGTACAAGTATGAAGATGATGGTGCAGAAGAAAGATCAGTAGACAAGGAACAGATTGAGTGGGAAAAGTAGCTACCTCCAGCACAACCATTGCAACCAGAGAAGATATTGGACAAAAGAGTGTTCAGGAAGACCAGAGGAAAAGAGTACTTTCAATACTTAGTCGAATGGAAGGACAAGCCAGAGGAAGATGCCACTTGGATGACTGAAGGAATGTTGCAGAAGATAGGCAGATCAGTGGAAGAGCTCATGGACAGGAGCCCATGAATTAAATCACCCTCGGGAGTCTGATACAGGGGCATTAGACACTAGCCAACAATGTAAAAGGTTTTTTCCACATTTTTTGGCTAGGAGGGTTCAAAATCATTTGAATTTGTAACAACAAGGTGTCAATACCTTAGCTGCATGTTGCATTTAGATTAGTTGGAGTTAGTGGAAGTCGAATAGGTTTGGGCTCGATCCATCTGTCATGTTTCAGTTAATTGAATAAATTGTAATTAGGCTTTTTTGTTAGATTAGAAACGACCCTCAGAGAGGAGCCGAAGAGCCATATGTTGATGTATAAATGTAACCCCCGGATGCATTGAAGAGAGGAGAGATTTTCACAGTAGAGTCATGTGTTAAGCTTTTTTGCTTCAGTTGAATAAAAGGCAACATTTTATTGATTACCTGAGTGTTATTGAATTAGTCTTTGTGTGAATTTGTTTGGTCCCGAGCATATTGAATCTCCAGTCCCGTGATTAATTCAATGAAGAGAATTGTTTTGTAATCTCTGCGCAAATCCCTCTCTATGGTAGATTGTGGGGTTCCCTTGAATTGTCGAAACACATTACGTAAGAGGTCGTGAATGATACATTAATACATCGTCGTTGACGCTGTAGATGTCAGTCTTGAAGAGCATAACCAGTAGGAGTTATTTTCCCATGGAACTGTGGATTTTGTTCATAGTGAAAGAAACCCCATATAAAGGAATTAGACTTGTTTTGATGCTAACCGAGAGTTCTTGTCCCGAGGTTAGACCCTGAGTTTGTGAACCTGAGTGAGTAGAAAGGATAGCGTAACCCCGAATTAACCTTGGTCAATCACTGTTCAAAGGCTGGAAGCGGTTTTGATCGCACCACCTTTATGGAACGAATGGTATTCAAGAAATCGGAGCGATTCCATAGAGCAGCTGACACGTGGCATAAGGCGGGACCCAAAAAACTGCCCCCATCGCACGTTAACCTTCAACCGAAGACTCAGTGTGATATTGATACACACCATCTGATCTGGGGTTGGGCCATCGAACGACGATCGCACGTAAAGGCACACGCGAGATAAGCCAAGGTATGGCATTTACAAAATGTTAATCTGCATCGTATCGTGGGCCCGAGACCTGAGGGTATTTAGTTAAAAAGTGTCGGTTTATTGATATAAAATATTGAAGGGTGACGACCTTAGTATAAGGGTCGGCGAGATAATTAAAGTTCGGGAAGACATAAATTTCTCAAGGTTTGTTGAATGTGTTATTTTATCAATTTCTCTAAAATTGATGAATAAAATTAAAGAGAAACAGAGGGAGACTACGTGGCACCTACCGAGTTAATTCGAAGAAATAATGCTGACAGAACTACATCAGAGACCATCTCTCCTTAGGGGCCGAATTCAGTTTTGTTTCTGTCACAAGGTCAAGTGGGAATAACTAACGACAAACAAGTTCTGGTATATGTTGACTTTGGTTGATACAAGGAGCATTAGATAGTGGGATCCTCTTGAACAATAGAAGGAACTCTAACAGGGTACTAGGAAGCTTAGGCTTAATGAACACCAAAGAGTATTAGGATTCACCAATGCAGGAACACTGAGAGATGAAGGCTAAACTCATAGATGGTAGGGTTCGGCTAAATGCGAAAGAGTTTTCTGGGAAGTGCCATGTTCAAGATTTTGTGCTGCCAAATCGACCTTTTGAAAATGTAACAAAAGAAGTATTCATGTTGTCCAAATTTTTTCCCCATCTAATTAAGTTTAACGAGTCCAGACGGGTAAATTCAGTGATTTTTTCATATTAAGAGAGTCTGAAAAACATCATAAAAGACAACTCCAGGGGGTACCTTTGTCATGTTTGATAACTAGGCACGACGAAGGGAGAATAGTAAGCCCAAAACAGTTCATTTTCCGTGAGTTAGACCATTGAATATGAAACAGCAAGAAATCTATGTTCGATGGGAATCTACCTCATTTTGTTATGAGTACGAGGAGACAGAGTAAATTCAATGTTCTTTGTGAAATTTTAATGAGTCCAACAAGGAAAAACTCGGTGCTCTCCGTGAAATTTTAACGAGTCACGCGGAGAAAAACTCGGTTACTTTTTCTGTTTAATGAGCTTTGAAAAAGACGAAATGAATGGCTCATATTCCTCTGTCATGGTAGTTTAACGAGCCCAACAAAGGAAACTCGGGGTTTTTTCAGTTTTACAAGCTAGAAAAAGTCCCTAAAAAGAAAGCTTGAAATCGGGTCGAATATGGTCAGATTTGCATATAAACATTTAAAACCCATCAGAGCATCGATAACATATAAAAACCAATAGTTGCGACAAAATATGGCATGAATTTACCAATTTTTATCAGACTAGATGAGTGATTCTTACCTCTAGAATGACTATAAGAAGGCCACAGACCTTTATTTTCACTCTGCTGAGTGTTGCGATAGAGCTCTGGAGTAAAAAGTGGTGAAACTTCAGCTGCTATTGTGGAAAATTCGGGCAACGGGTTTTCATTCCGCGAGATCCAGGTAAGAGCTTGAACCTTCCTCTAGCATTTCATTATGTTTTTAGTTCTTTTTGCTGGCTAGAAATATCATTTTTAGCAGGCCATAAAAAATTTAAGTGGCTGTTACACAACAATTTGTCACCATCCCTGCAATCCCCATCCCGCACATTGGAGGGCTCATTCCGTGACCTGTGGGTAGAATTAAGACTTGAAAATACTTTCATTTCTTCCCTCTGAAGATGAGCTTTACTTGCCCTGAAGACATCTCCCTGCAAAAAACCCTAAAAATAGCTCTTTTTCCATTGGTGCGGTTCCATAGTTCAGCCCTCGCGCCAAGAGGGAAATCCTCCAAAGAGGGCGCGCCAATTGGCGCTCTGTCATAGAGCCGCACCCGCGCCAACCATATTAAGAGGTGTTTTTTAAAAATAAAAGGCGGAATTTTCATCCTAACAAATTCCTGGATTGATTTCTATCTTGAGTTGGGAGGTTTGGCTACGGATTTCCATAGAGAGGAAGTGGTTTTCCACCTCTCATGGAAGCTTCCTTGATGATAGGACCAATCCCATAATTATATGGATCCCAACTCCCCTTCCTCCTTCTATAAAAGCTTGCCCATTTCCATTGCAAGCTAGTTCCAAAGAGTGGCAGAATTTCTAAGTTCCCAAGAGCTTTCATGCTGCAAAAGCCTTCTTGATTCCCAAAGGCCAAATCCAAGCAAGGAGACTATTGCCAAGTATCTGGAGAGAGAGGCTTGTCCCATCCCTGACAGGCTTTATCAAGACATGTTGTGCTGATGACCCGCTAAAGGAGAGTGCTGCATCGAAGCTATGGTTGTATTCTTCTTTTGACTCTTTAATGATAAGCGACTATCGGTTATGGTTCCACTCTTGTTCTTGATCATGTTCATGAGTTATGTCCTCTTCGACTGACATATAGTTGTATATACTAGATTTTATGCTTGTGTTTGTGTTGTTTCTTGCATGTGCAGGTGTTCGATCACGGAGATCGTGAGGATTGTGATCTGCCAGGGCAAAGGAACGGGAGCACCACCTCTTCTACAAATGACAGTGTTGGATTCCAGGTAAGCCTTCCTCACAAGTCGGTTTATTTACAATTAGGAACCTGCACTGTAGCATGTTTGATTGTTGCTAGACCCGATCTGGGCTAGTAGGGATTTCCTCTGTCCGCAGAGGGGATTTACCTCCTCAACAATTTGGCGTCTCCACTGGGGATTCAGCTTGTTGTTTGATTTGTAAACTATAGACGGAGTCTGAAGCACAACCAGATAGCCTTCGAAATGCTTTTGCTCTGCATTAGCGGAGTAGATCAACGCTGCTTCAGTTGATCTCCGGTTTGGTTTACGGACTGAACAACTTGGATTTTTGTCTTCTCTTTCCGGTTAAATTCTTGGTCTTTCTTGCTTGGTTAACTCTTTGGACTGGATTTTCTTATTTGTTTGGCTTGTTTTAGCCTTGTTTTCACTTGTTTGTGTCTGAGATTGCTTGTTTTTTATTTTTTCCATAGTAAACTTGGCTGGCGCACTTTTTAGCGTGACAGTCGCACCCATTGGCGCAGGTTGCCTATGTATAGCCCGCGCCATTGCCTTTCTGGCGCTAATTTCAAGCTCACAGTCGCACCAATCCAATGAGCTATTAGGGTTTGCTGTGTTTCAAGCTTTCTGGGGCTGACTTGTGATTTTGATCTTGTTTTTTCGACTGTTTGAGTGCACTGGAGCCTGGTTTGGCTGGTTGGAACCTCCTTCCTTTGGTTGTTTGCCTATTTCTTTCGATTTTGCATACGAGCCCTAGGGCATCTAGGTGCCTTTGTGAGTCGAGCCTCCCTTGGGAGTTTTTGGTTTCCGTTCGTTCAGTCGGCTGTGGGATTGCTTCCTTGCATTTGTTTGACAGTTGTCTATCATATTGTTGTGTTTTTTGAGTGACTGAATTCGTTTTCATTCGAATTTTGCTTTGCTTCATTTTGGGCCTAGATCACACGGCTCATTGGTGTCTTTGGGACTTTTCTTGGTTTTGAGAGACTTTTTGTCGATTTGAGATCTGATTGTTTGTGCCATTGAGTGAAATTTGTTTGTTTTGCTCTCTTAATATCATTTCTCGAATTGCTTCTTATTTGTTTTCGGTTTGTTTAGTGCATCTAGCTATCAAACATTGAAAATAAAAAAAAAATCTCTTTTGCTTTTGGTTGATTAGTGAAAATTGAAATCTTTTCGATTTTACTAGTATTTAGTGAATTTGAAAGAAAAGTTTTTAGTTTCATTAGTTGCATTAGAGATATCATTGATTGTCTTCTGATCATTTTGTTTGTGTAAAAACTCTCAACTCTTCTGTAGCTAGTTTTCATCAAACGAAATGATGTACTGTGGCATGTAATTTTGCATTTAGGAGATTTTTGAGACGACACATTCGTTAGGGCCTGAAAACTGAAACGTAATTGAAGATCAACTTTAAAATCTACTCAATTTACACTAAGGCAGCATTGAAATCTAACGAAACACATTTAGAGGTCTAGGCTAGAGACGTGTTCCGACGTCTTTAAACCTAGTAGCTGTCGTTCACCTTTTGGCTTTAGACAGCACTAGCACGGACTTGTGCTCCCCGTACCTTCGCGTATATAAAGGGAGACCCCTCTAGGTTTCAATCCTTTATCCACAGGAAGCCGAGTCTGCCGCCCTATACCTGTGATACATCAGACACAGCATTCGGGGAGATTTCCTGCACGTACGAAAAGTCCTTGGTTGATTTCTATTTCATTATTGAAACCAAGGTGTATATTGCAGTTCACGGTTATTTGGTACACCCTTTTGCCTAGTATTCCTGAGCAGTCATTTGATCTTTTCTGACTCCCTAAATTTGAAAGGATCACCAAGCGCTTGTCCTTTCACGCTTGTGTCAAATCTGAAAGAGATATAGTCACCTTTTTTACCATTTCTCGACTCTTAAAACATGAAATGGTGAAGTTTCTTATTTTTCAATGTGGTAAAAAATTAATCACCACGATTACACGCCTTGTTAGACTTTGCTTTTTGACCGTTTGATTGTGTGTCTTGACTCTTTTTCAGCCCGTGTGTGTGTTTGATATTTTTCTCTTGTCGTTTCTGCCACAGTGGCAGAACCCTCGGTTTCGTCTACTGGTAGTCCTTACACGGACGATTCATCAGAGGTTTCCCAATCCTCTGCTGAACCACAATAGCCCATTGTTTCCGAGCAACCCTTTGGGGGACCAGTTGAGTTCGATTGGCCCTTTTCGGACCCTGTGTTTGAATTGAGATTAGGAGCTGATTTCCTTTCTCTTACATCGGGTTCGCCTTTTATAGCTGCTATTTTTCCTCCTAGTCCTCGCCGTCTATTGCGAGATCTAGCGGTAGGCTCAACCATGAGTGATTCTGGTGAGGAAATTCCAATGTCTGGTGAAGACTATCAGCTCTTCCCACGAAGATTGTTTTCGGGAGACAACTCTGAATCAGCTGTTATGTCAACGGTCAGTCCCTCATTACCACCAGGGTACAGGTCTTTGGGTCAGATCATTTCTGCTGCTGCCTCTATGGGAGTGTCAGCTCCTTCTCTGAGGCTAGCTGCTCCTTCACCAGGGGTGTCTCCTCAGACGCTCGTTACTTCTGTACCCGTTCGGCCCACTGTTTGTGTGGCCGCCTCTGCACCCGTTGTCACGGCACCCTCTGCTAGGGCTATCTCGTCTCCTGAAGACGTTTATCTAGTGACTGCTATACCAGAGAATATCTCTCCGGAGGAGTATCGGTTGTCCCTGCAACAGCCGAACCCTGAGGTTGGACCATCCTCCCAAGATCCCAACCACTCTTACTTTTCGCACTATGCACAGGATGGTACGCCTGTGTATGCTTTCCCAGGTCAGTATGATGAGCACGGGGACATTTTGCGTCTACTCGCTCCTAAGGCTTACCTCCATGCTCAAGGTTTACCTTATAACTAGGCTTATAACCCGCAAGGGCAACCTTTCCAAGGCCAACCTTTGGGCCAGCAGCTATATGACCCACCGAGCGGCCCATTCAAGTACATCTGCCGGGCGGCCAAGAGACCGTAAATGCAGTTCTTGAAGGACAATAATGTCTGACCCATACGGTCAGCTTTGTCCGGCCTCGGGGTATCAAGCGGGACCGATCTATGGTCTGGGGGAAAATCAGACCTTCTTAACCAATGCAACGACGGTATCACAGTGTTTCTAACGTTCATATCGGCCGGGACATCCCAGCAGTTGCCTTGGAGTTATCAGCAGGTTACCGACAGCCGCATGGCCTGTTCCTCCACCGACGGGGAGCCAGCCGGCCCATCGGGGCTAACCTGGTGTTCGCCTCGAGCCAGCGGCCCATCAGGTACAACCTGGGGCTCCTTCTGGCCAGTCCAACTGCTTGTGATCCCGTGCTTTGTTTATCGGATCAACTTGTTCATTTAGAGCCTCTGGAAGTCGAGGTCCAACATTCCTCGGGAACGCTTCGCTCATTCCATTAACCCTGCCCAACAGTCGATTCATTCGATGCCGCAGCCAAATCAACAGTTGTGCCCTACTTATCAGGCTCCGCAGGGTTCCACTTTTCAGCAGCCTACTCATCCTCAAGGTGGTTATTATCCTCATGGTCAATCTCAACCAAATTATAACCACCCCAGAGGCTCTCAGTATTATCCTCCTCCACCCGGTTTTACCTACACTCAGCAGCCAAATCCAAATGCTGCTTACACCGAGCCGACACATAATCAGGGTCCGTACTCTAGTTATCAAGCCCCACACTCTGGTTACCAGCATCCAAATCAGTCTGGTTATACGACCTACACCCCCTACGGTCAGAATCCTACGGGACAGAACCCATGGGGGCAAGGATATTCACAACCATTGTGTAGTACAGGTAACGGTCCTCATCCTGGGTCTGGCATGCCGGTCAATCCACCATTGTCGTTCCTGGCCACCTTGGAGTTGCCGGATGTTTCAAAGTTGACCAATGATCCGATTTTACATAATCCATATTGGCCTCCGGTTCCCACCAAGATACCAGGTGATTGCCCCAAGTTTGAGGGAAAAGCTGGAGAGGACCCCCAAGCGCATGTGATGACGTATCATCTTTGGTGTTCGTCTAACTCTTGGGTCGATGATTCGATTCGTCTGCGCCTCTTCCAGCGTACTTTAACTGGAGCTGCTGCTAAGTGGTACATCGAGTTATCCCGTGGTATCTTCCAAGATTTCAACTCTTTAGCCATGGCTTTTCTCACGCACTTTCAGTTACCGGTTCGTTATGAAGCCGGGACGCACCTCCTGACTTCTCTGAAGCAGGATAAAGCCACTCACATTTCTGATCACATTCATGAGTGGCAGCGCCGTCGTAGACTGATCAAGTTTCACATACCTGATCAGATACTAACTCACTGGTTCACCACCTCCTTCGTGAATAAAATCGCCCAAGATATTGCGATGGGAGCGTGTGTGACGGAGGAACAAGCCATTGCGCGTGCCCAATATCTGGATCTTGTGTATTCTCAGTCTGACACGCTTTATGATATCTTGCCTGATGCCCCACGGTCTGGAACCTCTAAGGCTCCACCTACCCCTACGGTGGATGGTGTCATTGGTTCTTTCTCTCAGAATTCGAAGAAATCTTCGAATGGGAAGCAGAAGTCTAATTCTTCCAACAATGCTCCTGCTAATCCCACCCCGTCCGATTCTGGAAAAACCATGGAGGTGAATGCCGTTCAGGCCAATCCTACGGAGAAAACTTCCAAGGGGAAAAAGAAGGGCAAAGGAAAATCTAAATCTGATGCCCTAAAGCCAGAATCTAAATCTCGTACTGAGGATGGTTCTCAGCGTAAACCGCAGTACCCCTGCCTCATTTGCGAAGGAGACCATTATACTAAGGATTGTCCACGACAATCCGAAGTTAGTCAACTTCTCAAGGGCTCAAAAGGGACTCTGGCAGTTCTTAAAGAGCCATTCCCGTCTCAACAGAACCAGATGGTTGAACAGCCGTCACCATCTGCGCCATTTGGGTCCCAAGTTTTCATGATGAAGGTTGCTGCACCTATCTCTGTCGCCACGCGTTCGAAGGATTACAACGAATCGCGGCAGGCACCCGGGAAGGCAGTTGCGGATGGACCGCCTCCCCCACCTGTCTCCGGTTCGTTGGAAATCGAGAAGCCTACTCCTGAACCCATTGTGAAGCCACCTTCTAAAGGTGTTCTTCGAAGATCTTCTTATAATCCCAATGCTCGTGCCGCTCAACACTACAGCATTGTTGAGGATTTGGCACAGGCACCCTCTACTATGTCTGCATTAGAAGTTCTTCAAAGTTGTCCTTCGCAATGGAAGGCTTTATTGTCTGCGATCGGTGGCATTGATCCCGCCGATTCGAGTCTTCTCACCTTCGATTTAGAGAATTTCTCCCCCCGACTTCCACATCAGATAGCTCTTGTTATTCAAGTCGGGATTAACGGTCTTAACATCCATAGGGCCATTGTGGATGAAGGTGCTTCTACCTGCGTCATGTCATCCGCTTGCTGGAAGGCCATTGGCTCTCTAGCCCTTGCGTCATCTCCCAATGCCCTCGAGGCATTTGATGGTCGGGAATCCAAACCCCTGGGTGTTCTCGAGAGTTTAGCGATCACTTTACAGGGGAAGACTGTCAACGTGGAAGTAGAAGTAGTCGACGCCAGGCTCAACTACAATATACTTCTTGGCCGCAGCTGGACCCATGCCATGCTATGCGTGCCATCCACCGTCTTTCGACTTCTTAAGTTCCCTCACGAGGGCAAAATCGTCACGGTGGATCAGTTGTCCTTCTTCACCTCCACTTCCGAGAACAACGTACCATACGTGGATCAGATTCTGAATCCCCCTGACAGTGTAGGACCCGGTCTCTTCAAAGACCCCATCCTCATGGGTATCTTTCCCGCACCACCACCGCACACCGCTCAAGTTAACATGATTTCCAGGTCCGATGACCCCTGGCTTATTCCTACGCCTGAGCAGGTGTTTGAGTTTGGAGAATCAATGCCCTTGACTCCGGTAGAGATCAGCTACTATGAAATTGCTGCCGCATCTGATCCTCCACCTCCTCAGCATGCTCCTTTGAGCATGGCTCTCGATGTCTACTCTCAATCCCCCTGGCTTGGTCAGGCCGATTCACCTGATCCTCTTAAAGAGACTTTTCCTTCCGATGAAGCCATCATTGAAACTATGTCTCTTGAGGAGCTGCCTTGGGGCGATGGACATCATCGCTCCTCTTTCATGCCTAGCTTGGGGGCAATGTCAGATTTTCTAGAGCGTTATGCATCTCAGGTTCCTACTCCTCCTCTCCAAATGCCCATCTTGACGCACGAGGTTTTTTCGGAGGGAAACCTGAGTAATATCACTCAAACCATCCCGATCAACATCTCCGTTAAACCGGGGATCGTTGAGAATATACATGTGGGAGTGACTTGTTCTCCTGATGAGATTCAAGTCTATACTGATCTTTTTAAAGAATTCAGAGATGTGTTCGCCTGGTCCTACGAGGAAATGCCGGGGATTGATCCCAGTATCATAGTGCATGAGATTCCAACCTATCCTGGTGTGAAGCCCGTGCGCCAATGCTTACGCCCCATGCATCCTTGGAAAGCCGCTGCAAACAAGGCAGAAGCTGAAAAAATTCTGAACGCGGGCTTTATTTATCCCATCCCCCTCACAGAATGGGTTTCCAACATTGTCCCTATCGATAAAAAGCAGGGTACTATTAGGGTCTGTGTTTATTACCGCGATATTAATCACGCCTGTTCGAAAGATAACTATCCCACTCCGTTCATAGACCAGATTATCGACGAATGTGCCAGAAGTGAGATTTATTCCTTGATGGACAGTTTCTCAGGGTATAATCAGATCAATATTGCACCTAAGGATCAACACAAGACTACTTTAATCTGTCCATGGGGTACTTTCGCATATAAAAAACTCCCGTTCGGCTTGAAGAACGCTGGAGCCACTTTTCAGTGTGCGATGTCTTACGCTTTCCATGACATTCGCCACATCGTTCAGCCTTATCTGGACGACTTGCCAGCTCACTCAGCTAGGCGAGAGGATCACCCTGAACACCTCCGCCAGATCTTCCTTCGCTGTAGGCGTTACAATATTAGGCTTAATCCTCATAAATGCGTCTTCGGCATGGATTCTGGCCGTCTTTTGGGATTCATAGTCTCCAAAGATGGAATTCACCTTGACCCTTTAAAAGTCGAGGCTATCATCAACCTCCCATCACCCTCCTCGTTATATCAGTTACAGAGTCTGCAGGGAAAAGCGAACTTCCTTCGACGCTTTATCCCGAACTACGCGGAGGTGGCTAAAGGATTCACGCGCCTATTAAAGCAGAATGTTCCCTTCCATTGGGATGAAATTGCTCAGCAGTCCTTTGAGAAGCTAAAGACGTTATTGGTTAATGCTCCTTTGCTTCGTCCGCCCAATTATCGCCGCGATTTCACTTTATATCTCGCCGCCGCGTTTAGCACCATTGCTATGGTTCTGGTGCAGGATGATGATGATGGTAATGAACATGTCGTTTATTATCTATCGTGAAACCTTCTCGATACAGAAACGCGTTATGCTCACGTCGAGAAGTTAGCGTTAGCCGCAGTACACGCTGTGCAGCGCTTTCGCCATTACATCCTGTTGCGTACGATAACAGTGGTTTCGGATTGCAACCCCATGACATATATTCTCTCTAGACAATTGCTGGGGGGAAAATACTCCAAATGGATCGCTATCCTGCAGGAGTTTGACTTAGAGTTCACTACCGCTAAGTCAAAGAAATCACTTGTTTTCGCGGATCTTATATGCTCGCTCCCGACAGACTCCGTTACTTCACTTTCCGAGGATCATATCCCGGACGAAACTCTTTTCCTTATCAGTACTCGCGACCCTTGGTATGGCGACATAATCATGTATCTTCAGACCTCCACATTTCGGTCTGAGTTGACTAAAGATGCCCGACGTCGGATTCGGCATCAGTCTCAACCCTATCGTATCATAGGAGATACCTTATACCATGTTGGAGTAGATTCGGTGCTCCGTCGGTGCCTAACCTTGGAAGAGGCTGAAAGGGTTCTAAATGATTGCCACAGTGGTGCCTGTGGTGGACATATGTCCGGATATGCTACTGCCCAGAAGATTCTACGAGCAGGTTATTTCTGGCTGTCAATATTCAAAGACTGTATCATTGCAGTCCGTAAATGTCACGCGTGCCAGGTGTTTTAGCGCAAGATGCGCACGCCGCCTCTCCCTTTGCATCCTGTTATTACCGTCAGCCCTTTTGCGAAATGGGGCGTGGATTTTATGACGTGTAACCCTCACTCGGCCGGGGGGCATGCGTATATCATTGTCGCTGTCGACTACTTCACCAAGTGGGCCGAAGCGATGCCTACACTAGCTGCCGACGGTAAGACAGCTGCCCAATTCATATTCAACCATATCATTGCACGTTTCGGGGTCCCACAAGCCATCGTTACTGACCACGGTACTCATTTCCGAGATTATATGATGGCCGAGCTGACTTCAAAGTTGGGCTTACATCACGATAGCTCAACGCCATATTACCCTCAGGCGAATGGCCAGGTTGAAGCAGTGAACAAGGTTCTGGTCACTATGCTTCAACGAACAATTGGTATCCACAAATCCAATTGGCACCTCCAACTGTTCTCAGCTCTATGGGCATACCGGACATCTGCAAAGAGTGCAACTGGATTCACACCATTTCAATTGGTGTATGGTCTGGAAGCAACTCTTCTGGTTGAATGCGAGATTCCTTCGTTGAAATTAGCTGTAGAACTTCTACCCAACACTTCTGCTGAGGAAGAGCGTCTTTTGTATCTGGAATGGTTAGATGAAACCCGCCGCTTAGCTGCTTTAGTCATTGAAGCACAAAAGAAGCGGGTCAAAGCTCACTTTGATCAATCCGTTTCTCCACGTTCCTTTATCGAAGGAGACCTCGTCCTCCTGTACGATCAAGCACATGACAAGCTTGGGGCTAGCAAGTTCCAACCTATGTGGCATGGGCCCTACATAGTAAAATGCACTTTGAAGAACGGGGCTTATGAGCTTATAGATTATGAAGGAGTTCTGCTAGCACAGCCCAGAAATGGGATGTACCTCAAAAAATACTATGCCTGAAGTGATTTTTGGTGTGGTGTGTGTACATAAGTGTGTGTTTTTCATTTGTGTGCATGTGTGGTGTGGTTTGCAATGTAAACATCTTTCTGCTGATCGGGTCTTCCTGATTGTGCAGATGTCCATTCATCCGTTTGTTGGTTTCGCGGATGGTGCCTCCCGCAGTACCAGGAATCTGTCTTCAGCAGCCTGGGTAATCTACGATCCTGCTGGTGAGTTGGTCAACCTGCAAGGTGTGTGTTTGGGACGTACTACAAATAACATCGCGGAATATAGTGCTGTATTAGAATTATTAACCGAGGCTGTAAACCTTGGTATCCGTGAATTACTTGTGTATCTAGACTCGTAACTTGTAGTATTACAGCTGAACGGTCATTATTCGGTCAGAAACCCATCCATCTTACGTCTGTATCTGTGTATTCGTTTACTGGAAAGAAATTTTGACTATATTACATACCAACATATTCCCAGGCATATGAATGCGTTAACTGATGCAGTAGCTAATTTGGTTTTAGATAGACATTTGCGCAATTTGTAAAACAACATCACATGAAAAAGAAAGATCCATCCAGAAATAGATATGTATATATATATCGAAATGTTTGCATAGTGTGCATCACATTAAATCAAAAAATATATATGTTCATCTTAATACATCCGGAGATGACATGTCTCTCAAAAAATATGCATGATAAAAGTCCTAGGAGTCTAATCCGCATGGTGCTCATGATAACAAGTAACTGCACGCACTAAGCGTCTCAGAATTCGGTGGAGGCGACTGGGCACTCCCACCGTGTGTCTCTGGTACGCCATCGGTACATCCGCCAGCCGGGCGTAGTCTGGGATCCCTCGGGTGATGCCCTCGAGATTCTGGATTAACTCCCCCCCCCCCCCTCTGCACCCTCTGCCTGAGGATCAGGTGCGGGAAGAGTCCTCCGTGCGATAGGAGACATACCGGCTGGTCTCTCTGGACCCACGTCTGCATACATATAAAATGTGTCAGGAAGAACATGTATTAACAAAAAAATCATAAAATATAAAATCAAAAAGAGAAGGGGTCATACCCAACTCCTCGTCCCAATCATCTCCCTCCGGCAGTGGGAGATCTGGATCACCAGTGAAATCGGTACAGGCATATGGCCAGTCTTCCACTACGATCAACTGACGCCGCAACCACCGAAAAAACTCTGGCCTCCAGGACATCTGTTGGCCCCCTCCAGCTCTGGGCATCAGTGCTGCCCAGTGAGCCATTCTTGGCTCTCATGGAATAGGCTCAGCTACTATGGCCCCTTGGCCCTGGAAGATTGGTAATCGTTCCAGAATGAATGATACCAGGATAGAACCATAGCCGAACTGTTTCAGCTTGGCTTGTTTGCATTTGGTCAGTTGCCTCTTTATGTTTATCGTCACTGCTGTGGCCCAGTCGAACAATAGAGGAGTCATACACTCTGAGGCCAACAAAAGTTGGGCCTTTGTGGCCTCGTGCGGTGCCTGCGACCCCGCAGCCCGCGTGATGGTATGCAGCACCACTCTTAGTGCCAGATCAGAAATGGTATGGATGTCCACCTTTCCACTTCCGGATCCCAGTTGTGCCCCTCGACACACTCGTGCCATCACTTGTTCCATTTTCTCACCAGATGGTCTACTCCCTGTCAGTATGGGCACCGGACCTCTGTGCGATAATCCGGTTATGAAGTACACGTCAGCAACCTCCAGTTCTAACACTTGGTCTCGCAGTTTGAATACTTGTTCATCTGCGTCCCACATATTGATCAAGTACTGTAGAAGCTCGGGCTGAGCTCGTAAACAAGGTGTTAGGAAGAACTTTTTTAGTCCACATTTCCTGAGGGCGTTCATGCAAACTTCATTTTCCATGGCTTGTTCATCCTCTTCACCGTGCTCCCTTTCTTTCCACTCAATCACCATTTTGCTTGGTTCACTGCATCAACATGGTCAAAACCCTTAATTAGATCTCTGATGAGCTTCAAATTTCATTCAATTTGATTAAAATCTCGAATTTTTAGGCGAAAATTGAGGTTCTGCCGCTGGCGCGGCTGTTTCCTGAACAGTCGCGCCAGCTGGCGCGAGCCCTTTGCATATAAAAGCCCATTGGCGCGGGTCCGTGCCCGATACCTGCGCCAATGAGCGGAGCCCTAAAAATTTAAAAAGTTGCCTCAGAAGTCTAATGCATGATGGAAAACTATTAAAAAATGGATTGAAATGGAGTACAAAGAAGCGCCTCTTACCTGGAACTGATGGAACTCTGAATGGTAGCCCGGATCGGTCGTAATCACTGTCAGAAGTTTGCACACCAAACTGGACCACTGCTGCTCTTCGGTGAGGTAAATAGTAAAAAGTAATTCTATTTTTACCATTTGACATATTTATAACTTTTTGAACTCAAAATAGGTTTTGAAAGTTATTTTTCCGAATATTTTAATATATTTGTGTCAAAAATGGGTTTTACGCTTGCCTTTTTGTGCAGCAACAGGTCTTTTACGCAACTGAAACGGTGAAACGAGTTGTATTTTATACTTTTTCGGACTCGGTAAATACACGAAAAAGTCACTCTGGAGTCATCTTTCAGCTCTTTTCTGACTCTCTAAATATGAAAATATTGCCGAGGCCCTTGTCGTTTCGATCTCGTTAAAATGGACACGAATCGACATTCACCCAGTATAAGTTTAACCCTTTTTCGGGCTGGGATGGATTGATTACGTAAAAGGAATACCCTAGCCTATCGCGACTAGGAGGTTTTCCCGGATATTGTTTTCTACCTTTTCGGATCTGGGGAACTATTTACGAAAAGGGACCTGTGGAGTTTTCTTTTTCGTTGTCTTTTCAAACTCTCTAAACATGAAAAGACGCCGAGTTCTTCCTTTGTCAGACTCGTTAAACCCTGATGACATTGGATTCCGTCGAAATGACGTTCTCCGAGTTTCTCCTTCCTAGGACTCGTTAAATGCACTAGGATGGATTCGCCCGAAGGGTGGACTTATATTACAAGCATATGCTATCCCCTTCAAGCTTGTTATCAAAAATAATTGGGGTACTCGCCAGAAATGGTGGGGGAAAATGGAACCAGCATCGTTGTCGTGTCGGCAGTATGTCGCTCTTGAACATGGCACTTATCTGCATTCGTGTCGGGTTGGGGACATCTCATCTCATTCTTCACTTTGCCTCCGTGGGTTTGGATAATCCCTTTTGACCTCTCATCTGCTCATTGCCTCGTCACCATGACCTCTGATCCGTTGATGTCAAATACTGCCAAGTCCACTGTCGTGTCGTTTACATGTTCAAGAGAAGTTGACCTCTGCAAGTATCAACCTCCCTCTGATTCTCATTTGATTCTGATTCACAAAAAAAATCATGTTCCTTTGTCTCGTGTCGATGATGTGGGAAACATTATGGCCCACCTTCGATCAAGGTCACTTCCTGTCGACTTCAGCTCATTATCCGGGAAGCTGATCTAGAGACTCCCTTATGGTACCTTGGAGCCTGCATGCCTCAATGGCAGGTTCGTCGCATTCGACGTGAGGTTTTCATTATTGGCCTCCGATCGAGTGATTCTACGGGTGTTCGACGCCAGCTCATTGATTCACACACCGTAGATTGTACCTATAGTACCTTGAGGGCCATTTTCATTATTGTGGTTCCTCTCGCGTCTGTTAACAGCTTTCATCATTGGCTGGTAATCAGACGATGTTCTTGCATGTTCGACTTCAGCTCACATATTCGCATGCTTGAAATTGTACTTTGTTCGGGTCGAGATGGAGCGCAAGACCCTGGATTGTGTCTGTTGTAATCCAGGCTGCGATATTGTGGATTATTATGATTATTTACATGACTCACTGATTGGATGGCTCCGACCATACCTGAGTCTATTTATTGATCTTCATTGGATGGCTGCGTCCATGCCTTGGATCTAGATTATTGTACACTCTGTTATGGATGGCTGTGCCTATACAACGCATATATATCATGTGTTTGAGACATCAGTTGTACTTCGCTCCGCAGGTTTTCCGATGGCAGTGTCTTCGGTCGGCATGTTCTCGTAAAGCATTTCACCCCTCTCTCTCTCTTTCAGGCCTCATGCTTTAGGGGGCATCTGTTACACAGAAATTTGTCACCGTCCCTGCAATCCCCATCCTGCACATTGGAGGGCTCATTCTGTGACCTGTGGGCAGAGTTAAGACTTGAAAATACTTTCATTGCATCCCTCTGAAGATGAGCTTTAATTTCCCTGAAGACATCTCCCTGCAAAAAACCCTAAAAATAGCTCTTTTTCCATTGGCACGGTTCCATAGTTCAGCCCTCGCGCCAAGAGGGAAATCCTCCAAAGAGGGCGCGCCAATTGGCGCTCTGTCATAGAGCCGCACCCGCACCAACCATATTAAGAGGTGTTTTAAAAAAATAAAAGGCGGAAGTTTCATCCTAACAAATTCCTGGATTGATTTCTATCTTGAGTTGGGAGGTTTGGCTACGGATTTCCATAGAGAGGAAGTGGTTTTCCACCTCTCATGGAAGCTTCCTTGATGATAGGGCCAATCCCATAATTATAGGGATCCCAAATCCCCTTCCTCCTTCTATAAAAGCTTGCCCATTTCCATTTTCAAGCTAGTTCCAAAGAGTGGCAGAATTTCTAAGTTCCCAAGAGCTTTCATGCTGCAAAAGCCTTCTTGATTCCCTAAGGCCAAATCCAAGCAAGGAGACTATTTCCAAGTATCCAGAGAGAGAGGCTTGTCCCATCCCTGACAGGCTTTATCGAGACATGTTGTGCTGACGACCCGCTAAAGGAGAGTGCTACGTCGAAGCTATGGTTGTATTCTTCTTTTGACTCTTTAATGATAAGCAACTATCGGTTATGGTTCCACTCTTGTTCTTGATCATGTTCATGAGTTATATCCTCTTCGACTGATATATAGTTGTATGCACTGGATTTTATGCTTGCATTTGTGTTGTTTCTTGCATGTGCAGGTGTCCGATCACGGAGATCGTGAGGATTGTGATCTGCCAGGGCAAAGGAACGGGAGCACCACCTCTTCTACAAACGACAGCATTGGATTCCAGGTAAGCCTTCCTCGCAAGTTGGTTTATTTACGATTAGGAACCTGCACTGTAGCGTGTTTGATTGTTGCTAGACCTGATCTGGGCTAGTAGGGATCGCCTCTGTCCGCAGAGGGGATTTACCTCCTCAACACCTACTCTTCCTCCCGCTGCTTCCTCCCCCTTTGACATCAATGGCAAAGGGTTGCTTTTTTCATTTCCTCTCTCTGAGTTATGTTTAGGCCCTCTTCTGCTGACTTTGTACCATGCTGCTCCATAGTGATGTATAAGACTTGTTGAGAGAACACTTTGAGGATTATCGAATTTGAA